>CM034146.1:226995853-227595853 GCA_019776745.2 Taxus chinensis
GAGGACTAGCTGATGAGCAAGCTAAGGAAGAGCGCATTGACAAACTGATGCAGTTAGATGAGAGGTGCAATATTACATGTTGGATCCAAAAGGCTGAGAAGGAACAACATAAGACGTGACATGATAGAAATATTAGGAACAAGACATTTGAGGTCGGGAAGATGGTCTTTTTGTATGATTCCAAGTTTGCGTGCCATATAGGGAAATTAAAGGTGCATTGGGTGGGACCTTTTATAGTAACCCAGATACTTGAATCAAGCGCATGTCAATTGCAGGTGCTATATGACACTATGTTTCCCAGATACTTCAATGGGAGTAGGTTGAAGCCCTACTATAAATAAGTCTTCTTGGTGTTTGTAATAAGACAATATCACCACTTAGATTAGATTTCCATTTCATGTGTTTCTTTTCATCATTACTATACTTTGTCAATCTAGTTATGTGTTTCGTTGTAATAAGTTTGCATGCGTACAAGAAGTTTATTACTATATTTTTAGTTCATACGTAGAGGACCATGCATACTTTTAGTGTGGGGTGGATCAGGTACAAAAATATTGTTGGCATCAGATTTGTTACAGGTTGGCATGGTTGAGGGTATTCTCTGAAATGTTGGCGCGAGAGAGAAATGTACATTACATGTGCTATGGATGAAGGTGCTCATAAGTAAATTGTTCAGATTAAGGACCACATGAGAAGAAGGATCACACAATGTAATGTGAGGTAGACATCAACTTGGTGGACTACTTAGTGTGAGGCATAGAGGATTATGTACTTAGGCATGGGAGGTGCACATAAGGAGGTTTGTATCCTGTGAAGTAGTAGGACGCATCAGAAGGTTACAACTGCAACACTGTTGGTTTGAAAATCTGTCGGTTAGACAGATCGTGGGGAAACAAGCCAACAGTGTGCAGGGCATAGCCCCTCTTTGAGACAACAAAGTGAAACCGGTTTATTGCTATTATATCAAGCAAGAATATGTGCAAATCTACACTATTCTAACTTCAGGGGGTTTGGGATCTCATCCTAGTAGAGGTAGTTCTGACTGCGAATAGAAATGTAAGAGGGAAGGAACGGAGGAAGGATAGATCTGAAGGAAGAAAAGAAATGAATTCCAAAGATGGAAATGTCAGAGGGTTTATGCTTTGGGGTGGTAGTAAATAGAGCCAAACTTACTTGCATAAACAAACAAAACAATATTGACGAACATATGACAATAAAAAGAATGAATCCAACAGAATAGAAACACAGATCTAACTTAAGAAAGATCTGATGTAAATAACACATATTTTGAGCACAAAGTCTTAACATATATATTAAAATATCTTTTGTTACAAGAAGGCACAAAGTCTTTCTCTCTTCACCTCTTTTTCATACAAAAATGTCCACCCCTGAATACAACAAGTATCCCGGTATTTATAGAAGAAGAGTAGAGAAGAAGACGAAAGCAAAGCAATAACTACAAGATATCTTACAAGATATTTACAAAACACCAAAAAGTCAAACTTTGACTTTGGGGCAAGTTTTAGGATGAAAACATCTCATTGTGCAACATGGATGATGTCATTGCGAGTGCCAACATGCTTTTTAAACATTTTACAAAAATGGAACATTCATCCTAGAGGAAGAAGCTACTCCTCATCGTCTCTCGGCTCGAACTTAGTATCCGCCTGTGGCTCAGGGGAGTCGATATGACACTGCACCTGATACTCTGTAAACTTGCTGATTATCTTTTGAAGTTGATACTAATCAGGACCTTGGAAATGGTCGTGAATTACTTTGCAAGTTTCTTTCTCATTTTTGAGCTTGTCGGGCAACTTAGTGAACTCTTCGTTTGTATCAATCAAAAAGTCGATGAAGTCGCGACAGGCTAAGAGGTTGTTAATGGACTCTCGATAGAAAGTGACCTCTTGCGCCAGACCTTGAGAGACAATAGCCTTAAAGCACTGGAAAGTATCATCTTCTTCTCTCAATTCATAGGATGCACTAAGCAGTCCAGGAGTCATCTTCGAAACTTTTTTCTCCATATTGTGCAGTGCTTCCAAGGCTTCCTCCTTGATTTTGTCAATTCTTTCCAGGATGAATTCCATTTGATCAACCCAGTAATCTAAAGTAGTGAGAGCTTTAACATGTGCCCGTGGGTGATCGATAACGCTGACCTTTAACAAGTCATCAGCCAAACAGTTGACCATCGTCTAGAATGTTCCTTGATGCAACTTAACTTTATCCAATTCCTAAGAGAGGGAGCCTGCTACTGCTTGTAGCTCTTTATTTTCTCGAGTTATATCTTGATGGAGCAATGTGACCTTACCGATTATCTCCTGACCATCCTGGAGGACCCTCTCAATCCAGGATGACACAGCCCTGCCTTGGTCAAAAATCTTTACATACTCATTGATTTTCTCTTGGCTGGGAGCCTGAACAGGTTCCGCGGCAGTTTCTGAAGGAGCTTTGCCCATTTTCTGCAAGGCTTGAAGGAGATGTCTATTCTATTCTTTGAGCACTCTTTTCTCCTCCTTTGCCTCTTGTAGCTTCTTGCAGAGGGCATCTAGAGCTGACAAGGCTTCACCTTACAGGCTTTTGGATGATGTGCCCATTGTGACTTGGGTCACTGTGAAATCTGTGGGAGACAAATCTTATTTCTTCTTAGTGGGATCTGGGTAGGCTATTTCCATGACCCTTTCGCCTGAGGAGCTCTTAGAAAAGTGAGTTATCAGTTTCTATTTCTTAGGTCCCTTCGCTGGAAGGACTGAGAAGTCCATAGCCGCAATGGGAACCTTTCTCTTGTGTTGGCTTAGCTGGTCGGAGATCTAATCGGGACTTATGGGACCGGGATCGGAAAAAGAAGAAGAAATGGGATTGAAAGGGGGAGAAACTGTAGCGGACTCGGGGAAGAATTGGAAACACTTGGTGGTGGCATGGATAGAGAGTCCACTGCACTAGTGCTTACAGGGCTTGGAGTCACTACAAGAGAGGAGAAGGAGGTGGAGACGGAAGGGATCTGTACGTACCCAAAATTGTATGTACTGTACAGTCAGAAATTGGTTATGGAAACCCCAATGATGATTCAGAATCCAGAAAGCTCGCTAAGTGTACATTAACATCCCACATGCCCCACTTAGCCTCTGCATGCTTTGTTTTACTCTTTTCCCCTCTTTTCCTTTGCATTTTTGTTTTCAGTGACGAAACCGCCACCCTGCCTAGGCGGCGGTCTCGTGACCGCTACCCAGGTAGGGCGGCAGTCCTATACGCATTTTCCAGAACACTCCGACGATCACGTCAAACATGAAAATTCAATTTGCATCCACATTTCTCAACCACTTTGTCTTGCATTTATGTTTTAGCCGCCTGGTAAATAGTAATTTATCTTTGTTTAATGGTGAGAGAGTTCAATTTGAACTGGCCTTCTGGTCATTACAAATGCTATAAATATGCAGCTTGTTTACAAGTAAATGGTCTTAGTTCTTTGGTCTGGAGTCTTCATTCTTAAGCTTCAATCTTCAATACTCAGTCCTAGATTTTGTTTATGAATCATTTTATCTTTAGCATGGATTAGAATTCTGAATATTTATTTATGCCTCACTAGACACCGACAACGATCCTGCTAGGAATCGTATAGGCCAAGCTCTATTCTCTTGTGCCATCCCTCTCCTACTTGTACTTCGTTGTATTTCTCTGAAGCTGCTATTGCTCATTTTTTGTGTACCTGTTGTTTATTATTTTGTTTCATCATCGCTAAAACGACCTTGCTAGGAATCACATAGGCCAAGCCAGTTCACTTGCGCCATCCCTCTCGTACTTGTGCTTCGTGCCATTTTTACTTCAAAGTGACAGCCGTCCCAGTGCCTTCTCTTGTTGATGCTGCTATACTCCTACTCTTTTTGGATTCATGTGAACACGCAAGAATGAAGAGATCACTCTGAGGGGACAAGCTACAACAAAATTGGATTTGCCTCCGCTCAGTAAACTCCAGGTTTAAATTGTCAAAGTTATTATCAAATAGAGTAGCGAATCATTTTATTTCAGTTAAGCTCACTTTCAATATTTCCAAGGAAGTTGTGGGGAATGATAGTTTCTGAGAAACTATGATTTGTTCCTCACTTCTAAGGTAGGATTGAAGGTTTTCAATTAAGATAATTAGCTGTCTTTTATCTAGATTCACACATCTGCACAGGTGAATAATCACTCCGGGTTATCTCGATTGTTTAGTTTTAGTATAAAAGTAGTTTAATAAGTTGTTTGTAATTATAATATTTCAATCATGTATTTTGTTTAGATTAGTTTCCCTTTCAGCAGTAGTATAAATTGTTATTTTTAGTATAATTTAATTTAGAGTTTTCAAACTAGATTAAATGCTTAAATTCTAGTTAGGAGGATAAACCAATAGGGAATTTATGCTACCCGCTCATAGCCTCTAAATCTCCCCTTTGTCATTTTAGCTACCAGGAGATCACACTACCAGATCTTAGTCACTGATCCTCCCATGGTTAGTCATAGGAAAGTTCCTTGCCGATTCTCATCCTTGGCTGCAGCTTTGTCTATCGTAGAAAATTGGCCATAATCTTGGTTGTGGCTTCATCTAAGTCACCCGCATTACAAACCACCGACTGTCTTGGCACGACCTTGAGAGGTTAGGTATGGGGAAAGTCACTTGCCGATTATCATCCTCACATGTCACTTTTCCATCGTACAAGATCTATAGTTGGATAGAGGGGATACCAGGCAACAAATCCGCAAGGAAAGAAAAGATGTAAGAAGTGGGAGATGGAAAGGAGGAAGGAAGAGAGGAAGACACAACCATAAGGGTGGTTGCTTGAGTGATGGGAGGAGGAGAAAGAGCAGAAGAGGAAAGAGCGGGTACCTCAATAGTTGTAGTTGTGACGACATCCTGGGTGGATGTATTCGTTGGAACATTTAGTGTTCCTTCTTTGCCTGGGGATACCAAGTCTATTACCTACTTCTCTAAAGTAAGAGGGCTCTCAGGAGCTTTTTCTTGAGTGGTGCTCGACTCTCCAACCTTATCTTTTCCTTTGCCCTTTGGCAAGTGATCTGGCCTTGGAGTTGTGCTGCCTAAGGGGGAAGTGGTGAAATCCACTCCAAGGTAGATGAGACCATTTTGTTTGCACCAATGTGTTCGGTGGGTGGTGCGTTGCAACGTGGGTTTGACCCTTTCCTTTATGGTCTTGGGTAGCACCTTGGTTCTGTCGATATATGTGAATGGCCAGTCATCCCCATCCATGTAGAGGTAAACTTGATCAATTTCTTGATCATTTCTTGGAAATCCTTTGGGATGATGGCCATGCCATAAGTGGATGATCTCATCCAGAGCTAGCCGGGGAGTGATCCTTTTGGTTTGATATAAATTTCATGAGCTTAGATCTATCCAAATGTCCTTGATTTCTGGGACATGGATGGGACCAATCTTCACCTTGGGGAGGCAACCCCAGACAGTCAAAAGTTTGGCCTTGCCGGGGAAGGGAAATTGTGCTTCAAGATTGAGCAGTTCAAGTTCTGACGTACATTTCCTACATGCCTCACCAAGTGAGGGGCATGTGTACCAACCAACTGTAAGGGGAAAATGGAGTTCCCTCCCTTCTTTATTTTCATGCATTTTTCATGGTAGGTGATTAGCTACCTTGACAGCTCCAGTAGAAATCGGCTTGGGCCCTCCATGCCTTGGCAACTTTTTTGGCTCTCCCAGAGAAGTTGGTAGCCCTAAGATATGTGAAGGTGGGGAATTGTGTGAACAAAATCCCCCCATTTCTTTTTGGCGAGAAAATCACACTCGGGCTGGTTCAAACGTGTGTCTCATGTTTGGTCTTAATTGATAGATCACCTCATAGAAGAAGGCATCATTGATTTTGTTGAACTGGGAGATACTGGCCTCAAGCTTTAGTTCTAGGTAGAACTCATATATCTTGACTTGGGGCGATACCCCACTTTGAGTTAGCCCTGTGAACTCTCTCTCTGATGCAACAACGTATACAACATAAGAGTTCATGTAGAACCTCCCAGTCATTGTAACTTGTTGGAGCTGCTGCAAGTTAGTGTCACTTATGATCTCTCCCCATCCGAAGCACTGATCAGGGAACATTTTTTGCTCATATTTTATAAGTACCTGAGCATCCATTTGTGGAATTAGTGGGCATCAGGGAGCCCAAATACTCTGTTGAGGAAGGTGATAGTATCACTCAACTCTTCGCTGAAGTCACTGCGGTGGGATGGTCTGTGGCCATCTGCTCACCACCTTCTTGTTTTTTAGGTAGAGCTCATTCATCATTTGCATACATTTGTCCTCATTATCTGTCCATGTCTTTAGGCAGTCTTCCTGGCTTACCGCCACATACCGGATATGGTAAGGGATGCCCAAGATCATTTCTGAAGTGGTTGGGCCATGAGGTTAATGATCACCTTACCCTCCTTATCTTCGACACATCTCATGTCTTTGTTTGTAACAACGGGCCACCAACATGATGAATTCATTGTTTACGGCACTCACTGGAAGCCCTGTTGTGAAGTGTAATCTGTTGCCTACCAATTTTTCCATCCATGGGCCACTGGTGAACCATTTTGGTTCTCTGCCCAAAATTCGTCCATATAAATGTGACCAAGTTTGGAGTCTCTGATGTCGAGACTACACTCTACAAGTGAGTCAGGCATCCTGACTCTCTGATATTTATATTTCATCTCTTGCTCTATCAATTTTGACTTAGCCTTAGCTTTGGTTGGCTTCTTGCTCGATGAAGACATAAGTGCGAGCTCAAGGATGGATGTTGCTCTGCAAGAAGGAATCAAAGAGGTCCAACACAGGAGAGAGCCATGTCAACCATCATGTTATCCATAATAACAGCTTGCACAATGAAAAATGAGCTACTTATAAGCCTTGGGGGGTGCAAGGCACGGGTTCACTATAGCAGACTACAGAGGCTTAAAAAAAGGCTAGGCGCACCTGGGAAGGTGTCAACATGCAGATGTTGGCGCCAAAAAGGGGGAGGTGCGGGGTGCTAAGTAAGCAACACACAACATGCAATGTTGGTGTTGATAGAAGCTACATCAACTCATTAGGAAGAGTGTTTTGCAAGGCGTACAGAAAATTTTTGGTGTTGCATGCTTTCAAAGTGTGCCAAAGAACAGGCATGGTGTATGTATGCGATGAAGAGTGGTTTGTGTGCGCAAAGGGGTTTGTTTTGCGTGGTGCGAAATTTGGTTTACCCAAAAAATAATGTTTGTGTGTTATTGCATATTTGCACCAGTGCCTATGCCTTTTCAAGAAATTGCTAAGTATTTATTTTGTGTGGATTGCACAGGAAGGGTTTTATGCTACATGGGTTTGAAATGTGCTATGGCACGACTGTGTGTGGATGTAGACATATATGCAGGTTGCGCCAAAGGGAAAATAGTTGGGTGTCTTTTGGCTGATTTCTTGATTTTTCATTTGTCTCCTTATTTAGGCATTTTAGTTTTTAGATGATACGAGAGAGAACAATTTAGGCAAGGACAGCAAGGTAGGGATAGACTGGGCTTTGATTCATTCAGAGGAAAGAGCCTTCTAGATTCATAGATCTGGAAAGAGAAGGGGAAAAAAGGGGGGGGTTCAACTAGCTGGGTTGGTTGGTTATGTTAAGATTCATCTTTTTAGATTCATTCACTTATAACATTGTAAAGCCTAATCACCTAACACAAACAGAAACCACAAATAACAACAACGAGGATTGTAGATAAGCCACTTACCGGGATATATATAATGACGGAGGAACGACATGGGATCCACAGAAACATGAGAAGAATGGCATACGTGAGGCTGACAAAGGAAAGGCTGACAGGCATGCAGAGGAATAGACTTTTCACGAATTTCAATCCATGAAAATGATAGGTGTGGGTCGAGCACCTATATATAAAAAAACCTGGCATTTATTGACACCACCAACCACATTTGGCACGGTTGGTGAGAGTGTTCGACATGGAGAGGAAATTGCGCCTTGGCGTGGGTTTTAGGGGTGTCAGCACAATGTTGGGTGTGCCGAGGTGCACTTTAAGGAGGCACGACTTTTAATGATGTGAGTGTCAACATGAATATGGGGTGTGCCAAAGCGCACTTTGAAGGGGGCGCAACATTTTGAGTGTTGACGACTGCCAGGACACTACGCCAAATGGGTGCAAAAAAAGGGGCACAATTTTGGCTAGTGTTGGACACAATATTGTGGTGAATGCGCCAAAAGAGTTTTAGGGCTCAAAAATGACTAAGTTCCCAAATACATTCTGATTTTTTCCGAAAAGGGAGCTTTTGAGGCCCTATTTCGAACGTTTGTTCAAATTTCCATAAGGGCCATAACAGAAATTTTTGGTATGGTTATCTGCAAAATTGCGCTTGTCAATTTTGTAGGATAACAACTGGCTCCTTCTGGGGACTATCTTTGAATGAAATTTTAAGGGTAGAGAATCCCAGATTTTCATGTGCCTATCCATTGGGTTATAGAGTCAAAAACAAGGGTGAAGGGAAAGGAAAGGAACACACAACTTAACAAAATCAAACACACAACAAAAAGACAACTGTACAAGGAGGAGAGCAAGATCTACTTCCTAAAGATCTTGAGATGCTGCCCGCTATAGGGAAGTGGGAGCTCAGTTCCATCCAGATACGAGAGATAGAAACTATTCTCTCTGTTGAGCTGCTTAATCTTGTATAGCCATCTCCAAAGAGAGTCAAACTTCCTGTGCATACCTTTCGGTTCTCTTCATTTGTCCCATAGAAGGACAAGATCCCCTACCTGGAAAACTCTCTGCCTAGCTTTCTTGTTGAACAACCTCTTGACTTGTTTCTAATGCTCGGTGATCTTATCGACCACTTTCAATTGCTTTTCTTCAAGTTCCATTAGGTACATAATTCTCTTTTCTAGAGAACTCTGAAAAGTTTCATCTTCGATTGCTCGAGCCAAGCATAGAGCAAGAAGTTCTGCGGAGATAGGGATTTTGGCATCGGTCCCATACAACACTTGGAAATGTGACATGCCGAGAGATCTCTTTGGAGTGATACGATCTGCCCACAAGGCATCGTATAACGACTTGTGCCAGGATCGTTGGTTCTCATCAATTAGCTTTCGTATGATGGTTACTAGGTTCTTGTTGCTAGATTCTGCCTGACCATTTCCCTGAGGATAGTAATCAGAGGCATGAGCCAAAGTTATTCCGTATCCATAGAAAAAACCAATGACTTCCCATGAAGAGCAGTTGGAAGCATTTTCAGCAATGACTTTGTGTGGAATCCCAAATCTCACGATGATATTTTCCTTGATGAAGTTACAAACAACTTCAAAAGTGACATGTTTGACAGGTATGGCTTCCACCCATTTGGTGAAGTAATCTATTGCTGTCTGGACATAACTATGTCCGTCACTCGATTGAGGATGGAGTGTTCCAATAAAGTCAATTCCCCATTGCCTAAATGGTTTGTGAATAATGACGGGCCTGAGAGGAAATGCAGCCAGATTTGGTTTGCCAACAAACTGTTGGCAAAGTTCACATTTCGCTACCTAGGTGGCTGCATCTTGAAATAGCGTTGGCCAGTAGTACCTGACCCGAATGATCTTATGTGCTGTGACAGAAGAGGAAAAATGACCACCACAGGCTGAGTCATGAAAGCTTTCTAGTAATTTTACCTACTGTGGCTTGTCAACACATCATAGAAAGATGCCATCGATTCCACGCTTGTACAACCCATCATCCCAAATGACATACCTTTCCGCCCTGAGCTTTACCATCCGCTTTTCCTTTGTGGTTAGGTGAGTTGGACATTTGCCATAAGTGAGAAAGAAAGTGATGTCTGAATACCATTCATCATTGGTTGTAACAAATAGGACCATAGGTAGAGAATCCACTTTCTCCACTTCACCTTGCTCTCTGTTAATGCGATCAACTTTCTCTCCGGGTACTTCTGAATCTTTATTCTTAGCCATTAGCTAACATAGGCCCTTACCCCTTACCAACTTGGTTGGTCTGATGTCCATATCATATTCTTTGACCTTTACGATCCAATTCCCTCGTAAGCTCCCCAACTCCTGTTGAGTCAGGATAGAATTAACTGCCGTGTTTGGGACCAGTACTACTGTATGAGAATTTAGAATATAGTAGCATAAACTTTTAACTGCTTTTACCATGGTGAAGGCATGTTTTTCTAGTTGTGTCATCTTTAGTTCATGAGGCTTGAGAGGAGATCTCATAAAAGCAATTGGGGATTCAACATCCTCAGAGTTCTTCTGCATTAAGATAGCTGATACAGTATGCGCGGATGCATAACTGTACATGATGAAATCCTTGGAGAAATCCAGACATACCAGAATAGGTGCATGAGCAACGAAGGCTTTTGTATTCTCGAATGACATCTTGCCTTCTTCACTCCATCTGAATGTTTGTGACCCTTTCATCATATTGGATATATGATGAGTTTTCTCAGCAAAATCGGGAACAAAGCGTCTGAGAAAATTTACCTTTCCGAAGAAAGAATGAATGATGGTTCTGCTTGTGGGCAAGGTAAGGCTCTAAATAGCCTTGACTCTTTCGATGTCTATATTTGTCCCTTCTTTGCTGACGATGTGTCCTAGTAATTTTCCTGCGGTGACCCCGAAAACTGACTTCTTAGGGTTTAGAGAAATTCCATGTTCTCGGCATCTAATCAAGACTTGCTCCAAATGATCATAGTGATCACTTTGTTTTTTAGAGAACACGATTAAGTCATCTAGGTAAACTAAAATGACCTTTCCCATTATATCTTTGAACGTGAAGTCCATCGCCCGTTGGAAGGTGGCACCAACATTGGTTAAACCGAACGACATCCTGCTGTAGGCGAAGGTGCCCTAAGGAGTGGTGAATGCTGTTTTGAATTGGTCTTTAGGCGTGACTTCAATCTGATTGTAGCCCGAAAAACCATCAAGCATGGACATCATTTCTGAACTAGTCACTGCCTGCAGAACTTGATCCATTATGGGCAGTGGATAATTATCCTTTAAGGACACCTGGTTCAGGTTGCAAAAGTCTACGCATATGCGTATTTCACCGTTCTTCTTTCACACAGGTATAATATTAGTAACCCAGGTACTATGATGAATTGGAAAAATGATTCTTGCATCCAACATTTTCTGAATTTTGGCCTGGATGGTACTTGAGATTTTGGGGTTGTAGTGCCTTTACTTCTAATGGAAAGGTTTAACGTCAACTTTGAGCGGGATGTCATGCTGAATGTCCTTAGGCTTAAATGACTTCAGATCAGCATAAGACCATGCCAATACATCCATATATCTTTTCAACAATTTGAAAAATTTCCACTTTTCTTCAGGTGTACAACACTTCCCAATGTTCACAGACCGAGGATGTTCTGAAGTACCCAAATTGACAGATTCAGTTTCTAGAGAAGAGCTAGGGTTATCCTGTCACTTTTTCTTGAAAAAACAGTCATGCTTATCAAATAATCATTCCAGGGAAACTAAACCTTTTAGAATATTATTTCCCTTGAGTTGACATATGCCCTGACCTTCTACCGATTCATGCGCTTGGCCTATGAGAGACTCATGACACACAGAAGTCGATCCATCAAAATGGAGCTCTTTGAAATTATCAGCTTTCTCTAGAAAAGTGATAAGCTGATTGTCATCATTGAACACTTGCCAGTGTTGTGAATTATCTGGCACAGTTGGGTGAAAAACCACCTCAATGGTATATGTATCTATTTTTAACCCTGGGTGAGGGAGCATGAGAGAGGCTGAGACGGCCAATGAATCGGCCATGTCATTTTGAGCTCATGGAACTACTTTGATTGAGAAATTGTCAAAATCCTCGACGATGTCTCACACTACGTTGCAGTAGTGCCTGAGCCTGTCATTCTTTACTTGGTATACCCCTTTCATTTGATTGACAATTAGCTCAACATCACCCTGTACTTTTAAATTCTTGATTCCCCTTTCCTTTGCAGCTTGCATGCCAAGTAGCAAGGATTCATACTCGGCAGTGTTGTTTGTATTGAGATGGCAGCTTGACTTTGAATATACTTGGTTAATCTAACAAGCTGCTCGGGGTTAGACTAAAGGTACTCGGCTTCAGACATTTGGATCTTGGTCCTTTTGGCATGATCGACTATATCAAATGTGACCAAGGGTTATGCTGACGAAGGAATGAGTCATTCGTTTCGCGATGGTAGAGGAGTGGTACTGGTCTTTACGGAAATGGAGGGAAGCTGATTTAGAGAAGAAATAAGAGGAAAATATTTCTTTACGAAAGATTTAATTGGAGGTTAAGTAGGAAGGGGATTACCTCTTTTAGCGATGGTTGGAGGCGTATTTAGTACAACCTTTTCCTTTTGTATTTTAGTAGCAACTTTTCTTCTTTTCCTTGTCAGAGGGTGAAAATAACATATGATTTTCCGCTTGCATACCCTTGGGTACCTTCTTCTTCATCATATTCCTCATCCTCAAATTCCATATACCTGATGGTGGAGTCGCCAGTTGGTTTACCGACATCTTGATCAACTTCACCTTGCGACGAAGGTTCTTCATAAATTTGCTCATCTTCTTCGATCTCGACCAAGGCATTAACCAGAGGGGCCTCGAGTGCTAACCTTGGAGCAGCAGCAGGAAAATGTGGCCTTTGGGGGGAGTTGTTGGGAGTGAAGTTCCTCCGTGGGATATCCCGGTACAGAGTGGTAGACGATACTTGAGCCATTTGATTCTTCAATGCGAGCAAATCATTCGCCATCTTTTGGAATGCTGGATCTGATGAAGTGGCCTGAGAAGGAGCTGAAGCCTTTGATTTCGACGGCTCTCATCTTAACTCACCAGATATAAGTAGGTTGTCCTGTATCTGAATAGCCACAGCTTGAGTAAGGACCAAGGTGGTAATTTGTTCTTGTAAAAGCAAGAAACTTACTCTTGAACTCATGACATCCACAAAGAAACACTTTTGATTCTCTGGTGTTGGCAACATGGTAGGCAACACACGGTTGATTAGTGAATTAAAACAGGTGATAAAATCACGCATGGTTTCATTGGCCTCCTTCTTCAAGTGAGTGATCTTTGACAGTAACACAAATGCATCTTCTGAAGGCTTATACCTGTCTTCGAATGCAGTCCGTAATATAGCCCAACTAGTGATGGATCCAGCTGGTAAATGCTGTAACTATTCTGATGCAGGCCCTTGGAATGTCTCGAGAAAGAGGTGTACAAATACATCCTCATGAGTCATGTCTAGAATGTTGCATGACATAATAAATGTAGCAATATGCGCATCCGTGTTTTGATTTCCACTCCCATCAATTTTTGGGAAATTCTTGCGATTTCCGTGAGGGATGGCGTGAATTGGATGTGGCAATGCTAGAGGGCCCATGGCATTTCCCCATGGTATTTCCATTTGAAAATCTAGAAAAAGAACGTGAGGAGGGAGCATGGTTCCGCTTAGCAAAAGAGAACTACAAATAGATGTTGAAGAACCTTGTGAAATCTGGCTCCTTCGTGGGGGCGAGACACTTCTTGTTGATCGATCTGTTGAAATTAGTGAAGTGAATCATGCTAGAGTGATACTGAAATTGTGCCTTTGAAGTAGATTGAAGATTGGATCAACTTCTCCATGAGCTCTTCTGCCGTGAGTAAATGTTTTTTCTGCCAGCGTATCCATTCAGATCTACAACAATTAAGAGTAGATCTACAACACTATTTTGTTTGTACTTGCTGATTTTCTGATTTTTCTGGAAAAAATCAGCGGCATGTACTTTTCCAATATTTAAATTTATCCTCTTTGATAACAAACGATTGCGGTTTTCTGACAGAGATTAGTAAGGATAAACAGGTGGATTATTTAGAAAGCTGATTTTCAGATCTTTGAACTGAATTTTGTAAGGTTTTGAAAAATATCAGAAAATGTCAGATTCTTAGATCTACGGAAATATACAAATTTTTGTAAAAACTCAGCGAACTAAAAGCTCCTATCTGGTCTAGATCTATGGATTTGCCTAAGGAAATTTTCAGTTTTGATCACTTCTGCAAAAAATTTAATTTTCAACAAAGAGTTAAAATTTGCAAACTGGCAGTGATTTTCACAGTTTTTTAATTATTTCCTTAGTTCGATCCCCAGCGGAGTCACCAAAAATTGTTGGTTTGAAAATCTGTCGGTTAGACAGATCATGGGGAAATAGGCCAACAGTGTGCAGGGCATAGCCCCTCTTTGAGACAACAAAGCGAAACTAGTTTATTGCTATTCTATCAAGCAGGAATCTGTGCAAATCTACACTATTCTAACTTCAGGGGTTTGGGATCTCATCCCAGTAGAGGTAGTTCCGAACTGTGAATAGAAATGTAAGAGGGAAGGAATGGAGGAAGGTAGATCTGAAGGGAGAAAAGAAATGAATTCCAAAGACAGAAAGGTCAGAGATTTTATGCTTTGGGCTGGTAGTAGACAGAGCCAAACTTACTTACATAAACTAAAAAAGCAATATTGATGAACATATGACAATAAAAAGAATGAATCCAACAGAATAGAAACACAGATCTAACTTAAGAAAGATCTGATGCAAATAACACATATATTGAGCACAAAGTCTTAACATATATATTAAAATCTCTTCTGTTACAAGAAGGCACAAAGTCTTTCTCTCTTCACCTCTTTTTCATACAAAAATGTCCACCCCTAAATACAACAAGTATCCCGGTATTTATAGAAGAAGAGTAGAGAAGAAGATGAAAGCAAAGCAATAACTACAAGATATCTTACAAGATATTTACAAAATACCAAAAAGTCAAACTTTGACTTTGGGGCAAGTTTTAGGATGAAAACATCTCATGGTGCAACATGGATGATGTCATCGCATGTGCCAACATGCTTTTTAAACATTTTACAAAAATGGAACATTCATCCTAGAGGAAGAAGCTACTCCTCATCGTCTCTTAGCTCAAACTTAGTATCCGGCTGTGGCTCAGGGAAGTCGATATGCCACTGCGCTTGATACTCTGCAAACTTGCTGATTATCTTTTGAAGTTGATACTGATCAGGACCTTGGAAATGGTCGTGAATTACTTTGCAAGTTTCTTTCTCATTTTTGAGCTTGTTGGGAAACTCAGCGAACTCTTCATTTGTATCAATCAAAAAGCCGATGAAGTTGCATCAGGCTAAAAGGTTGTTAATGGACTCTCGATAGAAAGTGACCTCCTACGTCAGACCTTGAGAGACAATAGCCTTGAAGCACTGGAATGTATCATCTGCTTCTCTCAATTCATAGGATGCACTGAGCAGTCTAGGAGTCATCTTCGAAACTGTTTTCTCCATGTTGTGCAGTGCTTCCAAGGCTTCTTCCTTGATTTTGTCGATTCTTTCCAGGATGAATTCCATTTGATCGACCCGGTAATCTAAAGCAGTGAGAGCTTTATAATGTGCCCACGGGTGATCGATAACGCCAACCTTTAACAGGTCGTCAGCCGAACAGTTGACCATTGTCTGGAATGTTCCTTGCTACAACTTAGCGTTATCCAATTCCTCAGAAAGGGAGCCTGCTACTGCTTGTAGCTCTTTATTTTCTCGAGTTATATCTTGATGGAGCAATGTGAACTTGCCGATTATCTCCTGACCATCCTGGAGGATCCTCTCAATCCAGGATGACACAACCGTGCCCTATTCAACAATCTTTACATACTCATTGATTTTCTCTTGGCTGGGAGCCTGAACAGGTTCCACGGCAGTTTCTGAAGGAGCTTTGCCCATTTTCTGCAAGGCTTGGAGGAGATGTCTATTCTATTCTTTGAGCACTCTTTTCTCCTCCTTTGCCTCTTGTAGCTTCTTGCAGAGCGCATCTAAAGCTGACAAGGCTTCACCTTACAGGCTTTCGGATGATGTCCCCATTGTGACTTGGGTCACTGTGAAATCTGTGGGAGACAAATCTTCTTTCTTCTTAGTGGGATTTGGGTAGGCTATTTCCATGACCCCTTCGCCTAAGGAGCTCTTAGAGAAGCGAGTTATCACTTTCTTTTTCTTAGGTCCCTTCGCTGGAAGGACTGAGAAGTCCATAGCCGCAATGGGAACCTTTCTCTTGTGTTGGCTGAACTAGTCGGAGATCCAACCGGGACTTATGGGATCGGGATCGGAAGAAGAAGAGGAAACGAGGGTGAAAGGGGGAGCAACTGTAGCAGACTCGGGGAAGAAAGTGGAAACACTTGGTGGTGGCATGGATAGAGAGTCCAATGCACTAGTGCTTACAGGGCTTGGAGTCACTACAAGAGAGGAGAAGGAGGTGGAGACAGAAGGGATCTGTAGTTGGATAGAGGGGATACCAAGTGACAGATCCACAAGGGAGGAAAAGATGGAAGAAGTGGGAGATGGAAAGGAGGAAGGAAGAGAGGAAGACACAACCATAGGGGTGGTTTCTTGAGTGACGGGAGGAGGAGAAGGAGCGGAAGAGGAAAGAGCGGGTACCTTAATAGTTGCAGCTGTGATGACATCCTGGGTGGATGTATTCGTTGGAACATCTATTGTTCCTTCTTTGCTTGGGGATACCAGGTCTATTACCTGGTTCTCTGAAGTAGGAGGGCTCTCAAGAGATTTTTCTTGAGTGGTGCTCAGCTCTCCAACCTTATCTTTTCCTTTGCCCTTTGGCAAGTGATCTGGCCTTTGAGGTGCGCTGCCTAAGGGGGAAGTGGTGAAATCCACTCCAAGGTAGATGAGACCATTCTGTTTGCACCAATGTTTGGTGCGTTGCAACGTGGGTTTGACCCTTTCCTTGATAGTCTTGGGCGCCTTGGTTCTATCGATATCTGTGAATGGCCAGTCATCCCCATCCATGTCGAGGTAAACTTGATCAATTTCTTGATCAGTTTCTTGGAAATCCTTTGGGATGATGGCCACGCCATAGTGGATGATCTCATCCAGGGCCAGCCGGGAGTGATCCTTTCACCTGAGATCCATTTCATGGTTCAAGTCTATCCAAATGTCCTCAATTTCTGGGACATGGATGGGATCAATCTTCACCTTGGGGAGGCAACCTCGTAAGTCAAAGGTTGGCCTTACCAGGAAATTGTGCTTCAAGTTGAGTAGTTCAATTTCTGTGTACATTTCCTGTGCTTTACCAAGTGAGGGGCATGTGTACCGACCAACTGTAAGGGGAAATGGAGTTCCTCCCTTCTTTCTTTTCATGCACTTTTCATGGTAGGTGATTAGCTACCTTGACAACTCCAGTAGGATCAGCTTGGGCCCTGTATGCCTTGGCAACTTTGTTGGCTCTCCTAGAAAGTTGGCAGCCTTGAGATATGTGAAGGTGGGGAATTGTGTGAAAAAATCCCCCCAGTTCTTTGTGGTAGTGATCACACTCGGGCTGGTTCGAGCGTGTCTCATGTTTGGTCTTAATTGACAGATCACCTCATAGAAGAAGGCGTCGTTGATTTTGTTGAACTGGGAGATACTGGCCTCGAGCTTTAGTTCCGGGTAGAACTCATATATCTTGACTTGGGGCCATACCCCACTCTGAGTTAGCCCTGTGAACTCTCTCTCTGACGTAGTAGCGTATACAACATAAGAGTTCATGTAGAACCTCCCAGTCGTTGTAACTTGTTGGAGCTGCTGCGAGATGGTATCACTTATGATCTCTCCCCATCCGAAACGTTGATTAGGAACATTTTTGCTCATATTTTTTAAGTACCTGAGCATCCATTTGTGGAAGTAGTGGGCATCAGGGAGCCCAAATACTCTACTAAGGAAGGTGATAGTATCACTCAACTCTTCGCTGAAGTCACTGCGGTGGATGGTCTGTGGCCATCTGCTCACCACCTTCTTGTTTTTTAGGTAGAGTTCATTCATCATTTGCATACATTTGTCCTCATTATCTGTCCATGTCTTTAGGCAGTCTTCCTGGCTTACCGCCACATACCGGCTGTGGTGAGGGATGCCCAAGATCATTTCGAAGTGTCGAGTTATGAGATTAATGATCACCTTACCTTCCTTATCTTCGACACATCTCGTGTCTTTGTTGTAACAACGGGCTACCAACATGATGAATTCATTGTTTATGGTACTCACTGGAATCCCTGCTGCGAAGTGTAGTCCACTGCCTACCAGTTTTTCCATCCATGGGCCACTGGTAACCTTTTTGGTTCTCTCCCAGAAGTCATCCATATCTATGTGTCCCAGCTCGGAGTCTCTGATGTCGAGACTGCACTCTGCAAGTGAGTCAGGCATCCTGACTCTCTGATATTTGTATTTCATTTCCTGCTCTGTCAACTTAGGCTTTGCTTTACCTTTAGTTGGCTTCTTGCTCGATGAAGACATGGGTGAGCTCAAGGATGGTTGTTGCTCTACAAGAAGAATCAAAGAGGTCCAACACAGGAGAGCCATGTCAACCGTCATATTATCCATAGTAAAAGCTTGCAGAATGAAAAATGAGCAACTTGTAAGCCTTGGGGCGCAAGGCGCAGGTTCACTACAGGCTGTAGGGGTTTCAAAAAGCAAGGCACACTTGGGAAGGTGTCAACATGCAGATATTGGTGCCAAAAGGGGCGCAGGGTGCGGATTAGCAACACACAACATGCAATGTTGGTGTTGAGGAAGTTGTGCCAGTGCTTAGGAAAAATGTTTTGGCGGGGTGTAGAAATTTTTTTGTGCTACATGCCTTCGAGGTGCGCCTAGGCGCAGGTGTTGGATGTGACAAGGTGGTTTGGCGTGCTAAAGGGTTTGCTTGCACAACACAGTTTTGGATTACACAACAGTTAATGTTTGTGTTGTGATATTTGCACCAGCACCTGCACCTTTTAGGAATTTGTTAAGTGTTATTTTTACTGTGCGGGAAGGGTTTATGCTACATGGGTTTGTAGTGCGCTATGGTGCGACTATGTTGGATGCGACACAAATACAAATAGCGCCAAAGGAAAATAGTTGACTTCTTTTAGCTGATTTTTGATTTTGATTTCCCTCCTTTTTAGGCATTGGATTTGATGGTAAGGAGGAAAATTTAGGCAAGGCAGCAAGCAAAGGATAAATGGGCTTTGGTTCTTTCAGGGAAAAAGCCTTCCAGATTTACAGATCTGGAAGGAGAGGGAAGAGGGGTTTTCAGCTGGCTATTTGGTTGATTATGTTAAGCTTCTCTTTTAGATTTAATCACTTTAACCTGCAAACCCTAATCACCTAACACAAAAACCACAAAAACAACAACGAGGATGACAGAAGCCACCTACTAGGATATATATATATATAATGACGAAGGAATGACATGGGATCCATAAGCACAAGAAACGACCCGTGAGGCTGACAAATATAGCTAACAAGTGTAGAGGAAAGACTTTTTGTGATTTTCAATTCATGAAAATGACAGGTGTTGTGCGCCTATATATAGAAAAAATGGCATTTATTGCGCCACCAACCTCCTTTGGCACGGTTGGTGAAGTGTCGACATGGGAGAAATCACGCCTTGGCGTGGATAGGAGGGTGTCGACACCATGTTTTCAGCGCCTATGGTGCACTTAAGGAAGTGTCAACATGATTGTGGGTGCGCCGAGGCGCTCTTTAAAGGGTGCAACATTTTGAGTGTTGACATTCCAGAGACTGCGCCAAAGGAAAAAAGGGGTGCAGTTTTGGCAGTGTTGACACAATATTTTCTGCGCCAAAGGATAAGGGCTCTTCAGCTAAGTTTTGAAATAACTTGATTTTCTGGAAGGGGTTTTGAGGCCGTTTCAGATGTTGTCAAACATCCCTAGGGGCCGAAACAAAATTTTTGGTATGGTTACTTGCAAAATTGCCCTTGTCAATTTTGTAGGATAACTAACTTAATAATTTTAAAGAAAAAAAAAAGAGTGGGTTAAGTAAGTTAGTGAGGTACAAAAAAGTATTAAACGGGGGAAATTCAAAGTCATTTGCTACCTTGCATTCGAAGAGAATTTGGAGCAATAGAGCTAATTATTCTTCAATTCAATTACACCGATGAAATTATTACTTACTTTAAACTAAATTTTTTCCACAAAATTATGCAAGTTCCAGCTCAACATCTTCCTGGTATGTGACACTCCCCCATGCTTGTCCATTAATTCCCAGCCATACAACTTCTCATTCAGCACTGTGCTATGAAAATGTGCCCTCAAGACCTTCTTAGATTCATCCATAAAATCCATTTGTGGGGACCTTGGCATCCATCTCTTCCTTTGCGCCTCCACTTTTTTCCTTATCTTCTTTGGGGTAGAGAGACCCGTACTTGTCCCAACTCCTGTGCCTTTTTCTTCCCTGATAACATAAGTTTCATCCGTAAATTTCTTTTTATACACCTCTTCCATAGGGTTTTTTTCCTTGGGTTGAATCTTATTTACTTCTCCCTCTATGGCATGCATCCACTTTTGATCCTTAGCATTTTTTGTAACCAACTGCTCAACCCATTCTTGCTTAAGATCCCCACGCAAAGTTTCTCCTTTCTTTTCCAATTCAGACTCGTCACCTGTCTTTGCGCTGGAAACAACTGTCACCCCTCTGCACTTGACTTTTTCCTTCTCCGTGTTGTCCTTAGGTGATTGAGATGTTCCAAGGCCACTTTTGCTTCTTCTTGTGTAGTACATCTTCTTTCTCTTAGAGTGGTCAAGTCTACTTTCTTCTTCTTCCTCTTCCTCTTCAGGAGTGTCCTCATGCATTCTCTTTAACAGTGGTACCATTGGTCTTCTAGGATGTGGGAGGGTAGAATCTTTAACTTCCATCTCGACTCCTCCTTGGGTCTTCAACCTCAACACCATGAAGACTCTGTATATCATCCACTTTGTTGTAACTTTCTTTTGTGGGCTCAAATCCAATGTGTCTAGGTCCAACATCTCTTGGTATGAATGCATTGAGTCATACATGTAAGTCACACATAGAATATGCAAGTTTGAGTCAACTTTATTTGCATCAAAAGTTAACTTCTACGTGTCCTTCATTCTGTTCACAACACACTTAAAATATCGGGTAGTGAACGCAAATGACAACTTACAGCAAGGGCTCATCTCCCCATCCTTCATTATGAATCGTGTAAGACTGTAAGGGTACATCACTGCAAACTTTGTCTACTCTCTAGATTATGTGGGTAATTTACGCGGGATGCACCACTCATTCTCAGAATCCCCACGTAACCTATTATACCACTTATCAATTCTCACCTTATATGCGTTTGAGATCATGTCATCATAGGCATACCCAAAAATTTGTAAAACAAGATATTTGTTTATAGGTGCAAAAACCCACGTATCATCATCTGGGCCATATGGTACTACAATCTCTGAGAAGACTATGAGAAGGAGGATCGGACCCCAATTTATCTTTGTTCCTTCCTTATTCTGCACCTTTGCCTCTTCAATAATTCCATCGGCAACGTATTGCACGATGTTATAGTGGGTCTTGTTCGTCATTCTATGCGCAATGTACAATTTTTTTTACAGAGTACCTCGAGCAAAAATTTATAGAGACAATGACACCTAAATGAAGAAAGCATTGCACAAAGAGGGTTGAAGTCGAGGTGGAAGATCCCCTGGAGGATATATACTAAAAAATGCAATGCCCGCCTAGAGTACTTAGGGTCCAGACTTGGATGACTCAACTTCCCAAGTGCAAAATAAGTGCATACAACCATAGAGCTCCAGGGTGAGTGCTAGTTGATGATTTAGTGCGAAGGAGCTTGGAAAAATTTGGAGTCTTGCAATTATTCGAACTTCCCTTCTTCGCAAAGCCCACACTTTTATACCAGTGGCTCATTTCTAGGGTGCATGAGGATTTCTTTTATTTTGCAAGACAGAGGATGCGAATTACAACTCAACTCATTGAGCAAGTCACATGTTTGAGAAGTATAGGGGAGGATATAGAATTGGATTTGAAGGATGATAACAAAATTGATGAATTGGCTACAACATTGAATTACGAGAAGGGAGGAAGGGCTATGCTTATTGATAACCTCACATATCCTGCAACTAGGGTTGCAACTAGATTAATTAGCTACAAGTTGGGTGCCTTAGAAAGGTGGACTGGCGTGAACAAAAAGTTTTTATACATTGCACATAGGATGAAAAACAAGGCCCACTACAAAATCACGCAATACGTTGTCGATAGAATTATTGAAGAGGTGAAGGTACAGAACGAGGAAGGAGCGAAGATAACTTGGGGCTTGATCCTCTTTCTCATAGTCTTCCGAGAGATTAGAGTACCAAATGGACCAGATGATGATATGTAGGTTTATCCTCCTATAAAAAAATCTCATGCAATATAGTTTGCTACGTATACCTATGATGGGGTGATCTCGAACGCGAATGAGGTGAGAATTGATAAGTGGTATAACAAGTTGTGTGTAGATTTTGAGAAAGAGTGGTGCATCCCATGTGAATTACCCACAAAAGATAGAGAGCAGGTAAAGTTTACAGTGATGCAACATTATAGTCTTGTATGGTTCAGAATGAAGCATGGGGAAATGAGACCTTGGTGTAATATTACGTTTGCATTCAATTCTCGGTATTGCAAGTGTGATGTGAACATAATAAAGGACGTGCAAAAGTTAGCTTTTGATGTAGACAAAGTTGACTCAGACTTGCATATTCTACGCGGGACTTACATGTATGACTCAAGGCCTATATACCAAGATATACTGGAGCCAGACACATTGGATTTGAGCCCCCATATGAATGTTACAATAAAGGGGATGATATGTAGAGTCATCATGGTGTTGAGGCCGAAGACCCAAGGATGAGTTGAGATGAAAGTTATAGATTCTACCCTCCCACAACTTGGAAGACCAGTGGTGCCATCATTAAAGAGAAATTGCGAGGACAATCTTGAAGATGAAGAATAAGAAGAAGAAAGTGGGCTCAACCACTCTAAGAGAAAGAAGATATATTACATAAGAAGAAACAACAATGACGTTGGAACATCTAAGCTGTTGTTTCACCATTTTCTTTATGGATTCGATGAAACAGATAAGGTGATGGGCCAAGGAGGAATATCTGTTGCGATGGTTGGTTGGAGGTTGTACGCGCATTCTAAATTCTTGATCAAATGCTAACAGTAGGAGCTTCCTTTTGGCTAGGAGGAACTACCTAAAATATGAAACAAGACCACAAAAGATAGTTAAACAATATATATCAGTGGGCTGCCTAGTGCGTGCTAGATCTGGGAAGTATGATACTTCCTTAACAGCTGTTAACCCATTGTTTAATACAACTTAATGTAAGAGATAGCGTAAATAAATAAAATCCTACTGTAGTTGATATGATTTAGGTATCTCATCCAAATACAATAAGTAAATCTAATAGAACAGGGTAGGTTATGATCAGATCTGGAAATAGGGTAGGTGGTCAAGGTGTTGGAACAGGTCAGGGTTAGAGTTCTGGGTGAGTTTCTTGAATGTAGGTATTAGGTTACAGTCATAGGCATAATTACCAGTCACAGAGACCGACGTTAGTGAGGTATGACCGGCAACGATTAAGAGGGAACCAACAACGGTTAAGGTGAGATGGTAGAAACTCAATAAACTGGGTTTTGGAGAGTCTTTTTGAGGTACACAGATAGTAGTGTGGGGAATATGAATAGGTTTGCAAGGGTGATGGGGGTACTCAGGAGTGTCTAGTGTCAAATCATTGGGTGAGCTAACATGGATTATGGGTGGATGGATGGTTGGATTCACAGGAAGGTATGGGGATGGTGGGATGAAAAATTCAAACTAGAAACTGACTCAAACAAAGATGAAAGAGACTTTGAATCTAAGTAATTATAGAATACTGCAGATCAGAGTGTACTTACTTTAGAAAGAAGACTAAATGGATGGAGGATGACAACGGTTGATATGTGAAAATGGTTGCTCTGTGCCGTGGCAGTTCTTCCCAAAATTTTAACTTGAATGCTTTCCTTTCATATCAGTGCTTAATTGTTTGTTCAGGGTGTCTAGATGTGCAGGTGTGTTCTAGTGCGTGCTTGTATGCAAATATCTATTCTCCAAGACTTGGATAATTCATCCAACCTCTGCAAAAAAGTTATCAAAGTGAATATATGGTAACCAATGATGGTTTCGGGTGACCGGCATCAGTTTCAGGTTGACCGGCATCGGTTTCGAGTTGACTGACGTCGGTTAAGGTGGGATATTCTAGGTTTACTAAAAATGACAAATCTTGGAAATATTTTCGGCTAGCTCTATTTTTTCTCCTGATCAAGACAGAATGTTACGCTTAGATGAGCGGGAATGTGGTTAGAGGAAGAATAGCCATGTGATTTTAGGGTTAGACTAAGTCTTGGTTAATTAGAGTAAGAAGAGGTTGAGTCCTAGTTAGTTAGGAAACATGCTGAGAATAGGTCCATGATGAGGTGTCTAAGTGAGGTGGTGGGCTGAGATGTCTAGGTGAGGTGGAAATTAGTTTGAATTAAGGTAATTAAATAATGAATGAAGTGAGGATGAGTATTAGTTTAATTATAAATAATTAAACTAATATTAATGTGGGGTAAAAGGGTCATGGTTAGGTGATTATGTTTAAGTTGGCTATTCGAAAAGGGACTAAGGGGAGTGTGACCCAATTTTGGTGTCTACATTGTGCCCCTTTTTGTTTTGTTGCTTGTATTAGTAAGCGACACTGATAAAAACAAGAAGTGACTGCCTCATGTGTGGGCAAAGATGATCCCCCTCAAACCAGGCACTGATGAGGTGTAATACATAATCAGTGAGTGGTTTGATAAATGTGTAGTTAGTGAAGATAGGTGGGGAAGGGTATGAGTGCTATGGGAAAGGGTGATGGTCAACTTAGGTAATAGGTAATAGGCCAGGGTCGAATTGGGTAATGGGTAGTGACAATCAAACGCATGCACACGTGTAGATTGCAACACGGTACCAGGTTGAAGAGCTTGCCAACTCTACATTGTCCAAAGTCAATAGGTTTATCCAAACAAGGGTGAAGTGTTTGGGTATCTAAGGTATAAGATATGGTTTGGAACACAACGTAGGTTAGGTGTAGGAACATTTAGGTATGTTCCGATACACCAACGGTTTGGTCGAGATAAATGACACGACAATAGGAAAGGTATGGTTGTTAGGCTAAAACAACATAGGTAATGACATCGTAAGGTATAGTGAGTACATAAGGTCAATGGTCACACCAAGTAGGTCAGGTTCAGGAAAATAGGTCATGGCACATGGGTAAGGCAAAAGTGTGGGTAAACTAAAAAATCCCAAAACACAACGAAGGAAATGTAGGGGTAGTGTGGGCTCATAGGTATGGTTTCATAGGTGTCTGGAATGATAAAAGGTGTGTGATCACTAATGGTTATAGGCAAAAGGAATTTTAGCAAGCCCAAATAGTTATAAGGGTTGACTGATGTCAGTTATAGGGTGACCGATGTCAGTTGGCTAGGGCACAAATATGACCGACGTCAGTCAAGTCAGGTTGGGTTTAAAAAGGAAAATTCCTCTATTTTACGGAATCATTATTTATGTTGTGACTATTTGATGAGAAAATGACAGAGCCGAGACCTTTTGGAAAGTTGAGAGAAAGGACAAGGCATGAGGTGTAGAAATGAGGTGGAGAGCTACGAGTGGGTGATTGAGCTATTTGACTGGGGTCCACGAGAGAGGTGTGGTTGATTGTGATTGGTTGGAGGTGAGGGGTGGATTTGGTGATTTGGGCATGGCAGAGGCGGGAGAGGGCTCAAGTGGGCCACCGAGTGCATAGTGCTAAACATACCACCATGCTCGATGACACCACGATGAGGTAAGATTCGATCCCAATTTGTCTTGTTAGTTAAATAGGTTGGTAAAATTGGTGTTGGGTAAAAAATGGTTTTGGGTAGGAATTTTAATTTGTGCAAGTTAAAATGTATGAAATGAGGGAGGGGGAAGGTCTAAGGTAGGGTCAAATATGGGTAGGGGGAGGCTAGTGGTTAGGTTTGGGTAGGATAGGATAGGTTTATAGGTTAGATATGGTGAAATTTTTTAGAAATAGGGGGGTTTTTGATTTGGTTAGCATACGATAGTGACTGACGGTAGTCAAGATGTGGTCGACGTCGGTAAGCTATGGCCGACATCAGTCACGTAGTAGGTGACCAATACCGGTCATGTTGGACTGATGCCGGTCAAAAGTGACCGATGTTGGTCGGATTTTGGGGAAAATAGATCAAGAAACAAGGTAGGGTGAGAGGGAAAGATAGTCAATGAGGTATAAAGGTAAGTGTGGTGAGAATAGGTAGGGTAAAAGGTATATATGCTACGAGTTGAGGGGTGTGAAAGTGGGATGGGGGAAAGGGGTAGGTTTTTAGGGTTGGGGTGAAATAATAATAAGAATGTTTCAGGAATAGGTTAGTCAGGTAAGTGATGTGTTAGGTATGGTCAAGGTTTAATAATGGTTTGATTTTTTTGGTGCAAGCTAGGGACTAGTTTCAGATGAGAGATAGAGTACCGACTTTCTTACTAGTGGTACGAGGGAGTGTGATAGCAGAGGAGTGGTGTCATGTTACAAATGTCATCCTGATTAGGGTCGGATGCTACATACACATAGTTTGGGATCTGAGCTTGATGGTTGCACTCATCGACATATGGGATTAAATGAAAAACACATTTCATCTTGCAATGACGGGTGAGATCACAGTCACCCTAGAGGACGTGTACAAGATCTTATGGTTACCAATAGTGGGGATGCATGTTATTCTATTTCTTCAGAGGCATCAGAGGAGCTGATGTTGATGGTGTTTGGAGAGGGGATGGCAAAGATGAGGTTCCATACCGCGAGCCTGAGCTACAGAGATATGTATGTAGCCCATCCTAAGGAGATGAGGTTAGTGGTCTTGATCATGGAGGTAGTGTGTTGTTTTGCACTGCCAGATGCAGAGGGTGGGAGATTCCCACAGGTGCTGATGGGGGTTCTCCATGACATGATGGAGGATAGGACCCATTTTTCTTGGGCACCAACATACTTGGTGCAGTTATACAGGGAGTTATGGGCCTATGGGCAGTTGCGGAGGTTCAGTTTGTGTTGCACCTTTCTTCTTTACTGCTAGGCCTATGAGCACATCGTATGTGTGCATCCATTTGGTATACCCCCTAGATGCATTTGATGCAGGCTTGGTTCGAGTTGGGTACAGGCATTGGTTACCTATTGGTGGTGAGCACAGGGCAGCTAGGGCTACTCATGATGTGGCATATTATAGGTGAGTGTTGGAGGGATTATCTAGGGTTGACATCATTTAGAGGCCATATGTTGGTTTCCCTTCATACAGGAAAATGGCGGTGGAGCTGGATGAGTTACAACTACTGAGGTGGATAGAGGGGCACTATGTGCCGGTGAGCATGAGATGATACCCATTGACAGGGTTAGGTGGTAGTTTGGGCTGCCCCAGGACGTGCCACCACTTTTCCCTCAGTACAGGAGAGATGACGTGGAGAGGCCTATGCCTCTACCACAACTGACAATGCCGACTAGGTAGGAGGAGTAGGCAATGAACCAGTGGATTGATGATGTTGGGGTTACAAATAGATATAGGTAGTGGTGGGAAGTCTAGCTACGAGAAACACCACCTAGGCCAGGGCAACCAGACTTGGCTACCCTTACAGTTTAGAGGGATACTTTGTAGGGGCAGGTTGCCATCTTACAGGCCCAAATTACAGGTTTACAGGGGTAGTTGACAGGGTCCGAGGCACATGTGGCCACATTACAGGAACAGGTGGTGGCTTTACAGGCCCAGATTTCCTAGGGACATGCACCCACACAGGGTGGAGATAGAGATGGGGGATAGGTGGCCACCTTACAGGCACATGTAGCAGGTTTGCAAGGCCATTTGGCCACTACACAGGCACAGATTGTGACCTTACAGGCCCAGGTCATAGCACAGGCACCATAGGCTCAGGGACATGGTCACCATGGTACAGGCTCAGGGATAGGGTCTCATAGTACAGGTACAGGGTCTGAGACCAATGGCACCACCACAGACAATACCGATGGCCAGGTTTAGGGATGCTCTGAATGAGGCATGGTATTATCAGGACCATCTAACTACCACGGGGATAGATGTCCCCTCGTATGTAGAGTACATAGCACAACAGGTGGTGAGTGAGAGGACCAGATCTCGCACACATAGTGCAAAGAGTATAGGGGCTGACGAGCCTAGCGACAAAGTCAGGGCAAGGCGACGAGCTCACGGAGGCCAGGCCTAGCCGGGGGTCAGGAAGAGGCTACAATGAGACCCATACGAGTCAGAGAGATTCTAGCAGGGTGCCACACTGAGGTTGAGGAGGAGGAGATAGATGAGACTAGCATGGACATCAGGTGGGGTGACGATTAGTCACCATATATATTCAAGATATAGATTTTTGTATATTTTTGATTTATACTGGCCTGCGTGCCAAAGATAGTGAGGATGTACATGAGAGTTTTTGAGATTTTGATTATTATACCGGCCTGCGTGCCGAAGATGTTGAGACTGTATATGAGAGGCACGTGTATTGATTATGTTTCTGTGCACATATGTATGGACACACAGATTGAGATGATTTATATAGAGATGGTGATATTTATGGCATGATGTTGTGTTTATGTTGTAAAATTTCATTATTATATGCTTATGGGTGAAAACTAGGTGGATTAGGCATGATGGAGTGAGGTAAACATGATTTAGAGGTCACTTGATGGAGTCAGGTTGGTTTAGGCATGATGGAGTCAGGTCAGCTTAGGCATGGTGGAGTCAGGTGTGTTTAGGCATGGTTGAGTCTAGGTCACTTAGGCATGATGGAGTCAGGTTGTCATTAGGCATGGTGGAGTTAGGTCAGTTTAGGCATGAGTGAGGGAGTATAGGTCAGGTTTAGGCATGATGGAGTCAGGTCATAGGCATGGTTGAGTCATGGTTTATGGTTTTGATTTAAGTTCCAAGTTATTGGTAACATGGGAGACAAATGGTGATGTATATGCATGTTATGGTTTAAATTTCCAAATATTTGCTATGGTGGAAATATAAAAATGATAAATGAATGATTTGATGATGTGGTAAAAATGTTTGTTAATTGGTGCTTGTTTGGTTTAATTTCCAATTGTTGATATAAAATGGAAACTAACTAAGGTAGAATGTGAATAGGAAAATGAAGGGGAAATTGGTTAGGGTAAAGGGTGGCTGAGCTAACCTCCAAGGGCCCCATGCCCTTGGAGTGCTGCCTACATAACCCCTGATGAAAAGGGGCCTCAGGCCGATGTAGTTCTCCCATAAGCTAGGGAAGAATATGATGAGGTAGAGGAATGGGTTGGTAGGTTTTAGGTATGATTGAGTCTAGGTCATAGGCATGGTTGAGTCTAGATCATAGGCATGGTTGAGTCTTAAAATATTTAGGTAATGGACAAGGTGTCGATTTTAAAATGTAGGTGTCGATGGTCTAGTCTTGTATAGGATAATCAATAAGTAATGAGGAAGGTGTAAATGGTAAGAGGTGGTAAAAGAGCCACCTAATTGATAAGAACCTTAATGAGTCTATCATACCAAAGATTGGCTTATGAACGTGAGACCCTAAAAGGTGTTGCATAATGGACTATTCTAAGGGTGAAGAAAGTCACATGATCACGAAATGTCACAGTTGTGGAAAGTCCCTTGAGCAGAGAGAAAATTAGGGTGAAAAGGAAATGAGGTGAAAGTGGGTGGTTTAGCATAACTTAGTGTACGATGGTATGTTTACTGGGCAAGAAACCCATGCTCAAAAATAGGCAAGTCCATGACAAAAAGTTATCATTTTCTTCATTTGTTTTTTTTTTGATAGACTGATCGATGCGGGAAGTCTATATGGGATGAGTATATTATCTCCTTGAGGTCTTCATGAAGCTGATCGATGCGGGAAGCTTCTGAACATTTTATTATATTTTTGCAATGACTTTATATAGTTGTCCTTCGAGGGAGCAGTCTATTTATAGCAGCGAGATAAGAGATGTCCTTTTTGAGGGAGTCATCTTTTTGCTGGAAGTTTGACTCAAGGAGTTGAATCCCATTTTGTTTTTGGACGTTTAAGTCATGGACAAGACTATAGAGGAAGATTAGGTTCTTGTTTAGAAGACAAAACCATAGTACACAGAGGTTAACTATGAAAGAGATGGTTTCAAGTGACGAATGACCATGGGATTCCATCTTTGAAAAAGATGAAAAGTATCCATGAGAATCATGTTATGAGTAGAGCCATGATACTCATATTGAAGATAAGGCTGAAAGGTGATGGGTAATCACATGATTCTTGTTTAGTCATTGATCCTCAAAATGGGTAACATGGAAGGTGAACAACACTCAAGGGATGAGCGGTCAATAGACAGAAGGTGATATAGGACTTGATTTCAACAATAAAATGGTCTAAGATGCAAGGCATTGAGGGGCTCAGGTTTGGGTTTACCTTTCGAGTGAAGACAAATGATAAGCACCTGATCCATATGCATGAGTAATGATATAGGGTCCAAGCCAATTAGGAGCAAATTTCCCCGTTTACTTTTCTCTTCTTTGGTTACATGTTGATTTTCCTTCAGGACGAGGTCACTGACTTGGAAGGTTCGTTTGTGGACACATTTTTGTAGGCACGCTTGATATGTTTTTGGTAGATTTGGAGATGGTCAAGAGCATTGAGATGATGTTCATCTAACAACTCAAGTTGTGCTAAACGGTCCTGGCGAAAGTCATCGTCATTGAGCATGTCTTGTAGTGAGATGTGGAGAGATGGAATCTAGAATTCGAGAGGCAAGACAACCTTGGTACCATAGACCAGAGAGAAAGGTGTGGCAAGCAGTTGAAGTGTGAATACTAGTGTGGTAAGCCCACAAGGTGAAAGGAATGTGCGTATGCCAATCCTTCCCAGTATCGTCAACTACTTTCATAAGAATTTTGTTCAAGGTTTTATTGGTTGATTCTACTTGGCCATTTGTTTGTGGGTAATAAGGTGACGAGAAACTGAGTTGAATGTGGAAAGTGTCACACAACTTTTATAGGGTTTTGTTTTTGAATTATTTTCCATTATCAGTGATGAGGCGGTGAGGGACACCAAAGTGACAAATGATGTGATGGTTGATGAATTCACATATTTTCTCGGCTTTTGTAGAAATGAGGGGAATGGCTTCTACCCATTTAGTGTAATATTCAGTAGCGGTTATAATCCATTGATGGCATTGTGAAGAATGAGGATTGATCTCTCCGACAAGATCCAAACCCCATTGAGAGAAAGGCCAAAGGTCTGTGCGACCTGTAAGGTATGACTAGGTGTGTGATGGAGATTAGCATGTTACTGGCATTTCACACAACATTTGACATAGTCACAACAGTCATGGTTTAGGGTTGGACAATAATATCCAAGGTGAAGAATGCATTTAGCGACAGCTAAACCACTAAAGTGGCCTCCACAAATTTTGTCATGAACTTCCTTGATGGTGTAAGGAATTTCAGAACTTGTAAGGCATCGTAAGAGAATACCATCAAAGCCATGCTTATAAAGGAGACCACCCATGATGACATAGTGAGAGACACTTTTAAGAAAGGCATGTTGTCCATTACGAGTGAGATTAGGAGGTAGAATGGAAAGGGAAAGGTAGTCTATAAACTGCTTATACCAAAGGTCACGTGGGTCAGGTGCAACAGTTCTGATGGAGTTGACCTCATGAGATAAATAAGAGGGTGATTGCAACCTTTGTATTGTGACAAATATTTTGGAGTCAGTAGGCGAAGATGGTATTTGAGAAGCTAAACAGGCCATGGTATTTGCAAATTTATTGGTAGAACGTGGGGTGGTTTGAAGTTCATAATGGTCAAAGGTAGTCAAAAGTATGTCTACATGATGCTTGTACTTTTGAAGTATTTCATTATGACACTAGTATATACCATTGACTTGATTTACAACCAGTTGGGAATCACCAAAGATATTAATCGATTTAACATCTAAGGCATAAGCAGCTTGGAGACCCAATACGAGTGCTTTGTATTCAATGATATTGTTTGTACAATCAAAATCTAGTTTGAAAGATAAAGGCATGGGTTCACCGCCAAGAGGAATGAGGATAACACCAGCACCGCCCCCATGCTGACACTTGGAACCATCAAAGAAGAGGGTCATTTGGTAAGTGGTATCATCCAAAGAGAGGGTAGCAATGGATTCATCGAGAAAATCAAAGTTAGAGGGTTGATTTCCAGAAAGAGGTGCGTCTGCTAGTTGGTCAGCGATGGTTTGGCCTTTGATAGAACTTTTGATGGATGAATTCGAGGTCAAGGTCTACAAGAAGCATGAGCCAGCTGTGTAACATGTTAATGTTGGTAGGGTTTGGCATACATGTAATGTAGAGGGTCAGTGTTAGTGATGACAAAGGTTTTGTGGTTGAGTAGGTAATGAAGAAGTTTAGTGGTGACAAAAACTAAGGCTAAAAGAGTTTTTTAGCATGGGTGTATCTAGTTTCATAGTCCAAAAGGGTAGACTTATGTAATAAACCACTTACTCCCTATGTTGCTCATCGTGATGAGTGAGAATAGCACCTATGGAATGATTAGTAGCAGAAATGTATATAAGTAAAAGGGTTGTTCATCCTTAGGAGGAATGATCACTGGTGGTTAGAGAAGGTATTGTTTTAAGGCATCAAAGGCTTTGTGGCATTCATCATCCCATTTGAAGGAGATGTCCTTTTTGAGGAGATGATGAAATGGTTGACAGCAGTCAGAAATTTGTGAGATAAAATGACAAATAGATTGCAACTTACCTTGCAAACTTCGAAGTTGACAGAGATTAGTAGGTGGAGGCATTTCGAGAATAGCCTTCACTTTAGCAGGATCAACTTCTATGCCACACAAAGAAATGATGAAACCAAGGAGTTTTCCTAAAAGTACCGCAAAGACACACTTCTTAGGTTGAAGGTGAACACAATACTGGATAAGGTGATCAAAGATCACCTTAAGGACTGTCAGGTGTTTGACCCTGATGTTTGGATTTGGCAAGAAGGTTTTCTACGTAATCTTCCAATATGTGATGCATGATGTCATGGAAGATATAAGTCATGGCTCGCTGATATGTAGCACCAACATTTTTAAGGCCAAAAGGCATGACTCGATAGCAGAAGGTCCCCCAAGGAGTGATGAAGGTATTTTTGTGTTGATCTTCTGGAGCAAGTAATATTTGATTATAACCTGAGAAACCATCCATGAGTGATAGCATCTCATGGCCGGTGGTGAGATCAACCAGTTGGTCAATGCCTGGTAGAGGAAATCATCTTTGGGGAAAGTGAGGTTGAGGTCACAAAAATCCATGCAAATGTGGAGTCCCCTGTTGCTTTTGTGATAGGAACGATGTTAGAAATCCATTGGGGATAGTCAATGGGTAGGATGAAGGAAACTGAGAGAAGGCATTGAAGTTCTTCTTTGACCAGAAGAGTAATGTGAGGATGCATTTTCCGTAGCTTTTGTTTTATGGGTTTGGCATCAGGAATGGTTACGATATTGTGGACCACAATGTTTGGGTCAATACCGGGCATATCAGCATAGGACCAAGCAAAAGCATTGCTATGGTCCCAGAGGAAAGAAGTAAAAGCTTCTTGTTCAGCAACATCTAAAGATTGGCCTATCTTTAGAATGTGTGGGTCATCTTGAGTATTAATGTTGATTTCGATAGTCGATTCATTCAACATGGTTTGCGTCTTAGAGGGTAACGACTGGTGAATATAAGAATCTTCCGCACCAAGGTAGGTGAGGATAGACTCATCGTCCTGACATTGAATGACATTAATAGAAGGTGTATCATCATCGATCATGTCAGGATACAGGAAGGGAAGAGAAGAGGGAGCCTCACCATCGCATTGATAGGTCAGAGGTCCCAGGGAAATTGTGTTTATGAAGAAATTTTTTTTAGGAGGAATAGATTCAAGATCTATGGACTCCGTGGGTGAAGGTGGTGATGTTGGTGAATGGGGTGGAGTAGGTTTGTCTTCCTCAATGAGGTCGACGTGGGCCTTCTTGGGAGGTGGTGCGATAAATCTAATACCACTGTGATCATTGTGTTTACGGGTGGTACATGAAATGATAGTATGACGGCCTTGTTCATAAAAATTGAAGCCAAAGCCTTTCCATGCACAACAGTGAAGGAAAGTGTGGGTGAAGTGGTGGTTAGTAAGGGATTGGAGGTCAGATGAAAATGGTCATGTTTGGGATGGAGGTTCAGGTGAATAAGTGGTAGTATCAAGTCCCCCATATGTTAGATTAGTGTGAAGGTGGGGAGGACCATAAGGAAAAACCTCTCCTATGTGGTAGTCATAATTAGGGTGTTGGCACAGGTTTCCATACTCTTGTGGAGTGAGAAATGTGTCGATATTGTATAGGTGGTACTCCCCCAGAGTGAGGCATTGAAAAACACCTTCTAAGGGATCAAGTAGTCGATATGTGGGTGGCGGGGATAGATGATTCACTAGATGATTGGACAGAAGGAGTATCAGTTGGTTGGGCATCAGAGTGGTTAGTTGTAGAGGCTGTGAAAATAGTAGGAATAGAAGAGTTAGATGTGGGAGAGGTGGCGACAACATTGGTGGATGGGATCATGGGTGAAGGAGAAGTGGGGGTAGTGGAAGATGCCTTGACTGGTACAAGTACATCATTGGGCCGATACAACATGTTACAAGTTTTGAATGGCGACGGGTCGGCGGGGATGGTATAGTTATGTCCTTCATGTTTGAATTTTACACAACGGTGTAAAGTTGAAGGGACACAACCCATGATGTGAATCCAAGGTCTACCGAGCAATAGGTTATACTGGAACTCCCCCTCTAAGACATAGAATAGTTCTGGGACAGTGCGAGGGCCTACGCGAACATGAAGGATAATGGTGCCAAGGGTGGAGGTAATGGCGTCGTTGAAGGAGCGCAACATAATGGGGTTATTATGCATATAATTAGAAGGGATACACATTTGATTGTATGTGTGGGAGGAGATGATGTTAATGCTAGCACCACCATCGATCATGATGTGTCGTACACATATGTTATCGATATAGATGGAAATGAAAAGGGTGGGATCAGGGTCATCTAACTGGAGAGGTACAATCTCCTCATCAGAGAAGCTGAGGGTGGTGACTTGAGGAGTGGGCATGGGGGTAGAAGAAGGAGATGATTTGGTAAGCGAGGCCACGTGGTGAGGGGTAATAATGGAGGCCACTGGTGTGGGGTCATTGGGTAAAACTTCAATGGATTGTAAAACCTTGATAAGGGCTTGTCTATGAGATTCAAAAGTTTGGACGAGATCATACAAAGACATCTTTAGAGGGGACTGATGTAATTGTTTTATCATTGTGTGATGGGTGACCCCATCAGAGATAGGGTATGTAGGTCCATGGATGGTGATTTTGGGTACAGGTGTAGATGGTATATTAGGCACGGGGTTGGTTGATGGGTTAGTTTATTTTTATTTTCCTTTGTCTTTCTGAGCGTGAGGTGGCAAATGTGAACCATGTTAATCTGAGGGGAGGTGGATGGAGAGGGTGTGCCATGAAAGGTTTAATGACATGAGGTAAAAAACCTAACGGTGGATAAGAGCCTTGTGAAATGAGTAGGGTGCACTAACATTTGGGTGGTGATTTGGCCAACTCTCTAATACGGACCATGTTGATCTCAAATTTTGGAGGTGGATAAAATGGTTGTGGGGGTGGAGATACTGATCACTGAATGGGTAAAGGATGATGATGTGTGGTGACAGGTGAAGGTGGAACATGGTCCTCATCAAGAAGGTCATCATCATCAAAATTTTTTCAGGAGGACAAAGTTGGAGAAGAATGGTCTTTAGAGCCTTACAATTTTCTACATCATGTCCTGACACATGATGATAGGCACAAATCTTGGTTTCATCAAACCCTTTTGGTTTGGGTTTGAGAGGATCATAAGGTTGAAGTGGCGGTAATGTGATGATGGAAGTATCTAAGAGATTAGTTAAAATGTTGGCGTAGGACCCCGCTAATGGATCACAATGGGAAGTGAGTGTGGGTTTGGGTAAAGGTGTGGATGATCATGAGGGAAGAGGCTTTATAGGAGGGGGAATGGGTTGGTCCATTGGTTTGGTAAGTGGTATGGTCTTATGTTTTGCTGGCATCTGCTTGGGTAAAGGTGGGGTAGAAGAGCTGGTGATGGAAGGTTTTGTTGGTTTGACTACCTTATTGGAGGGTAGTGGGTTCTTATCTTTGGGTTGCACCTTCTTGGGTAAAGGTGACACGGGAGTATGGGATGTAGAAGGGAAAGCAGATGGTGGAAGAGGATGGGTTACCCATGGGGGACAACTGAGTTGTGGTGGAAGTGGTTGGTAGAGGTGGGGTAGACGGCATGGGTTGAAGTCGTATAGTAAAGGTTGGGGTTATAGTAACTGGTGGAGGTATAGGTGGTAAGAAGTACATGGGTGAGGGTGAGGGTGTTTGGTTTTTGGGTGAATGAGGTGTAACAAAGGCTCGTGATGCAGTAGTAGGTTGTTTAGCTTTTGACTGGCCTTGGGTAGGAGACTGTTTGATCAGGGTTGATGGATGGGGCCCTAGGATGGATGGAAAGGGGGAAGGTGACAAAGGTGTGGTAGGCGAGACCGGTGTATGTGGCCTAGAAGGTTGGGTTTTCCTTTTAGGTGGAGGGATAATGTTGGTGTGGGTTTGAGATGATGCTGCTAAGTCCAATTTGATAGGTGGGTGAGTAAGGCTTGATGTCGGCATGACACCCAAGGTAGTGATGGGTCTAGCTATAGATGAAGACATAGGTGTGGGTAGGATTTTAGGTTTGGGAATGGTTTTAGTTGTGGGTAGAGGTTTGGATGTAGGTAGGATGATGAAGAAGAATCCATTTCAATAGGCATGGTCAATGCCGATCTGGTTGCTGAAAATACCCTTGGGTAGATCGTGGAAGTATCTTCAGGAAACATTTGCATTTGGGTCGAAAAGGGGAGCCAAAGATGTCCCTAGAGCATGGAATTATCAACGTAATCCAAGCGATCGGCCAACCGTGAAAATGGGACTACTGAAGAAGAGGATGGAATTGGTTTGGTGGCAATCCCTGTAAAATATGTCTATGAGACAGGGAATTGGCTAGCCTCAGACTCTGTAGGTAAAAGAGATGAGATCATGTCAATGGGGTTCTAGGATGCTGAGGGAGAACTTCCCCCAATAGGTAGTGGCATGTCTGATGAGTCTCCCATGGGTAGGAGAGATAATAGGTGGGGTGATGTAGACTTCTCCCTTGGTGGAGGAGAAGGTGATGATGATTCTCCTGTGGATGGGAGAATTAAAAGCGTTGAATGTTCGGTAGGCTGTGAGGTAGATGGTGAAATGACATCGGTAGAAAGTGTGGGTTCCTCTGTGCGAGCAGGGGGAGATGAGGGGCACTCCTCTGTGGGTGGAGTAGAAGAGGTATGCTCCTCTGTGGGTAGATGATCTTGTGCCAGAATTTCCTCAATAGAAAAAATAGGTGGGATTTGAGGAACGGTTGGTACGATATCAAAAACCACGTGGACTTCATGGACATTGTTGTCACTGGATGAAGGTTCACTATTTTGATTAGATGATGGTTTATGGTTAGGGAACAAATTTTTAAAGATGTGCAAATTTTGATTTGCTGGCGCATTCGGGTTGTCCATGACAAGGTCTCCATTATCTATCATCTCTTGGACAATGTTCTTAAAATTTATGCAGTTACCATCACTATGGCCTTTGACATGATGATAATTACAGTAGTTGTGTTCTTTATACCATGCAGGCATAGGACGGGTAGGATTGAAACCTGTATGAGGTTTTATGGGAGGAAGTGTAATGGCTCCAGCTTTAAGAAGCTTTTCCAAGACTGAAGAATAGGGCTCTCCAATTGAAGTGTACTTCCACTGCTCCCGCCGGAGCTGAAAGGCCTGGACAGGGGAAAGATTGGAAGAAGGTTGGGCTTGATTAGAAGGATGAGATGGTCCTGCCTTGAGGACTACCATGTTGGCAGATCCTTTGGGCTTTGAATAGTTATTTTGAGGTTTTGAAGATGAAGAAGAGTCATTTGATTTGAATGGGGCGTTCTTGTTTCGTAATTGGATTTTATTTTCTTCAATGGCGTGAATTTCTAGCTTTCGTGCCATGGTGAATGCTTCATCGAAGGTTTGGAAGGTTTGTACCTACAGAGTTGGTGAGATGTGTCTAGCACAAGCTCTAGTGAACAACTCAATAAGTTCAGTCTGAGGTAGCTGGAATGTTAATTGGTTGATAAGACTCTGCCAGTGGGCAACGAAATCTGCGATAGATTCATCTTCATACTGTCAGGTTGAATAGAGATCGGTCATGGTGACTTTCTTGATAACATTGATTGAAAAATGGTCTAAGAAATCTTGGGCTACTTGATTAAAGGAATAAATGGAATGTCTAGGTAGTCCACTATACCAATCCAATGTTGGTCCTGTCAAGGACATTGGGAAGGTTCGTAGGAGCAAAGCATCATCGTGGGTGATTAGGTAGCACCCATGTTTGAATGACCGCAAGTGTTGCTACGGGTCTTCTTTACTGTTGAAGTGATTGAATTTAGGCATTTCCCAATGCACAGGGTAGGGGCGAATGGGAATAGATGGATGGATAGGCTCGTTACAGATTTCATCATAAGTTAAAGAATTACGGGAGCCAGAAACAGATGCTTCTAAGGTCTGCATCTTTTCCATCATCATTTTAATGAGGTCGTTGGTAGGTTGTGATGAATGGGTGCCCCCTGCAGAAAAAGGGGGTTGATGCTGAATGTATGAGGTGGGTGGTATGTTAGTGTATGGTGGTGCTGAGTATGAGAACTATGTAGGAGGAATAGATGTAGGTGACACATAGCCAGAATAAGTGATAGATGAGGTCGGGGGTTGTTGGTAGTATGTGTAAGTGGGTGGGGTAGTCGTAACAACTCTAGTGGTGATTGGGGGTAAGGACTGTGGGATAGAAAGGATGAGGTTCTAGAAAGGGGTGTAAGTTATTGACACCAGAGGTGGTTGCGATGCAATAGGTATATGTGAGGTAGTGGGTGCAGATGGGGCTATACTTAAGGTGGTTGTCGGAGGAACCACTGATGTCACAGGTGTGATAGATGACGTAGATGCTACAGTTATAGTGGTTGTGGGACCTAGCTGAGACACCACATGTGGTAAAGTGGATGACGGTAGTGTCAAGCTGGTGCTAGCTGATGCAGAGGTGGGGGCGAGAGCAGGAGGGATAGATACGGGCATGCTGTATATTAACTATCCTGAGGAGTCCTGGGTGGATGAGTGGGTGAGATAGTATTGTAGGGCCACGAGGGTTCTGATCAAGGAGTCTTGTGAACTCCTCGTCACCGGTAGCAATAGGGATAAGTTGAGTTGGATCCATAGGTGACAGGATGGATGGTGGTGATGGACTAGGTGGGAGTAGCTGACAGATAATGTGAAATACAAGGGCGTTAGTTTGGCTGCGAGTCAACACCATGTGAATAAGTGTTGACCTGGTAAGACTGTATTCTGTAAATGACATAGAAAACAACAGGGATGGAAAATAATTGATTATGAGAGGTGAATTGGTAAGTGTTTTGATTAAAAATAAAAATAGACGGACCGATGCTGATTAGGCCAACTGATGACGGTCACAGTAACCGATGTTGGTTACTGTGGGAAAGTAACAGTTTGAGCAAGTGAGACAGAAACTGAGGAAATTCAATTGTGGAAGCTATATTTAGTCAATAATATCATAATGCAGAGGATATGGTGATATCTAGAGATTTTAAACAGAGAAGAAGATGAGATGAGTGCTCTTTGGGTAAACTGACCAAAAGCACAGGGAACCGACACCGGTCAAATAAACTGATGATGGTCAGATGTAAACTGATGCTGGTTACTGTGAAATCTATAGAATGAAGAAAATTTTCTTTTTGTGAATTAAAGTTGAATGAGACACCAACCCAGAAGTCTGGATATGGTAAAAAAATGAGTCCTGACACACTTAGAAATAGTCAGAATACACCAACTATGATTATGGAGTGTGAAAGGAAATAAAAATGGAGAATACGACCTCACACCTCAAAACGCAAGTCAAGAACAAAGCTAAGAAAAACATGTAATCCTACAAGTGAATTTAGTGTGTTTAGCTTATGCTATTTAAGGACTGACTCATGAATTTAGAACAAAGTTTTTGGTTGGGAAGGCTTCCTACGAAGAAGGAAATTCTAAAGGTGAGGTTTCAGGTTATGTTTTGGCGGGGGAGGTCATTTCTCTGAGGTGATGACTGGACAAAGATAACTAGCTGGGTGCCCACTGTCAATCCTCTAAGTGTGTGATCATTGACAGCTTCTTTCGGGTAAGATGTTGTTTAAGAAGATGTGTAAATTTCAATTTGTGCAGTTTGGCAAAGAGAGAGAAGAGAGAATGTGCTTTCTACGATTCAGTTGTGTCAACCATCAGCTGGGCATGACTTCCAGCATATAGGTTGCCCTCAGTTTTAATGTGAGATATAATGCAACAAATTAGAATGCCATGCAAGTGTTTTAAACCCAAATCAAAATGTGATATTTGATGTAGCAAGTGATGAACAGGAAGAGGGATGCTCTTTCACTAATGCAATACTAATGAAAGAAAGAAGTATTATTTTTAAAGCACCAAAAACATGATTGCTTTTAGACAATAGAAAGAGGGGGAAGATTCCAGAGAAGAAAATTAATGTGGAAGCTTTTCAAAAGGGAAACAAACACACAACTTTCACCTAGGAATGAATAAAATGCAAAAGAACCCCTTATGGGTTCCATGGGTCGGTGTGTGCCAAAATGTTTCACAAATGCTTTCTTTATGGATTTGATGAAACAAATAAGGTGATGGGCCAAGGAGGAATACCTGTTGTGATGGTCAGTTTAAAGGTTGTGTGCACGTTCTAACTTCTTGATCCAATGCTGACTGCGAGAGCTTCCTTTTGGCTAGGAGGAACTACCTGAAATACACAACAAGACCACAAAAGAGAGTTAAACAATATATGTCAGTGGGCTGCCTAGCGTGTGCTAGATCAAGGAAGTGTGGTACTTCCTTGGTGGCAGTCAACCCACTGTTTAATATAACTTAATGTAATAAATATCATAAATAAATAATGTCCTATTATAGTTGATATGATTTAGGTATCTCATCCAAATACAATAAGAAAATATAATATAACAGGCTAGGTTATGATCAGATCTGGAAGTAGGGTAGGTAATCAAGGTGTTGGAACAGGTCAGGGTCAGATTCTGGGTAACTTGGGTTTCTTGGATGTAGGTTATTAAGTTTCTAGTTATTGGATAGGATTACCAAATACAAAGACTGACATCGGTGAGGTATGACTGATGATGGTTAAGAGGAAACTGATGACAGTTAAGGCAGGATGGTAGAAATTTGAAATAAACTGAGTTTTGGAAACTTTTTGAGGTAAGAAAATGGGTATGAGTGAATATGGCTAGGTTTGCAATGATGCTGGGGGTACTTAGAGGTATTCTAGGATCAAGTATAGGTGATTAAATGATTGTGGGTGATGGAATGGTTGGATTTATAGGAAGGTAACAAGGGTGGGATGAAAAATGCAAATAGATGTTGATAAATAGAGATGAAGAAACTTTGTAATCTGAATAAGTATGAAATGATGTAGGTTAGAGATACACTTACTGGTGTTTGTAGATTTGATGGATGGATGATGGTGATGGTTGATCTATGGAATGGTGATCAGTGCAATGACAGTGCTTCGCAGAATGCTACTGTGATTGTAAATACCTTACGGATCTGTCTTGGTGCTGTTGGCTATGGCTATCTGGATGTGTGAAAGTGTTCTGGTTCTTGCTTGCATGCAGATCTCCTTCATTCCAAAACTTGAGAATGTGGCCAACCTCTCAAAGAAGGTTACCAAAGTGAATATATGGTAACCAAGATGATTTAGGGTGGTTGTCAGTTTAGGGTTGACCGACGTTGGTTAAGGTGGGATATCCTAGGTTTACTAAAAATGACAGATCTTAGCAATATTTTCAGCTAGCTCTGTCCATTCTCATGTCGGGTAAAAATGGTGTTTTGCACTTAGATAACCAGGCCTGCTATTAGAGGAAGAATAGGCATGTGATTTTAGGGTTAGACTAAGCCTTGGTTAATTAAAGTAAGAAGAGGTTGAGTCCTAGTTAGTTAGGAAACATGTTAAGAATAGGTCCATGATGAGGTGTCTAGGTGAGGTGGAAATTAGTTTGAATTAAGGTAATTAAATAATGAATGAAGTGAGGATGAGTATTACTTTAATTATAAATAATTAAACTAATATTAATGTGGGGTAAAAGGGTCATGGTTAGGTGAATATGTTTAAGTTGGCTATTCAAAAAGGGACCAAGGTGAGTGTGACCCAATTGAGAAAAATTGCGCAAGGATCTTGAGTAAGAATGGGCTGAGAAGTTGGCTAGAGAAAGTGCTAAGGATCAAAATTAGATGCGTGTCATAGAGGGAGAAGTGAATAAGAGTCCCCCTAAGGACAAAACTCATGTGGAAGAGGATGCACATGAAAATAAGATGACTGATGACACTTATGTTATCAGGGAAGAAAAAGGCACAGGAGTTGGGACAAGTGCAAGTGTCTCTACCTCGAAAAAGACAAGGATAAAGATGAAGGCGCAAAGGAAGAGATGGGCACCTAGGTTGCCACACATGGATTTTTTGGATGACCCTAAAAAGGTCTTGAGGGCACAATTCCATAGCACAATGCCAAATGAGAAGTTGCATGGCCGGGAATTAATGTACAAGCATGTGGGAGTGTCATGTACCAGAAAGATGTTGAGTTAGAACTTGCATAATTTTGCAAAATAACTTGATTTTGAAGTAAGTAATACCTCCATCGGTGTAATTGAGTTGAAGAATGAGCTAGGGGGGAAGTATAAGGCAGTCGACCCCTATATATAATAGATGAGCAGGTGTGCAACGCCTTGAATAAGTTGGTTGCGGATGTTGGGAAAAGGAATTTGGATATAGGTGTTATTATGAAAGTCTTAGTAGAAAATAAGAAAGAAAAGGAGTGCAAAGTTGAGGATTTGAAGAAGGACCTCTGAGGTGAGTAGAAGAGAATGAAGGATGCATAGGACAAGGAAGACATCATGGTGAAACATGTATTAGGTTAATGCCCAACCTTGGTGAGCTAAGCCAGGTGTGATTACAATGATGAGATGGAGTACTTGGAAGACCTAGTCGGTATGTTACTAGTGAATGTAAAGAGTGGCACAGGGCCTATAGTAGAAGAAATTATAAAGGAAAATTAAGGTAATAAGGTTATTTTCGAGGTCAAAATTACTGAGATTGAAGATTTGTTTTCCTAGCTCAAGGAAACAAATAGTAAAGCTGATTTGGCCTTTAATAGGTGCCAAAAATGTGAACCTATCATTTACGCGCGCGTCATTGATGAAGAAGCAGTGATCAATACTATCTAGTAGAAGACAACCATGAATAAAATTGAGTGCACTCGAGTTATAACTGAGGCAAAAAAACAAAAAGAAGTGATTAAGGCTAAGAAGGACCAGTTAGAGCTCTGGATAGGTTAGTTTCAGAATATGGTGTTAGACCACATGGACATGATTGAGGGAGTGTGTGTGGAATTAACTGTGGTCATTCAGGAGCTCAAGAGTAGGGTGGAAGATTTGGTTCCTGACCAAGTGTCAGGGGTTATTGAGGTGACACCTGGGAAAGCATTGATAGAGCTTGAGGAATGGAAGAAAGCTGAGAGTGAAATAGATGTTATGTTCCCAAAAATCTTCAAATAATGTTTGACCTGATTAGATTTTGAGTTAGGTAGGACAAATAATTTTTGGGCTTTGAATTCTTTATGGTGATAAATTATGTTTTTTTCAACTAAGATATTGCCGAGGACGACAATCCAATTACTCAACCTTGCCTAGTTTAAGTTGATCTTCATAGTTTTGGACATCGTGTGTTAGAGGTCGTGTAATGTAATAGCGTTATGATGCTCTGATGTTCCAACACACATGACTCTCTTACTATTATTATTATGTATTCAACTTCTATGATGTAATATTTATGCTATGAATGGATAATTATAGTTGAATTCTAGTAATTAACTCATATGGGTATGGTGATCACACAGTGCAATTGATCTTGGTAATGGTTTGATATTTTATGTTTCCTTATTACATGTGTATCCTTATGGTTTTTGTAATGAACTACATCTGAATGTATGCTTGATAATAGTAATCATGAATATGCATGCTAACATATTGACAAGATAACACAAAGTGACTTAGTAGGCTTCGCGCGCTTTGAGTGAGCACCCAGATCTGTTTGGATGAAGTGCCAATGTGCCTAAGCATTGAGTATAGAAAACAAAGGCTACAATAACACTTGAATCACCAATTTTAAGACCATAAACCTATTACATGCATTCAAATTCCCTTTTTGGAGGAAAAGTACATAAGAGATGATAATTTAAATTTTCCACCTTCACTACTAACTTGAAATGCCTCATATGATCAATTAGAACCCCTACATCTCTCTCACATCTCACATTAACTCTAAGAAGCATGGCTTTTACAAATGAATGTCTCTTTATGGATGCTCCTGTATCAGAGAGATAGAGTTTTTTGTATCTAAAGATATTAGAGAAGATGGTGTGTGTGTAGAAAAGACAAGACATGACAGATATGGAAAATATGGATTGTACTATATGACAAGATTTGACGGAATAAGAAGATAAATCTTGTGGATGCATGTATTTTGAGGTTTTCATCATCTCCTCAGGTGTATATGGGAGAATTTTCAAAGGTATGAGTTTATGTTTTAATAATAATATTCAGATTGTCATGATCTACTTCCAAACAACTTATATTGTGTTGTTGTTCATTACTTCCTTAAAATAGGCGTTCAAACCAATCATGATAATTTTTTTAGTCCCAACACCAAATGATATAAAATGTAGTATGTAGGTGAAAGAGGTCATTCCCCATATGTGTTTTTCATATTTTATAATCATTTAGGGTATTTTAGAATTTATGAAGCATTTCCCTATCTGGTTTGAGAATGCATGCAAATTATTTGATATAATGTATGTCTAGGAAAAAAGACATAAATTTCAAATGTATTTATAAAAATGGATGAAATTCGGAATATATAATCCTTGTATGGGCTGCTAAAATCTATCAAAGTTTTAGAAAAATTGGCCTTGTGTATAAAAATATATACATGACAGAAATTTGTTGTAGACTGTTTGCTCTTGAAACAAAGTTTTACATTATGAAGATGGGAGATCAAATCTTTACTTGTCTACAGGAATACAAAGCTTAGTGAAGGAGATAAAATCATGATTTCAAATGGAGGTTTGCAAATAGATAGATGATAGTCAAGGTAAGCTTTCTAGAAAAGATCCCACTGTGAGTAATCCTGTGTTAGTGATCAATCTTGATGAGTTAGAAGGTAAGAAGCACATAATCAGTAAATTAAGATTCATAGAGGCATAGTGCATACTTATCCCATTTCAAAAAAATAATTTAAGCATGATGGAAGGAAAATTTCAATGATTTTTGAGTATAACATATGCAGGCTTGAGTGATTGACAACGTTTGTAATGAGCGAAGATATGACCGTGGGTTAGTGAAATTAATCTTGCATGCTGATATGAGAATAAGATGAGCTAAGATTGACATAATTTGTGGTATCAAAATGAGAAGAAATTAATTTTTTCATATGTTTTTCTAATGGTGAAATGTTGAATTATGATGTGATTTAGAGTTATAGGTAATTGAGAAGAGACTACAAGTAATCAAGGCATAGAAAGCTTAAAATAAGGTAGTGTGGTAAAGAAGAAGCCCAAGAAGGAGTCAAAAAACCAAGGTGAAATAGACTTGGGTGAGACAAGTGAATAGACTAAGAGACTAGGGTGTAAAATACTTAGGTGAGGATGAAGAGGATCCATAGACCAAGGTGGAAAAGACTTGGGTGAAGATCTTAGAAATGGAAAGAATGATCAGAGTAAATGGCATAGAAGAAGGAAAATGCCACAGAAGAAGGCAAGAGTTAGTCTCTAAAGAAAATATAAATGAGATAAGATAAAAAATAGATAAATTAGGGTCCATGATAGAGACCATGGTGGAATAAGAGATCCAAGAAGTTGGATGGAAGATGAGGAAGAAGGTGAAGTGGCCAATTGAGCTACTAATGGAGAAGAAGAGAAGGGAAAAGGTAATTACCTTAAAAGGAGATATAGGTACTCATGGATAATTGAGGAATAATGAGTTCCCTTGCGAAGTTGTGAAAAGAGTTCTCATTGTGGAGAACATGAAGAAATAAGTGCCAAAAAAGCACTTGAGAAAGAAAGTAAGAAGAATGAGAAATATTCCATGAAGAAGACACTTATGAAGATGTTTTGGTATCTTGCTACGATATCTAACTTTGTGCTTCAGTTTGTAAATACAGGTATCAATTATGGCATAAATAATATCAAAGACATTATCTTGATAGAAAAAAGTGGATCATTGTTTCAATTCAATTTAAGAGAAGATGAAGTATGGAATGCGATGCCTATGCTAACCTACATGCAGTCGAGAGAAGGATCTAAGATGACATGTAAAGATCATTGTTATGATCAGGTGATGGTAAAGAATGAGAGTATATTGGATAAAAGGATTTATACCTCTTGGATGAAGCCAATGAAAGTTTCTTGAGACAAGAAGAAGTGATGACACAATGTGCTGATGTAAAACAAAACATAGAGGAAGAAAACAAGGGTGAATAAGTATCATTAAAGCCTAAATTTGATGAGGGATATGATGATATAGTTGAGGTCACCTTAAGTGAAGAGTTGAATAAGACAAAAAGATACTAAATCCTTCAAAGGGGTTGTATACTAGTTCATATCAGATTGAAAACATCATGGATCAGATTGAGGATGAGACAAGAAAAGAGCAAACCAAGTTGATAAAGGTAGATTTGAACAAGGTCATTGAAGAACCAAATGAAACTGAATAGAGATAACAACATGAAGAAAATCAAGGGGATGCATGGCCTCAAGTTTTTGCATCTAACCTTTACTTTTATGTTTTTAATGCAGGTATAAAATTTATGAGGGTGAATGAAGTACATAACTCCATGAGAGAGCTCATAGAACAAGAAGATCAAGAAGATACTAAAGACATGAATGAAGATGAAACATGGACATGGATTTTTTAACATGAGAAAGAGATAAGAAGGAATACATGAGAGAACCAAGAAGATGAGATACAAATACCATATCGAGGAAATCCAAGCAATGATTCTAGCAGAAAGACCTTGGGATCTAGACATACAAAGGAGATTGAATTTGAAGAATGATGAAGGAAGACATTTGAACTAGAGTTCAAATCCTTTCCTTACCCAGAGAGTCTGATGCGGGATTATCTCATGATTACACAATAAGCATAAACAATTTAGAATAAGCCTTCTCACGTCATTAGTACTATGCACTAGGTGTTTGAATAAGTTTCCCTCCAAAACCATGTTTATTGTTTATATTTGAATTTGTATGTAAAATCTCATTACATGAGAATAAAAGAAGATATGAGTTGTTCTTATGCTTATCATACGTAGAAGGAAGGATTAAAATTATTATAATATTATGGAATAATGTCATAGATCATTTATAGTTGGCATAAACAACTAAATCTATCCTTATGTGGAAGTTTAGCAAATATCTCAACTAGAAAGGATTAGTCATATCCCAAGGAGTATGAATATGATATGATTTCTTGTTTTAGAATGAACATTAATAAAATAATGTATTGTGGTTGAAAAGAGGGACTCATGGTCTAGATAGGTTGAATCATATAAGATAGATAGAGTTTTTTTTATCTAAAGATGTTAGAGAATATGGTGTTTGTATAGAAAAGACAAGATATGGTAGATATGGAGAATATTGACTGTACTGTATGACAAAATTTGAAGGAATAAGAAGATAAAGATTGTGGATGCATGTATTTTTTAGGTTTTAATCATATCCTCAAGTGCATATGGGAGAATTTTCAATGGTATGAGTTTATGTTTTAATATCAATGTTCAAATTGTCATGATCTACTTCCTAACAACTTGTATTGTGTTGTTGTTCATTGCTTCCTTAAAATAATGGTTCAAACCAATTGTGATAAAATTTTATTCTTATCTCCAAATGATATGAAATTTGGTATGTAGGTGAAATAGGTCATTCTACAGATGAGTTTTTCATATTTTATAATAATCTGAAGTATTTTTGAATTTATGAAGTATTTTCCTATTTGGTTTGAGAATGCATGCAATCTGTTTGATATAATGTTTGTCTGGGAAAACAGTCATAACTTTCAAATGTATTTATAAAAATGGATGAAATTTGGAACATGTTATCCTTGTAGGGATTGATAAAATCTAACAAATTTTTAGAACAATTGGCATTGTTTAGAAAAAGATATACATGAATTTTTTTTGCTGCAGACTGTTTACTCTTGAAACAAAGTTTTACACGATGAAGATGGAAGATTGATTCTTTACTTGTCTATAGGAATAATAAGCTTAGAGAATGAGATAAAAGCATAAATTAAAATAAAGGTTTTCAAATAGATTATAGTAAAGGTAAGATTAATTTCAAGGTAATCTTTCTACAAAAGGTCCCACTGTGAATACTCTTGTGTTAGTGATAAATCTTGACGAGTTAGAAGGTAAGAAGCATGTAACCAGTAAATTAAGCTTCATAGAGGCATGGTGCACACTTATCCCATCTCAAAAAAAAATATAAGCATGATGGAATGACAATTTGAATGATTTTTAAGTATAACATATGCAAGCTTGAGTGATTGACAAGGTTTGTAATGAGCCAAGATATGACTGTGGGTTAGTGAAATTAATCTTGCATGTTGATACAAGAATAAGATGAGCTAAGATTGGAGTCAATAAGTGGGGTAGCAATGCGTACTTGGAAAGTTGATTAACTAGTGATTGAGGAGTGTAAGAAGAATATCATTTTGCTTAGCATTTAGATCAAACTTGAGAGGTGGTGGTAGTGGTAAGACTTGGGGTTCACTTATATGAGCACATGTATAAGACATAGGAGTAGGATGAGGTGAAGAAGAACTAGCATGGGCTTGAGAAACATCCTTGAGATGTTGGATTTCATCTGTGAGAGATGTAATCGTCATTTCAATAGCTTGAATTTTATCTTGAAATACACAATGTAAATCATGAATTGACTTGCAAATGGACTGAGTGGTTGTGGTGTTAGGACCAATAGAGTCATCCAAGAGATGATCAAAGATGGAACTTACTTGCGCAGGTGGTGTATTGCGAGGGAGGTACACAATTTATAGGGATTTTTGGAGAACATATTTACAAGGTGGGTGCATTTGAAATAATTGATGCAAGGAGACTTTATGAGCCATGCAAGAAGATAAGATAGAATAGGAAAAATAAGGATCCAAATGTTTGATCACGAGTGGGGTTCACCAAATGATTTAATATAAATTAGAATTAAATCTAATGCAGAGCAAAAACTATAATAAATGATGTACAAAAGCTAATATACCATAAGACGCAAGCAATAAAGCATGTGCAATATGAAACCCTAAGTAAAATGGAGAGATAAGGGGACTTAGCTGATTTCTGAGTGAACAAGAAGTGATCTCGGCAGATGAAATACTAGAAAAAACTATAAACAAATTCGTCACTATAAACTGGAGCTTCTGAGATATGGAACTGTGTCGTATAGGAGTTCCCACATGAGGATAGGAGTGCCCAGGCGTTAGTATCTAGATCTGAGCACTGGTTTCCAAGTGGATGCTATAGATATGATTCTTTCAAAGACGAATGATGTTCACTATAATTTTTTTATGTCATTCTGAATTCGATGTCTGATCTATGAATGTACTTATAACCTGTAAGAAAAAAGTTCACCTGCACATACCCATAAACCACATCAAACCTAAAAGGGAAAATGTAAAATGGGGAGTCAGAATGACCCCAACGGTCACCTAAAGAGTGAAATTATGACCAAGTGTTGCACTACATCTTAGACTCCATGTAGTTCTTGTGTGTGTGTAGAAATGATGCACTAGGATGCCCTTTTACAAGTTGCATAGTGATAACGGGTTAGATCTAGACTGTATCAAATGTATATAATGTGTGGGATGGAACAAAAAAAAATTCCCCTCGTATATTGTGTATGAAAAAGTGATGCAACCCTTGTACCTTATATGAGTGATAAATGGATGCCTTTGATGCTCTTATGCCTTTGAACACAAGCTTAGGTGATAATATGTAATGTTTAGTGCTCGGTCATTTATTTTGTAAACATAACTACACATTTATATGAGTCCCTTGTTTAAATTTTGTAATTGACAATTAAAAGGCTGACCCAAATCAATAAAAAATAATTAAGAAGCAAAGGGGTCTAAAAGGGTAAGAAAAAGGTAACGAGGGTCAGGGGCGCCCAGGAGGACATGAGCACCTAACGTTAGTGTCCCAACTGGGCACTAGTGTCCAAGTTCATAGAAAGATAAAAAATTCAAATGATGGCAAGAGTGTAAGATGTACAAAGCCAATAAAAGTACAGAAGATAAAGAAAAAGGCTAAAGGGAATTGTCAATTACTATTTTTCTTGCTTAGGAATCATGTAAATGCTAGCATGCTTTTAGGACCTAGAAATTCACACAAGTGCATAAATTTTGTAACTATAATTACAAAATAACCAAAACATGAGATTTGCTAACAAAACACTCAAAAACTTGTTTTGTAGACCCAATTCTCCTAATAACCAAGATTTATAAGTCCCTAACTTGGCATGGAAGATGGCTAGGAATGGAGGAAACATATTGTGGGAAGCAAATGACCTAGTCACTATATTTGTATTACCTACCTCTTACATGTGTTACTTGCAATATGGGATTTATTCTTGACATGAGCATTTCCTCAACTTGAGTACATATGAGTAATACTATAGGATGAACCCCTGGGTTCATGTTATTCCAACTCAAGAAGTGATGGCCATTCTTTTAAAAAATGCATCGATGATAAGCTTGACCATTGTCAAAGACCCTTGTTTGTATTGCAAGATATAAATCGTTGCATATAAATCATTTGTGCGTCAATGAGAGGTCATTTATTACCATGTAAAATGTTTTTTGAGCATCTAAAAAAGGAACATGAGCCAGTGTAGGTGGATGGAAATAGCCCCTGTGTTTTGAAGATGATGTGGCCTCAAGCATGTTCAATTTTTGGCATTTTATGTTAATTATATGGTGATGATGTTTGTTTATTATCATTTTGTTGTTATTGTAATGGAAACAACCCTCTTAAATTCTTTCAAAATTTTTCATGTTTTTTTGAATGAAAGACAGGGGAAACAAAATTTAGTCATCGGGAAAATAACATGGAAAGAAGAAATGGTAAAATGCAAGGTATATGCACAGTAAAGAGGGGGTATAAAATACACGTTAGGAACAATACTAAAGGCAAGTTTAACTAACATTGTGAGAAACTAGCATATGAAAGTACGTAATATTTATCTACATATATATTAGTTCGAGTGCAAACATGACGAAAAAATATGCCCAAATGGATGTACATGGAATAAGGGAAGTGTACACATATCAAACTTATTATTTAGGGAAAAATTCTTATGGCATCTAGTAAAGATGCATTTTCTAAGTATATATAGTATCGAGTAAGGGAAAATCAATAACTAAAATTTGAGTGATGGGACATGTTAAATAAAAAAAGATTGCAAGTTGGTTTGCACATTTAGAATGTTATAGTCAGTGTATTTGGAAAATATGCATTCACAAGTGAAATTTCGTCCTTATGTGCAGTGAGAACAATACATCAAACTTGTTCTTTTTCATTGCAAGCCTCTAACTTTATGGAGAGTGTGAAATGGTATCTACAAAAGATAACTAACTTAACAATGAGCCAAATTTTATCAGTTATTGCATTTAACAAATGCAATTCTTGCACTATTACACCCATGATCGATGCAGTGAGGTATTCAAAAGTAGTAACCCATGTTGCTCCTATGGTGTCTTCTATTACGTAATGCAATAAAAAATTATATTCACAATCTGCAACATCTAGATTACATTTGTGATAATGCAAAGAGGAGTTTGTACTGCAAACAAGTTTTTTCTTACTTTGGTTATTGTTTACATGTGTAATGTAAATAGGATAAAAAATGATGTCATATTGAAGTGGATGATTATTTTCATAGTAGAAAATCCATTTGATTTTCCATTACAGTAAAGTATTTTATGCCTTTGATATCCTTTGTTTCAAATTTATCAATACTTACCTATGGAGATGTCAATTCTATACCATTGGAATCAAACTAATCCCATAGTGCATTAACCTTGATTATAAAAGGGTTGATGAGGAGTTGTGTATTAGAGGTGACACCTATAGTTCTCCCTTTGTATGTTACTATCTCCCCCTTACTTATTATGAGAATTGATTGTGGTGATTTTTGTGTTGGACACAACCCAATGAAAAGATTTACCTCTTCATCATAGAAAACACCCCGAAGGGCTACATCAATGCAATGTATTAAGTTATCCTCGAGGACTATTGTTCATTTTTAGTTGTAGTGTCCATATCTTTTTCTAATTGTGGAGGTTTTAGTAAAAGGTAGAAAATGGAAAAAATAGATACCATGAAATTGGTAGGTTAACCTTTGATATTTGCAATTGTTATGAATTGAAATTTATATAGTAAAATGTTTGTATCATGGTTTCAATTGAGCTTGACTGGGGAGTTCAAGTCTAGTATGATCTCCTAAGAATTTTAATTATTATATAATGTTTTTTCATGGTTGAGTGGCATATATGATTGTGTACAACTTCCCAATTTGTTTATGGTTGTAAAATACTTCAACTACTAGAGAAAAAGAAGTTATATCTATGCATTTCCCTTCCTTGTCAATGAGGTCAAAGCTAAAAACATGTCATTTAGTATTTTTGTTATTATATTTACGTGAGATGTCATTTTTTACGACTCTCACTTTTGTAGACCAATGGATTTTGTAAGGATTCAATGCCTTTAATGGCTTACATTCTGTACAGATTCTGACACATTTTCACCAGGATCTATTTTGTCATTGAATTCCATATAGAAAGGGAAAATTGCAATGAATGAATGATGTTAGATGGCAAGTGGAGTAATTGGTATGTTGGGTTCTTAAACAAGAACAATGAAGAGTAAGATAATTAGTTATGATCTGGTGGAAATGAAATGTGTATAGGTGTAATATGATGCAAGTTGAGTCTTGTAGACAAATCACACATACGTGTTGTTTAAAATTCAATTTCTAAAATGAACATAAAATTTGAGTTAAACATACCCAATGTAAAAAATGAAAAATATTGTTGGAAGATATAACAACCTAAATCTTAGAATTAGGAGAAAATGCATTAGAGGAACGATATGAACGGAAAGTGTAATGTTGATAAGTAGAACAATTTAAAAAAAGAGAGTATATGGTGCATACACATGGAAGAAAATGTTACAATAGAAGAGGAACGACAATGTCCTATTTACGCAAGGAAGGGACATGAGAAAATATTATGTCTTCATGGATAATATAGGTATGACATGATATCCTTGATTGGGCACAAAAAAATTAGTGAAATAGTAAACACATGGAAAATGTAGAAGAAAAAGAAGTTCAGGTGAGTAGTGAAATAATATTACAGGCTATCAAGGTAAGCATTGAACACGTCTCTAAGGTATTACTCTGCACTACTAGTATAGTAGTGGTCATATGTTTGTTCACAAAGGAATTTGTATAATCCCTCAATTCAAAGGCATTTTTGCCACTAGTACATTGTGTAATTTAATTTCGCTGACTGTATGGGAGGGAAATAGATTCTATGATGTCATAGTAGAAATGTCAGAGCATGAATAAAGGTCAAAAATCTCCTCTATAAGAACCCAGGGTGTGAGCGAGTGTGGGAGATCACTTGAAGTAATGCCCTCTTGAAGAGGGCCAACAATACTATCATTGAAAATTGTGTCAGATATATTTACCAATGGATGTCTCCATGCATAGGTTCTATATTATCTACAGAGGGAAGGAAATGTAAACATATTTGTAATTAAAAGGTGTACAAGCCTTGTAAATATTATAAGAAAGTAAATTCTAAAGAATAAAACAATATGGCATGATATGCAAGGTGTGGAGAGGTATGAACAACATGAATAAAAGCATACAAAATTGAAGTGGGTTAATAATAGGAACATCACATAAGCAATGATCCTTCTTTGAGTTGTGTGATTTGGCTATTGATATTATAGGGACAAAGAGAATGTTTTCCACTAGCAATTCACATTCGGTGACTAATTGATTAAATTTTTTCATTCCACATATTGTAACATGAAGCCCTACAATGTAAGTAGTTTTATCCATAGGGATGTGACTTTGCAAACACCTCATAACATGTGCTAGAGAAATCAATAAACACATACAATAAGTGCCTTTAAAAACGTTTGAAATGTAGACCTATGTAACCAAACAAACATTGATACAAATGTTAATCTCAGAGAAAGACAAATAAAACAAGAAATATGAAATGTAGATAACATGAATAAAGGGCTAATAACGTCTACTACTAATGAATACTAATGCCCACTAGAAATATAAAGGATATTGTTCTGTTATACACAAAATAAATTTTTATAAGATCATATTATGAACATTATAATACAAAATATGGATGCTTAATTTTAAAATGGTTAGTAATATATTTTTAATGCATCTTGTAATTACTTTTATGACTAAATATTATCATTCAACAAATAAAACAATCCCATATTAGTTGGTTGGTTTGGTTTGTGGGAATAGATACAAAATCCATATACCATGACCTTTATGCCAACAAGGGCATCACCACAATAGAAGTGACCCTCTTATTAACATAATATTTGATTGATTGTGGGATGTGTATGTTTTACTCCTTGGTGTTCCCCTCTCCTCACAACTTACCACCACAAGTCAGATATGCCTCATCCTCATTTGTGTGCATGTAACAAGCCTTTTTGTTCAAATTTAATATAATTGATTTGTCAAATGTAATTTTAATGGGGAACTATAGGAAATTTTGGGATTACTTCTTATACTGACAACTTCTTACTTCTTAAGCCATCAATAATGAAGCTAAGATTCAAACTCACTTGAAAGGGATTTATTTTGCTACGGAGCAACATGATCGAAATTTGGAAATTGGAGGGAACTCACTTTTAGTGATCAATACATGCTAAAAGGTCCAAATCCAAATTTTAAAACCACATCATTCTCTCAACCCATCTATTTGTTCTTATTTCAACATGTTTCCATCAAAAATTTATTTCAAGAAACCGACAAAACTACTCACTTATTGGAAAATGTAGGTACAAACTTGAGGATTTTCTCTAAACTATAAAGCTTTGGCCTTGACCAAGAGGGACTTCCACATGTGTCAGAATTTGATAATAAGATATATATAACTTATTGGGAAGGAGCATAAATATTGTTTTATTAAAAAGGAGAAAAATTGAGGGTGTAAGAAATTATTGTGATTAATCATTTTCTTGGTAGCATGTGTCATTGTGTTCTCTCGATCTTCATGTGCCTATCTATCAAAATTATTTAAGTGAGAAGAGAGACATTTGGTAAAAAAAGGGAAATACCATATATATATATATATATATTCCAACCTTCAGCTAACTAAACACACTAATAGGTTGAAACTAAGACCTCACTTCACCTCCACCAATGAGGGATTTTATATTGATCAAAATCCCAAGAATATCCAGGGGCTAACACTAATTTTTTGGAATGTAGGTGCATTACAAGTGGAAGCAAATAATAATAAAAATTATGGTAAAAAAATAACTGCATGATTAAATGTTGAATGAATAGGGAGCCAAATATTATAATGACTTACACAAGAATGGAGAGTGGAAACTTATAACACATTACTCAAGAAAAAAAGCAAAATATCGTAATAGAGTACACAAGACTAGAGAGTAGATAATTTAAATATAGATACATGTAATATCATAAAATCTATACATATATAAAGTACACAATATTATAGCCTCATGTAAGGAGTTGTATGTTGCAAGATACTTCAGACGAATGTTGAAAAAATATGTATGGTAATAGTCTGTAGGTGCCAAGGGATGTGGGTGGACTCCATACACTCTAAGGCATGGGTGTGGGTATTATTGCACACAATTTTGAAATCCATATGTGAGAGTTATGATGCTAATGTAGCCAAATTTGTAGTAATGAATCATTTTCGTACCACAATCTCATCAATGCACCTAGAAAGACATTTCAACAATCAGAAAAAAGATTACTTCTATCATTGTTCTTCATTGGATCAATCCTTCTTACTTCTCCCTGTTAAAATGTATTTCATTTCACAAAACTTTTCTCACATAAGGAAAACTTTATATAAGCATTAAAAAATGGTGATCTAAACTTGAAAGGCTCTCTACTAAATTTTTTCAAAAGGCTGTAGGAATTTGAGGTAAACAACAGTTGTATTACATGTATAAGGTAAATAACAATGACTAGGGAGGCTACATGAGTTATTTCCACACATGGAGGCAGGCGATGGAGGGGACAAGTGTTGCAGTCGATGAACATAGTAAATCTCAACCATAAATATGCCAATAATTACTACAATATGCATAGTATCATCAACGACTACTACAATTACAATATTGCTACAATTTTCATGCCAAAAAAGATTGATGTCAGGTGGAAGATACCAGAAAATACAAACAATTTCTGGAAAAGGATTCCTCATTGTTGGATGCCTCCAACGTAATTAAAGAAAGTGAAGAAATGAAAATAACATAAAATATATAGAATGCCCTAAAACTCAAATTTATAAGATGAGAGGTTTAAAAAATGTATTAAGTGTTTATTGCACTACCCTAGCTATTTCAAAAGATTGATACCTCTTTTTGTTTTGCTTTTGGGTATCAAGAACTGATCTTTCATATGATAAGAACCATTTGGATGTCAAATATATAATTGCACATGGGGAATATGGATATAATTTGGCCTCAATCATAACTACATAACTTTGGCCACGAGGGTCATATTTTTCTTGAGCTTTTCCTTAACACGACTTAAAATTCAATATTATATCATTAAAAACTATGGGTTATGTAGTCTGCATAATTAGAGTTTTTGAAATAGAAATTGGAATACAACTTTGAATCAAAAGGATTAAAAATTACTTTCCAAAATAAAATTGTAACATAAAATTATTGATACAATTAAGTTCACTTTCCAAAAAAAAAATTGAAGTGAGGCATATTGTCTTGTGTACAAGGACACTATACCAGATGATGCCATAAGTTAAGTAAGGGAAAAGAAAATAATGCTATTTACAAGTTTTTATTTAAAAAAAGACTTCATCTTAATTAAAGTTAATACAACTACTCTTTAATCTTAATTAAATTACTTACAACCTATTCACATGGGATAAAGCGTACAAAAATTTAGTCCAATTTTTTCAAAATTGGTTCCATTAATTGAATTGAGTTCCCTTGGAAGTTTTTCATGTTGGGAGCCTAGCCTTTTTTTTAAAATTTTGAGCCCTTCATCGAATTTTTTACCTTTGGAAGGAGCAAGTGGAACATTTTATTTTGTTCCATTGTTCGCCATTGGGGATGATGAGCCAATTTTATGTTTTAAATTTGTTATTTGACCAAAGATTTTAGCTTTTTAAAGTTCTAAAAGGGTTGGCCAAATGGTTGACCTCACAATGGCACACAAGGTATAAAGCACATTACGAACGACCCACATAACATGTTTTTAGCACATTTTCAACAATGAATCACATCACAAGACCTCTAACTCCAACATGGAAAGATAACAAGTAGTCCACCTAACATAGAATTTCCAACAATTATGCCCCAGGAAAATGTACAATACACACATGTAACTAAAAAATAGTGAAACATCACAGTGATACATATGCAACTGGTATCACATTACTCAAAACCATGACTTTACCCACACAATGCAAAGGTAAGAACGAATAGTACATACCAAAAAAGAGGAGTGTTAAGCCTCAAACATAACAATGTATAAAAAGACTCAAATGAGTAGCTCATGAATCATACAAATGCACTCCAATTGTCCCTTAAATCTCCATAAGCCTCCCAAAGAACTTCACATGAATCTCAATAGTCTAAAGAATGATAGTTCCAAAAACTAGGCCGAGTCACTCACCATAAAGCCATGTCACCTTATTTCTCCATGCTAGGTCGCTCACCACAGAGTCTGGCCACCTTATTTCTCCATTTAATGTGGTCGGGTCACCCTATGGTCCTAGGCACATAGAGCCCCATCATCCCCACCCAAGTGGCATAGTAACATGTAGCTCAGTACTACACAGTCCCATGACCCCCTTGAGGCGTACCCCCATACAATGAAGTGGGTCCATAGGTCTAACCACTCCATAGTAAATCCCATGACTCTATTCCTACGCATAATGATGAAAGAACCAACATATCAACTGGACTCAAATGCTTAGTGACAAAAAAATAACAAGCTTTGGGTTAGGCTAAAAAATGTTAAGCTTCAAAAACAAGTTTCAAACTAAACAAGATGATTGGCTTGTTAGCTCAAAATCAAGTTAAATGCCCAAAATTTAGGAATACATCAATCAAGAAAATGGCCGGTTCTTAACAGAAAATGATCAATTTATGAATAAAATACGAACATATAAAGATCACATTACGATCACTATGTGGCCATTCTGTGGCCACCAAAGGGGTACTCATCGAGTTGCTGACACTCAAACATCGAGCCTCAACTCAAAAAATACATATAACCAAAATAATTATATCTCCATACATCTATAAATAAAAAAAATGAGGATCCACATAACCAATATCACATAGGATTGTTTGGTGGACAACCCAATAGGAGAAAGAGGAGATACTAGTTTGCATAAGCATAAGCCTAAGGTGGTTTACATCCACAATATACTGAGCAAGCTCGAGGTATACCAAATGAATAGAAGTGGGTTTTTCAATCTATATGAGACTCCACTTTTAAACTTGTACTTGGCTCAAGGTTATGATCATTTGGTATACAACTTCTCTCTCTAGACATACACTTCTGAATGCTACCTGTAGCGCTCAGTAGTGTAGGGTACATAACATATCGCATAACAACGTTACAATCATAGTGATGACTTACTCACACAACCATAATGTCTTACACATGGAAAATTTATGGGGTATGACAAAACAATATTCCACAAATTACAACATATAACATTTCCACATAGTGCACATTAGGGGTTATGAACTCACCATATGTCCCCAACTCATGATCTGCATTTATCACATAACAATATGAGTACATATTTATTATGAACATAATGATCTAGCATCATGACATACATTCAAATACCACGCAACTTGGTGACATAATGCCATAATATAACACAACACATCAGAAATTATCATGATGCAAATTATTTCATTACAAATCACTTTGTCATGTAATAAGTTTTCTGACCTATACAATATCACTAGAACATGAAACATCATGACACTTTCATAGCTCATAAAAAATTTCCTTCACACACAAGGTGGTATTACACATGAATTTCATGTTGAATTTACATGAAAGAGAGAAATTACTTACATTAGGAAACACATCAACATCATAACAAGACCACACCAAGTGGTAAGCACAACATGTGCATCCACGTAATCACAGGTACCATGTTTGTCATATCACAACATAATAACACATTAATCCTTCAACACCTCCACCATCATACATAATCCATACCAACACCAAAATGACCTAGATGTTCGAGAGTATGAACATTTTCTCTGATACCAACTGTAGCGCCCACCGATGTGGGACCCAAACATAAAACCAAATAAATCAAGATTTTTGTTTTTTGACATTCATTTTGCTTGATACAACTACACGACACCAAGAAGACTCACAAGAGAGTGCACGAAACCACATGTAACATTTACACCAACATGAAGAGCATACAATATCAAGATGACAACATTTGCAAGCAACATCACACTTAGGTATAAGAACGAGTATGAAGCCACGACCCAATCCACAACATGCACTTCACGACTAGATATATTCCACACTATCACATTTTCAGGTTTAAATCTTTATTGTAATCATATTTCATTATTGATCTTTAAGGTTGAAAGGGCGCTTGACATGAATATGATTTTTTTCTTCTTTTTCAAGATTGTAATTCCTTTTATATCGTTTAACAAAACATAAGATGGTCCCATCTTAACTGCTACTTAAAAATTCTTTATATACCTATAGGTCTTTGAATCATTTATCATGTACACACATATTCTTATTCACAAGGATATACATTATTTATTCCATTTCATATTTATCTTATAAAAGTATACTCAATTGGGTTCTTTTCTATACTACTATCATTTTCCATAATTTGAAAATTTAGACTGAAGATTTTTAGTGCACCTGCAAGAGTGTCTTAGCTCTCGATATCCAACTAGAGTTTTCTATTTCACCTAAAATCACATTTTTCTAACATTTAGTCACTAAAGGTTTAATAATCGATTAGTGTCATTTCCAAAATAGTTATATGCCATGATTTTTGTTTTCTGGACAAGAGATTTATATGCACAAATACTTGAACTCTTGTAGAGAAATTTATAAGAACTTTCAATAATAAAAGAAGGCCTAAATAAGTATAAGGTAATTCCAAGTTTTACTTGTGTGTCCATTTTGTATCGCTTGCAATGCAAAGAGTCGAGATTTTATTTGAGGTATAAAGTGAGATACCACCTCACTTTATGTTTTCTTTTTCCAAGGTAAACTTGATCACATTTTAAAGAATAAATACTACCTTCCTTAGTTCTCTTATGATCCCGTACACACACAAAGATGGGTCCTTCACGAGAGACTTAGCATACAAGGACACCATCTAAAAATGTTGATACACAATACATCAATCATGCCACAAGGGTTATTGTACCCTTAACTATAACAACATGTATACTTCTACGAACATAAGAAATTATTTTTAACTCACATGCCTAAAAGTAATACTAAGCCCCTAATAACACATGAGAATATTGGTTTCAAGGCATATCTAAGAGAACAAAGGTGGTTTCCAACACTAAGATGCCAATTAGCAAGACAACCCCTTTGAGAAACATCTAGAGATCGAAACATCACTTAAACCCAACAAGGTGAATGACACAAAAATATCCCAATGCTCAAGGGTAACCTTCTTAAGGGTTGATAGACTAGGATTGATAGGGTAACATTTAAAGTAATAACCTCCTAGAAGTGGTTAGCCGTAACCATTCTTAAATAAGGTATTTTCATTAATTTTGAGCGTTCCAAGGATTTTAGTAACACACACAAGAAAACAAAATCACTTCATTCACATAGGAGCAAAATTATAACATTTTCATTTCATTTATAGTTAAAAATTACATTTACACCATTAGCAAGATATATACCTATAATCAAAGTCACCCCAACAATAGAATGCATGTTTTCCGATACACCAATATAACCCAATTTCCCACTCGTCACAAAATAATTAATAACTAAAATTCATGTTCATAATAATGTTTCTAATACATCTACTTAATAGTACATGTGCATCAATGATATTTCAAATAATAAAAACACCGACAACACTACCCTTTCCTTCTTATCCTGCATACCTGCAACCACCGCATAGTTAATACCACTGCTGACATGACATCAAACTACAACCAAGCAAGATATATAATTTCACATTTCTCTAGAAATAATGAAAATATATTTAACAAACTGCTAAGAAGAGTAAGAATTGTAATGTCATTTCATTTCGTTTCTAGAGCCAAGGAGAGAGATAGAGAGAGGAGAGAGAAAACCACCATTTTTCCAAATTCAATTTCTTTCCAAGCAAGTGTCAACAAAAAGTTTCATATAGTCATGTATTTATGTTTACAAGGTTTCTCTATTGTTATTTTGCTTGGATAATTTCATATGACAATTTTTGATGTGAAATTGATAGCTTATCTAATATAAATAAGCAACAATTACATTATATAATTGTACAAATCAATAAGAGACAATGTTGCATAATGAAGATAATAACATAAACACAAAATAAGAGAAAAATATATAATAAACACACTATATTATTGATTGAATAATTTGGAGCAATTACTTGATGAGAGAGCTTACAATATATAGCCTTTTCATTTCCTATAAACAAGGAGATGAGACTTACCAATATTATCCCACTAATCTCTCCTAGAGAATCTCTCGTATGAACACTCACCACTATTCCCTCATATATCCCACCAATATCTCCACACACAATAATCTACATGAGTTGTTTATTCAACAAACTCGCAACTAATACAATATCATATATTATTAATAATGAGTTGTTTTATGACTCATATTAATAATATTACAATCTTTTATTTTTCTCACACTAATATGATATTAATATAACAATATTAATATCTTACTAACACACTAACTTACTAATGTAATCTATGAATATTATATTTAACTATTACAAACAATAATGTGAGCACTAATCTAAGGAATATTCATAAAATTCCCCCCTTAGTGCGAACATGGGTGAGCTCTGTCTAGTACTTGCTCATGTTCTACAATCTGATGGTTTTCAAAGAGTACCATCAACTCCAACAGGTTTTTTAGTGGAACCATTAACCAATTTGTATTTGATTTTCTAAGAGATTCACAAACTCTCAAATTAGTTTTCTAGTGGACCACCAACCACTTTCATAGCAGCGTACATGTTTCCTCACCCTCATCTTTACATTCAAGGGAAAATATAAAAAATATCGCTCACGCAACAGCTCACTTATTACAAGAGTGAACATGAATAAATCGTTTGTTCTTATTACATCACACAATGAAAATTAAACATACAACAAAAATAAATGCCACAAAGTCATTGTGTGGCCCCTTCGCTTGTGGCTGGCGAGAGGTCACTGATTATCCTCCTTCCTCTGTTGCCTCCTTCCTCCATCGTGATGATGCTAACTCAACAAATTTGTTTTTGAGGCTCATTTTACAATTCTATCAGGTGTCAGTTTCAACCGATAATGCACCCTTACAATAATAATCAACTTTATATTTATCCAAAGTAATAAAGCCTATCAGATTTTAATTGCTGGAAATCAGTCACTATTTTTTTACAAAATAATTAGAAACTATCATAATTTTTTCCACGATTTCTCTTAAAATAAGAAATGGGTTTCTGTAATTTTTTGAAAGAAGTTTTCTGTAAGAAAAATTAATAAACCCAAAAAATTTCAAAAAATTTTGAATCTGAGTTTTTGAGAAAAACACGAATTACCAGTCATATTTTTTTAAGATCATAATCGAGAAAATAGTGACGGAAGCTTCAAAACTCTCAGATTTGCATCCTAGAGGCTATGGTTTTGTCCTGTAATCACTCTCATAGCTTGTCCTTTCCTATTATGATACTAGATGATGTGAAATTGATAGCTTATCTAATGTAAATAAGCAACAATTACATTATATAATTGTACAAATTAATAAGAGACAATGTTGCAGAATGAAGATAATATCATAAACACAAAATAAGAGCAAAAATATAATAAACACACTATATTATTGATTGAATAATTTGGAGCAATTACTTGATGAGAGAGCTTACAATATATAGCCTTTTCATTTCCTATAAACAAGGAGATGAGGCTTACCAATATTATCCCACTAATCTCTCCTAGAGAATCTCTTCTATGATCACTCACCACTATTCTCTCATATATCCCACCAATATCTCCACACACAATAATCTACATGAGTTGTTTATTCAACAAACTCGCAACTAATACAATATCATATATTATTAATAATGAGTTGTTTTATGACTCATATTAATAATATTACAATCTTTTATTTTTCTCACACTAATATGATATTAATATAACAATATTAATATCTTACTAACACACTAACTTACTAATGTAATAGATGAATATTACATTTAACTATTACAAACAATAATGTGAGCACTAATCCAAGGAATATTCCTAACAATTTTCACCAATTAGTCGCAACTTTCCAAAAACGTCAAATTTAGACAAGTTACTCACAAACCAACGTTAGAAAAACATCTCTGAGACTCAAAAAAACAAGCGAACAAATTCCTACCTATTCCCTTATATACAAGGAACCGCTCAGAGATGACAAAACCCCAAACTGAAAAGCAAGATTAAAATGGCACTCATCTCTCTAGAGCTACCAATCGTGAATGCACCCGAACGACCTTGTTGCACAACGACCGGGGCCTACAAAACCTATCAAGAAAACTAGCTTGTAGGATGTTTTTCTCCAAATCGAGGATTTATAACAATTGTCACATAGAAATATTAAAGGTATACGAAAGCCAAAACTCGTTTCTACACCTAGGGCCAAAATAACGGGTCAAAACCAAACTACATTTTTAGCTTTTAGCAATTGTCTAAAGCTATGAACTAGCCAGCTGGGCTGCTAAATACATTACGAAACAAGTTCAAAAAGACATCCAAGGGACAACTCAAGGTTCGGTTGGACACTCCACATGACAAGGTACACGACTAAAGTTTGTTTTTTTAATTTTGGGTCAGTAAGATTATTTTGCGTCTCCAAGAAAACCAATTTTTATTAATATTGCACAAAGTTGTCAAAATTATTTCCACCAAGTTCCTGTTTATCATGCCAAACACATGGGTTCCAAAACCAAATATAGTAACCTAGTTCATCTATCTGTCTTACACGGTAAATGAGAGAATAGTGTTTATGTTCATGGATACTCATCAAGTGCATGCCAAACAAATGCACAATTTACTTTATGAAACATGTTTTAATTAATTTACCCAAAATTTACTCTTCTTTAATTTGATTTACAACTCCATTCAAAATTAAGAAAACTAGAACGTTTACCAAAATATGCAAGGATAAAGTGAGATGACCATACTTGTAATTGAGTTGGTGAGTGATTGAAGGACACAAGGTACAAGATTTGCAGCCATCCAAGCATTCTGTCAAACAATTTTGCAGCCTTAAGCAAGTTTCCATATTTTGCAACCATATCTAACGAGGCATTTGCAACTACAAAACTGTCCAAAAAATTCACTATATATTTTAGATTTTATGGATGTCCATATCGTGTTCCAAAGATCCCTTTTTGACACATGCAAGGAGGATGTTGGCAAGGTTGTGGAGACAAATTCTCACCTGCCATTTGCATTTGCTCAAAACGTTTCCCACGATTTTTCAACGAACTCATTTTGGGTAGCAAACAACAACCATCACAGTTTACGTGACCACAAATAGGATGCATTTTAACAGACAATGCGCAGGTCCCACATGCACCTCCATCAATCCTTCTTGTCCACAAGCCCATATTTCTTTCGGGTAAAGTGACAAATAGTACACGACCTTGTCTATGCTTGTATATTTTGCATACATGTTTACCAGGACAGTTACAACTACATTTCGAAAAAACATTCTCTACCTTTGTGCTTTGATGGAAGTCCACGACCTGCTCTAAAATTCTTATTTGACAGAGGCCGGGTGGATGCTTTCAAAGGTAGTGGATATGTGGCTTTACACCTACCCATGCGTTGCAGACCGATTCCAATGGCGCATTCTGGGAGGCATTAGATAGGTTGGGGTCTAGCTTGATCGTGCCAAATGCATTTTGCTTGAAAGATTTCAACCAATTTCAATGAAACCATTTGTGCATATCCCACACAACCTTAACATTCCACGATACCACATTTTTTGAAACGTTTATTTTGCACAGGGCCGAGCTAATCTTCTCTGTTTCGTGCTAATTTTAAATAAACAGACCATAATACCAATGCCAGATACTGCCAATCTCAAACCCACAATAGAAGACATAAAATTAACCTCCTAATGCACTTGAAGGGTGTCCAAAAACTATTTCAAAACCCAATTCAGACATATGCTGGGTGGCATTGGAAGAGTATGTGCTATCCATATTTACACCTGTTATTTTTTTTTCAAAACAAACAACTGACATGCCCTTCACTTCCATCACTGAAGGCCGTGAGGCTACATTATCTCAACTATTTTAGCTATTAGTTGCATGCCACGAGTCTAATTCCTCAACCAACGCCAAAAATATATAACCATACAAAGCCAATGTTTTCCACTGCCGACTTAATCTCACAACATTAAAAGACATGGCCAGAAGAGGGAGGCATTGACTAGATGGGGACCCATGCTTAAAACCTGCCAAATGCTTTCACTTCCAAGCTTCTAAATCAAAAAGTTATATTACATTTTTACAAAACCGTTTTGAGCATCCCCGTACCGTGGCTTGCCACAGTGGTCGCAACTCTCCAAGGAACAAAAATTCACTCACCCCATGCTCTGACCCGGCTCCCACAATTTTCAAACAGGGAACAATTAACTAAAATGCGAAAGAGTAAAGAACCTTAGCAACAAAAGCAACTTCCAAGCCTTTTGTGGACTCCAAAATCCTGCTCCAAATTTCTAGCATGGTACATACATGGAGGATATGAAGGATGCATGATCAACTCCTCTTCAGTCCTCATCACTTCCACCGCCAGTTTTTTAATTATTTATTTTGATCTTTTCAGTTATAGCAACATGTCTCAGTCATTGTTTAGTGGCATGATCCATGCCTATTTTTTAGGATCTAGTTGAGTTCTTCAAATCATATGAGAGGTAAATCTGATCTCTTTGTCAAATTAGATGAATCTGTAAGGAGTCAAGTAAAATTCGGTGATGATAAAGAGGTTGATGTAATGGGAAAATGTAACCTTACAGTGAAAACTAAGCAACCAGAAACTACATTTATTCATGACACTTTACATGTGCCCAAATTACAACATAATATTTTAAGTATTAGGCAGCTTGTAGAAAAAAATTACAAGGTTGTGTTTGACGATAACTGCTGCAAAATATTTGATAAATCAGCTAATCATTATCTTGTAGCAAAGGATTATATGATAGAGAATAGATTATTTCCTCTCACTTTGCATTTCACTAAGATGCATGCCCTCAAGGAAACCAAAAATGATTCATGGTTATGGCACCAACAGTATGGTCATTTGAATTTTCAAGGATTAAGTTTGCTTCATAAGAAAGGCATGGTGAGAGGACTTCCTGCAATTTAGGCGAAAGAAGAAGTTTGTTTAGGGTGTGCACTTAGCAAGCAACATCGAGACAATTTTCTGGTGAACAAATCATGAAGGGAAAAATATCCTCTAGAGCTTGTGCATAGTGACATTTGTGGTGACATGCAAGAGGAATATTTGGGTAAGAATACTTACTTTCTGACATTTATTGATGATTTCTCATGCCACACATGGGTTTATTTTCTTAAGCAAAAATATGAGGCATTTGAATGCTTCAAGCATTTTAAGGTTATGTCAGAAAATCAAAAAGGGTATTCTCTCAAAATACTCAGAACAGATAGAGGGGGATAATTCACTTCCATTGAGTTTGCTAATTTTTGTATTACTCATGGAATTAAGAGATAACTTACGACAACCTATACCCCATAGTAGAATGGCATTGCAGAAAGAAAGAACCGTACCATTATGGAGATGGCATGAAGTATGTTACAGTCCAAAAACCTTCCTAATTGCTATTGGGGAGTTGCAGTAGCAACCACAACTTATATTTTGAATTGAAGCCCAACAAAATTGCTTCAGAATACCACTCCCAAGGAAGCCTGGAGTGGACACAAGCCCTCAGTAGCTCACTTTTCATGTATTTGGTTCCCCTGCATAAGTTCATGTTCCAGAAAAGAAGAGGAAGAAGTTGGATGAAAAATCCTAACTTTGTATCTTTGTGGGCTATTTATATTTCACAAAAGGATACAAATTCTATAATCCTAACACAAAGAAATGGATTATTAGTCAAGATGTGGTTTTTGATGAAGGGGGAGTATGACAATGGAAAAAAGGAGTTCAAAAAACTACACCACTCATCAAGGGTATTGAAGATGTTTAACAAATTCCTCCTCTCCCCACAAGCTCAAGTGGAAGTTCAAGCCCCAGTGCACCAAGTTCACCAAGTTCCTCTTCAGGTGATATTTCCAGTCCACAATCAAGTCCAAGTTCTTCACAAAAGGTACACAGTTTAAATGAAATTTATCAAAGGAGTTCTAATGTGAATCCAGTTGCCAATTTTGCTTTGTTTAGTTCCATTCAAGTTGAACCTTCAGTGTATGAAGAAGTTGTGAAAGAACAAGTATGGATTGATGCTATGGATGAAGAGATGCATGCAATTGATAAAAATAATACATGGGAATTAGTGCAACTTCCTAAAGATAAACAAGTGATTGGTGTCAAATGGATTCATAAGGTGAAATATCATGCTGATGGTTCTATGAATAGACACAAGGTAAGATTAGTTGCCAAGGGATTTGCACAAACGCCTGGAGTAGATTATTAAGAGAATTTCGATCCAGTTGCAAGATTTTATGTAGTCAAGATTATATTGGCTATTGCTACACAACACAAGTGGCCAATCTATTAGATGGATGTAAAATTAGCCTTCCTAAATAGTTTTATTTATGAGGAAGTCTATGTGGAACAACCTATTGGTTATGAATTTACAGGAAAAGAACATTTGGTTTACAAGTTAAAAAGGGCTCTCTATGGGTTGAAGCAAGCACCTCGTGCTTGGTATGCAAGGATTGACAATTATTTCTTGAAGAAAGGATTCATTCGAAGTTCCTCAAACCAACCCTCTATATCCAACATCTTGGTAATGATATTCTAATTGTTTGCCTTTATGTTGATGATCTCATTTATACAGGTAATAGCCCATCTCTCATGGAGAAATTTCAAGCAGAAATGAAACAAGATTTTGAGATGTCATATCTGGGACTCATGCATTATTTTCTTGGAGTAGTAAAAAGCAGGCAACCATCGCTCTCTCTTCTGCAGAAGCAAAGTATATTGCAACAACAACAATTAGTCATCAAGCCATATGGATTCTACAGATTTTGGAAGATTTCTAATTGGTTGAGGAACATCCAACCACTATTTATTGTGATAACCTTAGTACCATTGCAATGACCAAAAATCCAGCATTTCATGTTAGATTGAAGCACATTGAGATTCAGCATCACTTCATCCAAGAATTAGTTCAAGATGGCACATTGAAATTACAATTTTTCCCTACAGTTGAGCAAGTTGTTGATATTTTAACCGAAGCTCTATCTACAGCCAGTTTTGTTGCTTTGAGGAATCAGTTGGGACTCATCCCCATTGCTCCTGCATGGGGAGATTAAAGGATACATGATCAACAAATCTTCAGTCCTCCTCACTTTCACTACCAGTTTTTTAATTATTTATTTTGATCTTTCAGTTAATAAATTGCAGCATGTCTTAGTCATTGTTTAGTGGCATGATCCATACCTGTTTTTTAGGATCTATTTGAGTTCTTCTACTATTATCTCCTAATAAACTATAGCTGCTTCTTTTTTAAATGTAATCTTTTTCCTTCAGACTTCCACGCAAAACAGAAGGAAAAGCAGGCAATTCAAAGTTGAATAAAAGAGAATTTTATTATTTTATTATCTTTGTTGTTCGCTCACTTTTTGAGTAGGTTTACTCTTAATTTCTTTGTTTTGTTTTCTTTATTTAATAAGATATTCAGTATAGTATAAGTGCTGAGTTTTAAAATCTTCAAGATATAGGAAGGACTTAAAACCAAAAACAACCTACCCTCACCATGAAATTCTAGAACAAAACCAAAGAATTTTTCAAATGAATGCTCTGACAATAATCCTTCTTCATTCATCCTGTAATGGAATTACTTGTATAAATCCGAGTATTAGTAGCAATAGAACACCAATCAACAAAATATTGCAAATAAATGATCTCAACATGCAAGTAGAATAGTTTAGCCACTTCAAGGGGGCAACCTCCAAACCATACAATAAGACTCAAATGCTCAATATGATGATAAACTAATACCTACTAACCCCTATATATACTATTCCTATGTTATGGCCAACACCAAGGCCGACCCACTAATGATATTATAACATATATGAAAGAGATACATCATGATAAGAAGTTATGATAGCCATAAGTCGGCTATATACATACAATGTAAGATATATGATTAAGGGTGTAACATGGCCCTCCCCTTAGAAGCAACATTGTCCCCAATGTTGAGAAGCTCTGGATGCTGCTGCAGGAAGTTTGCATCCTCCCACGTTGCATCTTCATTGTCTACTTTTTTCCACTTGATCAAATACTCAGTGATGACCCTTGTCCTCAATCACTTAGTGTGTGTCTAAAAGATGCATTCTAGTTCATCAAGCTCTAGTAACAGTGTCTCAGTTAATACCGTTTGTCCAATTACCTTCTTTAGGTAAGATATATGGAATATTGGATGAATTCAAGTAGCTGGAGGAAGTTCCAGTTTGTATACTACACTACCAATCTTTTGTAACACTTGATAAGGGCCATAATACTTAGGTGAAATCTTTTTATCCTTTTTTTGTTGTTTCAAAGACATTTTCTTATATGGCTATAAACGCACAAAAACCCAATCATCAACTTCAAAATTTCTTTCACTACGATGTTGGTCTGCTTGCTGCTTCATGCGGTTTTGTGACATGGTCAAATTCTCGCTGAGACTAGAAAGCACCTCTTGTTGGTGTTGAATATGTTCTTCAGCTGCTCGAACCCTTGGTTGGACTCTCAAAGATGAGGTGATAGATGGTGGATGGTACCCATATAATGCCAAGAAAGGAGACATTTTAAATGAAGTATGAAAGGAGGTGTTATACCACCATTATGCCAACGGTAACCATTGGACCCATCTCACTTGCTTATCTAAGCTAAACCAACAAAGATATCACTCTAAGAACTTGTTTACCACCTCTATTTTCCTATCAGATTGGGGATGATAAGAGGAACTATGAGCTAGTTGTGTGCCCAAACATGAGAACAGGTCAATCCAAAAATTACTAGTAAAGATAGGGTCTCCATCACTTATTATAATCTTTGGTGTCCCATATAGCTTATGAACTCTATCCTTGAAGGTTGCTGCTACTGTACTCACAACAAATGGATGTGATAAGGCAAAAAAATGGGCATATTTGGTGAGTCTGTCCACCACCACCATGATTACATTTATACCTTTTGATTTAGGCAATCCTGTGATGAAGTCCGTGGACACCTCTTCTAACCTCTGGCTAGGAATATATAGAGGTTGTAAAATACCTGGGGATTTAATTGTTTCATCCTTATTTTGTTGACAAACCATGCATTCTTCCATACATTTTTGGACATCCCCTTTTATCCCTTCCCCCAAAAAATCATGTTTGATTTGATGATAAGTCTTCAAGAATCCAAAATGCACACCTACTGGAGAAGCATGGAGTTTAGATAGAACCCTATTTTAAAGGATTGAATTCTTACATATATATAATCTATATTTATACCATAAATCATCTCCTTTTCATACAAATTTTTCTGACATGCTTGGATCTTTTTTGAGATTTTGAATGATATTTTGTGTACATGGGTCATTTTTCCATTCATAACTTGCATCCTCTATCCAATCCTCATGTAATACAAATATGGCACACAACAATGCCTCGGCAGATTCATCCTTCTGAGATAAAGCATCAACAACTACATTATCTTTCCATTTTTTGTATTTTATCTTAAAATACTACCCCAAAATTTTTGAGACCCGTTTATTTTGTTCTTTAGATGATAAACGTTGCTCTAAGAAGTATTTCAAACTATCATGACCTGTCTTTACTTTAAAATGTCTACCCATTAGATATGGTCTCCGTTACTGCACTGCATGAATTATGGCTAACATTTCTTTCTCATAAAATCAGCTTGGAAATATTCTTACCTTTGAATTGACAGCTCTAAAAAGGAAATAGGATCAACCATCTTGCATGAGAACTACCCCCATACCCATACCCTGATGCATCACATTCAACAATGAATGTTTTTGAAAAATCTGGAGTAGCCAAGAACTGGAGTGGTGCACATGGCCTCCTTAAAGTTGTTCAAATGCTCGTGGTTTCATCCTCACTCTAATGGAAGGAGTCCTTCTTTAATAAAGTTGTGAGAGGCGTAGATATGCTTGTCATAATGCCTTACAAATCTTTGGCATAGTAACCTGTAAGCCCCCAAAAAATACTCAGTAGATTCTTTAGGGTTTTTGGAACCTTCCACTCCGATCATGGCTTTGATCTTATTAGGATCCACTTGAACCCCTTCATGAGAGAGACAATGTGACCCAAATATTCAACCTTCTTGAGTCCAAAAGAACACTTAGAGGGCTTTACATAAAGTTGATGTTGCTGAAGGGTTTCCAAAACCTTATTTACATGATGCAAATGTTCCTCCCATGTTTTTCTATAAATTAATATATCATCAAAGAAACACTAAGACAAACTTCTGCAGGAATGACTTAAAAATAGAATTCATCAAGACTTTGAAATGTAGAAGGTGTATTTATGAGTCCAAAAGGCATTACTAGGAATTCATAATGGCCTTCATGTGTCCTGAAAGGCTAGTTTTATGAACATCCTCATCCTTGATTCTGATTTGGTGGTATCCCGAACGAAGATCAAGCTTTGTAAAATAAACAAAACCATGCAACTCATCAAGCAAATCATCAATTGTAGGAATAGGAAACTTATCTTTGATTGTGTACTTATTAAGTTCCCTATAATCTAGGACACATGCACCACATTGTCATCTTTTTTCCATACCATCACTACTAGGAGAAGAATAAGCACTCTGACTATGACGGATAATTCTTGCTTCCAACATCTCTTGTACTAATCTTTTCAATTTCACTCTTTTGCACATATGGGTACCTATAAGGTCTTGATTTTAGGCGGTTGACTTCCTTAGTAATAACTGAATAGAATGATCATGATCTCTCTTTGGAGGTAATCCCTTTGGTATATTTTCAAATACAACAAAGTGTGCATATAACACTACTTGCATATCTAATGGTATAAATGTCCTTAGAATGATGAGCCTACATTGAAAATAGTTGTGCCAAAAATCCCTCTGCACCCTTTTCTAAGAAATTTTGTGCATCTGATGAGAACTTACTATTTGTGGAGACTTTTCTCTTAATCCCCTTAGCTCAAAATTCCTTCCTTTAGAGTGAAATCACATGAACAAGTCTTGTAAGTTCATCTTCAATAGTTCCTAAAGTGGTAAGCCATTGAACCCCTAACACAATGTTTGACTCCTCCCATAGAAACGGCATACATGGGATTCGTATTTAGTATCTAATCTCCCGTGGTGAAATCTCAATGCAATGGCATTTTCTAGAACAAGTAATAGTACCTCCCATGAGCAATCATTACTTGACAGTTTAGGAGCTAGATAAACGAAGCAGTTTAGGCGCACTGATAAATTAATGATTGATAAAGTTACGAGTACTAACCTGAATCAATCAACACTGTGACCCTCTTTTTTTTTTAGGAATCCAACCACCTTTGAGAGGTTTGAGGGGTGCTAATACCTGAAATTACATGTCATGAGATTATTTGTCTAAGGATCTCCTAACTTCCTCATCTAGCTCTAACCAAGACCTATGACTCTGAATCTTCATCCTTCTCTTCATCTTCACTAGGCCCATCAATGTAGAACAACTTATTATCAGCACATTTATGTCCTAGTCCAAATTTACTGTCGCAGTTAAAACATAAATCTCTTTGGCTCTATTTTCTTCAATTTGTTGACGTGTCAATCTAACTAGTTGAGGGGAGTGTTGGTGGCCAAGGTGTTGCGATCTCTGGTATAATTGAACATGTTTGTCTCATACTTGAAATAAATTTCTCCTCTGCCCTTCTTGCCATAATCATCGAATTAGAAACCTTATGAGGATTAAACATGTGCACCTCTTGTCTCAATGTGATCCTTAAGACCCCCGAGAAATAGGTCATTCAGATTTCTCTTCAGTAATATTTTCCACCCGTAGAGGAAAGCTTTTGGAAGTAATGAATGTAATCCTTAACAGATCCTATCTATCTCAATTTTGCTAATTCAGCTGATGTAATTATCTGACACACTAGAACTATAGTGTAATTGCAACTCTTCAGTGAACACTATCCATTTAACATTAAGACCACTCTTCTGCCTTTGAGCACATAATCATCGATACCAGACGAATTGGTCATGTTCGAGATACAAAGCTACCATGGTCAGCCTTTTGTCCTGGTGGAATCTGATGTAGTTCAAAAAAAATCTCCATTTGGTTGATCCAATTGAGTGGATCCTTTCCATCAAACTTATGCATCTCCACTTTTGGAAACATAGTATACGGGCCTATAGAGTGCTCGTATTTGAATTGTGTCACACTTGAAGATCCACTCTAGACTCAGTGTGTCTATTACTGTTGACCTGAGGATCCACCCTAGTTAATATGAGTATGATTGATTTGTGTCTGATTAGGAAGGATATGATTACCCATCATATACGTAACTGAATTAGTTACATGAAATCCTCCAAATTTTTTTTCCAATCTTTTATCCACATCTTCTTTGTCTAGCCACCCGAGATTCGAGGTCTCTCAGGTTAAACTCAAGTTGGCTTACTTTGTGGTCCATTCGAAGTAAACCCTAACCCTGAGGAATATGTAGTTATATATTTTTTCTCCAACTCCTCAACTACTATCTCATCCTTTTCTGGTGTTTTTACCCAGAGTGATGGGATTCTTTTTGCCTCTTATGGAAGGCCCTGCCATAATGCCCCAAAATAGTAGGATGTGAGGGATCATGGTCAAATTTTAGGGTTTCAGGATTTCAATACGAATTTAGCCAAAATATGAAAAAAACTTAAAGAACAAACCCCAAACTAATATTTTAATTTTCTTTCTGAAAATGTATACGAATTTGAGAAAAAATTCCACAATTTCCCCCCTAGGGAGCTGATTTTATGAAAAAACCCTAAAATTGCTAATAACTTTTTCAAAAAAAAATAAAAAAAGTCTTGAAATTTTTAGGGAGGCGATTACCTAAAATACTTTTGCCACACTCTGGTAAAAATATCAATCCTACCAATAAAATTTGGTTCGTAATATATTGAGGATATGGCCGAACCTTCAAAATTAGGGTTTTTGACCCTAAATTTTGGCCCAGATCATAGCTCTGATACCACTTGTAATGAAATTACTTGTATAATTTATGATCATGAGAAGAAATATAACACCAAATGAACACAATATTCCAAAATAAATTATCTCAATATGCAATTTGAATAGCTTCGCCACTTCGACGGGGCAACCTCCAAACCATACAATAAGACTCAAATGCTCCGATATGATGATGAACTACTACCTACTAATCCCCTATATATATTATTCATATGTTATGGCCAACACCAGAGGCCAACCTACTACATGATAATAGAACATATATCAAAGAGATACATCATGATAAGAATGATATGGTAAGCCACAAGTCGGCTACTCATATCATCTAATACAAGCATATATGGTTAAGGGCGTAGCACACCCAGGCACAGTCTCAAAAATTATGTGCACGAATAAAATCCAATCGTTAAATATAGAATGCCTCCATTATTTAGTTTCTACCTGGTATGAGTGCTTGGGATAATCTTCCAAAAAAATTGAGGAATTCAAGATATATTTGCATAATTTAATTCTTTTCATTTTTGCTTTGTTGTTAGCATCATAAGGCTCAAATGATGGAACACATTCAATTGGATCAGACATCTAAAATAACTTATTCACATTATGGCTTCATATCTGGTTTTGAAAATTCACTGTGAGACCAATCAACAAATAAGTATCCGCCAATCTTAATAGTGAAGTCACCTAATGATGCGAGTTTCATCAGGGAAAACAGTGGAGGTAGGTCAATCACATATATATCTTGAGGATATCATAGTGACATTGGGATATGTATGCAGATGTAAGGTTTAGACCTCTAATGACTCAAATAGTTCCTATATGTTGTCTGAACTTCCAGATTTGTACACCACTGCTATAGACTTGATAGGCTCATACTTGAATACCCAACATGATCTGGTACGTCTTAAAATCAACACATGATCTTAAGTGCACATGACCTGCTGAGGTCATGTCAGGACAACCACAATGGAATGGATAGATGGCTATGTGGAAACTATATAAGGTGAATAGGTAAAATGTGAATAAGATAAAATATCAAGAAATCTAATGTCTCTGTATGGACACTAATGGGAATATTCTCATCTAAGGTAGAAAAATCTTTGTCTTACCTATGTGGGTGAGATGGAATGTTCTAATAGAATGGTAATGTGTAAATGGTGGTCAATATCTAGCTCACAGAAAATGCCCGCAACAGGTTGTGGAAGGCGTGGGAACTATCCTTGCATTTTCCTCATAGAAGTTTCCAGACAAGGTCATGGAAGTGTGGGAAGAAACATATGAATAGGAAAAATGGGTGAAACGATGGGGTCTAATCTCGACTTGTTTGAATTTTCTAGAACTCATAAGCATTGTCCACTTTGACAATGTTCAAGGACTGTCAACTATGAGATAATGGCGGGTGGAAGCGGTGTGGTCTAGAAAACCAAGATTTTGAGACCTATGTCAATTATATAAATAGATCAGCTATGTTTGGTTGCGGGACTCAGGGGTTGTATACGTAATCCCTTGGTTGTTGAGGGCCTTGAATGGTCATGTGGGATGTGGAAATTACTAAAGCAAAGAAAAAAAAATCTTGCAAAGAAACCGTAAGAGGGCAAAGTTAATCCTAAGCCAACTATGGATACGTGGGGAGATATGTTAATTCCTTTCTAATTAACTCTACGTTCTTAATTTAACAAATGGAAACAAACAAATTTAAATCAATTCAAATCTAATTAATTTCTATGAATTAATTAAATCTACGTGTTTCCAGCAACTAATTAACAACTAAAAGCTAACTAATTGAATAAAGGAAACAATTGATCTTTTTTTTTTGGTATTTTCCCAATGATTTTGAATAAAATGAAATAAAACAAATAAAGAACTAATTAATCTAATGTTTTTTGTATTTTTAATTCTTACTAGAAAACAGAGGAAATACACAAACAAAATAAATTTCTTCTGATTAATTAAAATTGCTTCTATGTTAAAAAATAACAAAACTAAACAAGTAAACAACCGGATGTGGCTATTTGCTTATGCTGAGAGGGGATCTAATCTATTCTAATAAATCAAAACTTTTCCAATTTTATTTATGGATCTATAATTTCCTCTATTCTTTCCTCGGGAGTCATGGGAAGAAAGAAAAAGCTTCTCAAAATATTCTTCCCTGAAAACTTCCCCAGAAGAATTTGTAGGATCTATGGAAGCTTACAAAAATGAAGGGAAATTACAATAACACTAAACAAATGTAGAAGCTTCTTCTAGAAAAACTTGTTGTGCAAACCCACAGGGATAGGTAGGGAAGTCTTTCAGTAGAAGCTTTTTGTGAATAAAGGAAAGCTAGTTAGAAATGTCTGATATACTCTAACAGAATGTGGAATAATATCTAGTAAAACAAAGAAATATTTAAGAATCCAAATACATCCCCAACCTAGAACATTATAGAACTGTGACAATGCCATAACTGGAGTTTTGGTTTGTTTTCCCCTCATAGCTTCTTTCTAACTTTCATGTGTTCATATGAGTCCTAGGGAACTATGATAGCTTATGTGGAAGAAATGATGAAGAAACGTTGGAGCTGTAATGGCTTGCAAGTAATCTAGTAGCAATATAGGTGAGAAAATAACAAGGAAATAGTATTGAGATTGTTTGTGTATTTCTCAGCAGGATTACGGGCAACATAAGAGTGCAATTGAAAACAATAATCTCCAACCAATGCTCTGGGTAGAAGCTTGGCTCTTATAGGAAAAAGGCAGAGAAATGGTCTAAGTCATTTGACAGCCAAGAAATGCCACCTCTCTCAAAGAAGGGGCAATTAACTCACAATTAACAACAGGAAGGGAAGGAGAAGTTGGTATGCATCAAATGAGCTCAAGAAAAGTGAAATTGGTTAAGAAACGTGTGCTAAAATCAAGTTTGAAGAATTTGACACGCATTCAAAACATGCCAAAAGAGTATTGTTTAAATGTGCATGGGACTTTCAGTCTGCACAGAGGGGAAGTTGTGCAACTACCGCGGAGGTTACGCAACCGCCGTTGAGGGTAAAGAACATAACTATTGGGGTGGTTGCATAACTGCTATGGGCCAGTGATTCAGTGACTTAAAGTCAAAAGCTAAGGAAAAAGCTAGCAAAATGATAAAGGAAAGTGGAAAAAGCATGGAAATGGACAAAGAAAACATTCTAGGCTACAAATATACACTGCAAACAAGAAATTGAACTTGAACACCATTAGAAAATATATTAATCATCATTGGGGATTTTAAACCATTTCTGAAAATGTAGCACGTGCAAAATTGGGTGCATACATATTGCCCGAGAAGCATTTTAGCCATGAAGAGGCGTAAAACATAGAGTCTGAGTATGGTGTTCCCAAAATGGGGAGTTATAAATTATACCTGACATGTTCATGTGTTGAAGTGACACCAATCCAAGCCCGCCACCTGCAAGAGAAAATGAGAATCAAGTGTAGATATAATGTAGAATTGGAAAAATACACTAAAATAAAATGACAAGAGGATTTACCATATCCTGCAGGGATAGGAATATACCTATGCCAGCACTCCAGCCCTGCAAAACACACAACACTCAAAATAGAGTTAAAACACGCTATATATAACCAAAATCAGTATATTTAGAAATCATTTTCACTCACCCATTAGATATTTTTGAGCTCTGGATCACCTGTGATGGTTTTGCGCGTGCACAAGTATAGTCAAATAGAATAGCATTCAGATGTGATGACAACCCCACCAATGAGAAGAGAAGCAACTCAGAGACAAGTGAGTTATTTGCATTTGTTTATTTTTAACCTATAATGTGAAAAATCTGAAAAATTCAACCTAGGGGGGTTATTTTTGCTAATTTCCTAGTCAAAATGTTCACTAGGGGGTGCCACATGGGATGTGGCTTTTATTTCATTAAAAATGGTGTCTTTTTTATTTTTTTGAGATTTTCCCAGGGTCACAACGTACCCTGGTATGGAAAGAACCACCCTCTTAGCGGAAAGTAAACCCCTCTATCAGAGGGGTTTTTGCAAGCAACATGAATAGTGTAATTGCCACTTTGCATAGAGGGGAAGTTACGTAATTGTCAAGGAAGAAGGCTAAAATTGACCAAGTGTAAAGAATTTTTTTGGTTTTTTGTGTTGTTTTATGATGTTTTTTATGAGCTTATTATGTATCAAATGTCTCTAACTTGCTCTTTTTGGTGTTTTGGTGAATACATAGTTCATACCTCAGATGGAGCCAAGCTAGAGAGTGTGATTGGCTTCCTTCCATCTTATATTCATAGTATCAGTCTGAGAGATACTTATTTCATAGGGCAGGGATATGGATATTATCCCAGACGTAGTTAGTAGTGCCAGAGAGCCACATATTGTGTGACTTATTGAGCTATTCGGACATAGACTAAAAAATTTCCAACTACCTGGGGTCCAAGGAGAGTGGACCATCACATTAGAGGATGTTCACAGGATTCTGGGTGTTCCTATTACAAGTAGGATATTGAATTTGGATAGTGTAGGATCAGTGGTTGTATCCCAGTAGTGGGCTACCTATATGGGAGATGGCTTGACATGACACACTGGTGCCAAGAAAAGGATGAGATTATTTTCAATTTCCTCTGCCCCATCCTTGCCTTACACAAGGCCATTATTGGTATCTTGGATTCACACTTGGTGGGATACTAGGGCGGGGACAAGCTACTTTACTATTGGGCCCCCATAATTTAGAGCATAAAGCAACATGACCGTATATATGCATGGGGTGTAGACATCTTAGGGGCCATGTACCACAATCTTTACAGGGTTGTTCAACTACAGGGCAAGGCCCTTAGTCATCCTACTTTGGTGATGTGTTGGGTGTATGAGTACATGGTCCCCTACTAGAGGGCAGTTGGGATAGCTGACCATGGAGCTATCAGGGTAGTCAGATGGACAGTTATGGCCCCACTCAGGGGGGAACATCAGCTAGAGGATACTCTTACCATAGATGACATGATCACACAACCGTACTAGGATATGACCAGATTATGAGGGGATGAGAGGATTACTATGGCTACATGTAGTACCACCCTCTTGTTAGTAGACTAGACTAGTAGAGTTGAGACACACCTAGTTGACAAGGTTTCGCAGTAGTTTGGGTTTGCCTTATGTTGATGCCCTTTCAGTGATTCCTATAGTTTATTGTGGGATCTGAGAGGCTAGATATGGCCCTAAGAGCTAGCTCAGGTGGACCATTTTTTCTCCTGGGGTCTCAATTAGTGCATCACAGGTTGTTTCAGATCCATCCAGACCAGGGGAGATGTTACAGATTGAGGCTACTCCTACACATAGTGGGGAGGAGGAGGAGGATGTCGAGGCATAGGGAAAGAGACCAGGAGGAGGGTGACGAGGAGGGAGGTGAGGAGACTGATATAGAGTGGAGAGCCACTGGAGAGGCTTTTTTAGTAGTTAGGGCTGAGGATGAGGCCAAGGATGAGACTCTTCATTTAGAAGAGCCTCTTTCACATGAGAGAGGGGATGAATGAGACAATCTGGTTATAGGACAAATGAGTGGCTTCAAATAAGATTGTAGTCGAGTAGGTACCCACAATGATTCCACCACTAGTAGATCTATCCTGGCATATAAGAGATCCGAGTAAGTTAACACTCTTCTCTCAACTCTAATACTTAGACTCAAAATTTTATTGAATTACACATTGTACTTCTTTTTTGTTTTATTTTCAAAAAAATCCAACTCATTGTTGTTCTTTCATTTTTCAGCTACGACATATGGCTAACGAGAGATTATTCGCATCATTCTCGTGGATACCTTCACGCACCCCATGGGCATGACACGAGATGAGCTACTTATGGACTCAGGGAATTTGATCATGGTGGGGTGGCACAATGATGTATTTTCTCAGGTGTGGATTGTAGTAGAATCTATGACCAAGATGAGGAATGAGCTCACTGCATATTATATGGTCAAGAGGATATAGCGGCGGGAGTGTTCTCGTAGCTAGGCCACCACTAGGAGATCACCTAGTTCTTCATCTCATTGTCACTATCATAGGTCTAGGCATGGAGGCTCCCACTCCCATCATAGGATTCATAGTAAGAGTCCCACATGTGTACCTTCATATGGATCTCATAGAGAGGGATAGGTCATAGGAATTTATTGCTTAGGATCAATTTTTATTGTATATATCAATTTTTTGGGATTTTTGTGCTCATTTCAAGAATTTTGACCACACCTGGGGTGTGACGACATTGTATAAAAACTCAATTATAATATATATATATACACACACACACACACACACACACATATGTTTCTTTTTGGCTCAGATATCTTGTGTAAGAGTTTACCTGTTCATGACTTGGTTCATCTGTGTACTATTAAATGTGTAGAATTTAATGATTTTTATATGTTTGTATGAATGCATGTATAGATGATGATGATGATGTAAATTTGTAATAGAATGATATCTTTCTCTTTATTTTTGCTTTTGATATATATCTATGATGAATATGAGGACTAATTGCAAACTTAAAACTTTGGTTTTCAAGCAATATTTGGTATTTTTGCTTTATTGGAAATTTTGATGAAAATTATATGATAATGAAACGAACCCACTTTGTTCTTAACTCCACACAACTAGTAACATGTGATGGTACAACACCAAGATTCAATAACGATGTGATTTATATGACCGTGATGAATGAAAGTGATGATATGAAGATAATATTTTGACAAAGACCCAATCAGGAAACTATAACTCAACTGTAGGTAAGGCTAACTACCTAATTTAGAATACAGTTTGCTTACAAGTGTAACTAGACTTAGACCCATAGATGGCCTCATGATTAACAGAATCTAGTTTTATGGATTAGCTCTCTTATAATTTATGCATCTAACTCATTTTATGATGATTACAAAGGACTTAAAGAACTTTTTACTTGTTGAATTGTTTACAACTTATTGATTTATTTGAAAGGACCCCTACGTCTTGCCCCATGTTATCAGTAAGAAGCATGGGCCCATCACCAAGGACAAGGCATAGGTGAGTAAGGTAACTTCCCTCCTTTCCCATCCTCATGCTACCTATAGGAATCATGGGCTCATCACCGAAGATTGGTGGGGCAAATAAGTGTGGTTTTATTTGCAAAATGAAATTGTTTTGTATTATTATTTGTTTATCTCTTTTTTTATTTTATTTTTAAACTTTGACTTGTGCTTTTTGGAGGGAATACTTTCCCCTAGCCTCAACCCCATGCAAACAATAAGATGTGAGGGATCACCACTGAGGGTTGAAGTAGGAAAATAAGTAATCCAAGTGAAATGTTTTAGATTGATTTATCAAAAGAGAGGTTTTTAAGGAAAGATGTGACACCAAGAAGCTTCTAGTACAGACAATGGAAAAAACACCTAAGCTAGAAGCAACTGTGAATAAAAATAATTATGTAGGTCCTTATAGGATTAATGTCAAAAATTCATCTAGTAAGATGATAAAAGATTGAATAGTTTAGAAATGATATAATGAATAGTTAAAGAAGTATGATTAAATGTTTTTCCAATTCTCAGAAATTTTGAAAGTGGCTTGAAAAATAAGTTCCTTGTCTCACAATGTTACGATATGATTTTGCAAATGACATGAATTATGGATGTAATAGTGTACAGGTGGAAATACAAATGAACTATGCATAGAAGCATTTAAGGTGAAGTGAATTGACCGAATCACCAAACTCTTCACCTTCTAAAGTACACAGATGATAAGCACCATTCTTAGAGTCCTCCATGACTTTATATGGACCTAACCACTTTGTTCTAAAAAATTTTCCTTCACCAGTCTTCTTGTCAATCTAGCTATCCAACCTCAAAACCATGTCTCCTACCCATATTTCTCATTCATAGACCTTTTTATAATACTGACGACACATTCTGTTAGCAGAAACACTATGGCATCGCTCATCTCTAAGTTGAGCTTCATTTATGGTTTCTAGTTACACTAATCGTGCTTTGCGGTACGTTTCTTCATCTAAAATTCCCTACAAAGATATGTAAAGGCTAGGTAACTCAATTTCCAGTGGTAAAACCACTTCAGATCTGAATACCAAACAATAGGAGGTTACCCCGTAGGTGTTTGCACCAACATCCTATAGGCCCACAAGGCTGAAAATAGATTTAAATGTCAGTCACACTTATTCTCCTTAAATTTTCTGAGGAGTATGGACTTTAAAGTTTTATTTTTAGCCTCAACTTGTCCATTAGCCTGAGGGTAATAATATAAAGAGGTTGTGTGATGTGATATTTTTAATTGTGAACAGAACTCATGCACCTCTTTATTTTTAAAGGACTTTTCATTATCCAAGATAATGTCTTGTGGGACTACATACCTACAGATGATCTAATTCAAGATGAACTTAGCGATCACAGACCCAATCACAGTAGTGAGAGGCATAGCCTTAACCCACTTTGTAAAATATTCAGTGGCCATGATAATAAAGTTGTGGCCATCGGTTGATGAGGGAGAAAACTTCCCTATTAAATCCAAACTCCAAGTAAAAAAGGGCCAAAGTGTCATAATTGCCTATAGATCCTAAGAAGGGATTTGTATCTCATGTAAGATTTTTTTACTTTTATGGCACCTACGTACATATTCTACAGCATCATGCTCTAAGGTGGGCCATAAATAACCCATTTGATGAATTTTATGAGTGGTATCATTCCCTCTAAAGTTTTCCCCATAAACTCTGTTTTGGGCTTCAAAGAGAATATTTTCTGACTCTTCTTCATCCACACACCTCAAAATCATGTCGTTGAAGGCTCTGCAATAGAGAACTTCTTCTACAATTGTATAATTGGCAGCTATGACTCATATTCATCACCTTTGTTGTGAGATTTCTCCCTCAGGATATGTCTTATCCACAATATGGTTGATAATTTCAGTGTACCATGGACATGACATGATGGAGGCTTTGTTTCCACATAAAATACACACTCATCAGGGAGATCTAGGTCTAATAGGTCTCCACAATATATCAGGTTGTCTGCTAACCAATCACCAATAATTTTTCCTTTGATGAACTTTTGGTTGATGAAGGTGAGTTCAAATTCACCCATCAATGTGAGAAAACATCTAGCCTTTTTAGATGAGGAATATTAAGTCAATAAATTTTGTAGTTGGTCAGACTTGATGATCACTTGTGTTTCCTAGTTAAGTATATAATACCTTAACCTTTTTCGTTGCAAAAAATATTGCCAGGCATTCTTTCTCTACCTATATATAATGTGTCTTATATTCAAGTAGAGTACGACTAATGAATAAAATATAATGCTCACAGTTATCATCATCTTCATGTGCCAACATGCAAGCTAGCGAGACCTCAGTGGCTTAAGAGTATAAGATTAGAGGATGGTCAACTTTGGGTGGCATGAGTGTAGGTGGTGACATGAAAAAGTGCTTGACTCACTCAAATGCCTCATGACATTCATAATTCCACTCTTTACTACACTCCTTCTTTAGCAAGTTGGTTATGGGATGGATGATGCAAGTTAGGTCAGGAATAAACCTACAGATTGCCCCAGGTTTACCTAGAAAATAACTAATGCCTGATTCTTATGAAGGTAGAGTCATCTCCAGAACCTCCCTAATCTTCACTGGATCTACATCAATTCCTGGAGAAGAAATGATATACCCTAGAAACTTTCATCCTGTCCCTCTGAGTACGCAGTTTTTGGGATTCAACATTACAATGTATTTGATAAGATGAGAGAGGATAAAGCAAAAAACCTCAGGGTGATCACAATGTTTCTTGTCCTTAGAAAGAAAATCATTTACGTAAGACTCCACATTCTTATGAATAAGATCATGGAATATGTATGTCATTGCTCTTTGATAAGTAGCTCTGGCATTTTTTTCAAGCCAAACGGCATGACTACCTAGCAAAAGGTTCCATGAGGAGTAGTAAAGGTATTCTTGGTTTGATCCTCCTCAAAGATCCTTATCTGATTTTATCTGGATAAGCCATCCATAAGTGACAACAACTCATAACCAACTGTTACATCCACAATAACATCGATGGAAGGTAATGGAAAGTCATCTTTAGGACATGATTTGTTGATGTCTCTAAAATCGATACAAATGTGTATCTTCCCATTCTTTTTAAGGACCGAGAAAATGTTAGACACCCACATGGAATAGTCCACTAGCTTAATGAAACCTTCCCAAAGGAGCTTTATTACTTATTTTTTTGACCATTAAAGCCACCTTAGGATTCATGAGTCGCGACTTCTACTTCACGGGCTTGGCATCAAAGTTTATGACGAAGTTATGAACTACCATGACATGAACGATTCCTGTCATTTCCTTATAACTAAAGGAGAAGGATCTTGAATGTTCTTTGAGCACCTTCGTATGCACTTCTATCTTGTCTGGACTTAAAGAAGGACCTTTTAAGGTCTTAGGATCCTCCTCTGTCCCTATATTAATATCTATACTTCCTTCAATCAAATAGGCGTTACCCTATTCGAAGTTAGGAGGGATTGGAGGTAGTTCCAATTCTTCTCCCTCTACTTCATAGATCTCAAGACCCTTTGATGAGGAAGGACACATCACAGGATCTCAAAAGTAGGAGGAAGAACGAGGTTTAAGAAAAAACCTCTCTTATGGTGTGCAATATGAAGATATGTATAAGCATTGAGGAATACTAGGATTTCCTCATCGTTCTCTATGAAATCCATGGTGGCAGGCTCATTCTCAGCTTCAACGTATGCCAAGATTGTGTTGGTTGGTACTCTTCGACCCCATGTTTTAGATCAAATTGAGACCATAAACTCAGTTTCCTTCAAGTCCTCACTTAGACAAAACCATAAGGAAGACATGGCCATGGAATCAACCAGTTAATTCTAATCTATAGGTATGGCTTCAATAGAAATGAATTCAAAAATCTTACAAAGTTCCAATACACTAGATTTGTAGAGTTGTATGTGCTCAGCTCTGGACTCATAAAGTTTAGAAACTTGGTTAGCAAAAAGTTGGGAATCAGTTAAAACTCTAACGCTGTCAATGCCCATACTTTTTCCTATGATGAGACCAAGAAGAAGATTATTGTACTCTGTGACATTGTTTGTACATTTAAAGTTTAACCTAAAGGAAAAAGGCATGATCTTCCCCTTTGGAGAAGTAAGGATCACCCTGCCCCAGTGCCATAACGACACTTTATAGCATCATAGTTGAGAATCCGGAAATCATTGGGGAAGATAAAAGTTTGATCATTTTTAAAATATTCTTCCTTGACCTCTAATACCTCAACCATACAAACCTTGTTAAAGATGCTAGATGGGAGAGAACCAATCCCAAGAGCATGTCCTATGCCCAGGGAATCAAACAGGAGACCAATAGGCATATTGTTCTCCAAAATATCAACTATCTCTGCTGTAGTTTTTGTAGAGATGGTTTCTACTACAACATCTTTAATTTCAGTAGAATCAACCCCTTCAATTTTCTTTGGGGTTTCTAACTTAGTCATAGGAACAAGTTGGGACTCAAGCTTTGAGTCTTGGGGCTTGTTCAAATGATTGGCCAGGAACTTGAAATTGGTGTGAATCATGGGTTTCTTCTTTAGGTTGGTCAAATGGATGTCAAATGGATTTGGGTCACCTTGGGTTATGAAAACCTTTCCCAGGTACAAGAATATGACCTCTTGGAACAAAATGAAAGGGATCACCTTCATTCTATAAATCCAGGGTGAACAGAGAATCATATTATAATTTGTTTCCTAATATATAATATAAAACTCAACCAACACATTCTTTGGTCCAAGGGTAACTAGAAGCACTATAATCCCAATGGACATTGCCTTGAGACTATCGTAGCTTCTCAACTTATTTCACATTGAAGACCAATTGGTTTTTCCATAGCCCAACTTTTGAAGAAACGAGAAAGGGACTATGTTTACAGCAGCCCCATCATCTATCATTACATGCTTAACATAGTTGTAGATCCAAACCTAGAGGTACAATGTAGGGTTACCTCTTCGTGCCAACTCAACGTCAGTTAACATCTTGCTAATGTCAAATACAAACCCCACATCCCTCTCAGGCTGCCTTGGCTAATAGACATAAAAATCTATATGATTAACTTGGGCCTCCGGAGGAGGGGCGATGTTAACTAGATGGAAAAGGCCTAATGCTTATAATAAATCCACTCGATGCATAGGTGAACTATTGAACAAATCCAAAAAGGAAATGTGAGAAAAGGTCTTGGTAAAATCCGTAATTAAATCATAGGCCCCTATAGGTTTAGGAGCCATTAGTGCATCATATGAAATTGAAGGATACACAAGAAGGGGTTGTGAGGAATAATCGCGAGTGTCAGTTGCCACATTAACCTCGGGTTTAGTCTCCAACTCAACAAAGCCTATCATCTTGGTCTGATTTTGACCGTCTAAAGGAGGAGCTAATTAAAGCCAAGATTGGGACAAGCCAAACTCAAAAGGAAGCAACAATATCATAGGACAGTGCCAAATGTCATCTTGGTGTGAGTTCTAAAAAGAAAAGGAAGCAAAAGCCTCGAAGCCCCGTAAAGCTTACATGTGGAGTCAACTATGGATGACCCACCCAAAGTAAAAGTCTTCAGCAGTGATATGTGCCTACTCATTACTTACCCAAAGGAAAGTTTCCCGATCACAAATAATGTCAGGTGTCAGCCCAATGCATATTAGAAGCTACAATGGAAGAAGAGACCCTAGAGAAGTGCTTGACCTCCATGTGGATTTCATAATGAATTAGCTCCGAGGTCAAAGAAGATTGCAAAATATTGGTGATAAGCCAAAATCCATGTATAGGGGAAATTATGACACCTATCTAAAATTTTTAAATATTTAGATCTTTTGAAAATATCAAAGGAAAGGGGTCATCTAGCTGGTCTTTTCAGGGATGAAGTTAATGCATAGTTCCGTGTGAAGAGTGTGAACCTGGGAATAATTAATTTGTTCACCTACATTCAAAGTGTCATTCTCATAAAAATAACATGGATAGGCACCACTTGAATCATGAGCTCAGGACCCAATGCATAAGCAATTAAAGATCCAAATATGTAATAATGATTTGGAAGAATAAGTCTGCTCCAAGGGATTCAACTACAAAATAGTTAAGAGATGCATTAAATAGGCATGGCTTTCACTCTTTAAAGAAAAGATAATGGGAAAGTGTGACAAAGATCTCAAAAAATATATTTCTGTCACTTCACACCATTTATCATAATTAAAAGGGTTCGAGAAGGGTCTCTCACGCCCTTCTCCTCCTATATATTGAAACTGAAGGCTTCAAAATAAAGAGACACTTCTAGAGTTAGTTAGTCTTCTTCTTTTGTCTCTAGTTCTTCTTTTGTAAAAGGTAGGAGGATGGAGATTTAGCCTTATTTTTGAGATTTGTAATGGAATTTTACCTCTTATCTATTGTAATACTATGCATAATTGTTTGGAGTAATATAATATATCATGTGATGTAATTCATCCATCCTTTACGTAATATGTATTATCTCTGATAGCTTTATTTCGACGTAGATAACTGTGCACGTTTTGGTGCTATTTTTATCCTCAGAAGATATTCTTGGATAGTTTGGAGTAGTGTTTTGTGTGGATCATCTCTGGTCTGTGGTGCATCTTTTTCCACCCTTTTCATTGCCCACCTTTTTCTCTATTTCATTCAGTTGCATTACGAATTAACGCTTTCAGTTTTTGGTACATCACCCCCGTTAAGTTTAAAGTTTAGTTCATTTTCTCTGACCTTCAGATCATACTGAAGAGAAGATCCATCTTATTTAAAATATAGAGGTCACTTAGGGTGCATGTCCCACTAACCTAAGGTTTCTTATGACTCTGAATGGTTTGTATGCTAAGGATTTCGTCAACAGTTTTCCTGGCACACCCAGTGGGATGACTCAAAGTGGTATTTTATCATTGCATCAACTAGTATATTCCTTGGTAAAGTTCAAGCTTTAATGGAGATAGTTGTAGAGATCATACAGAGCTAAAAAAATCATCCTTGTGACTCCACATGGTCTCATCCTAAAGTTGTGAAATCATTACAAAATGTTTCTCATAGACCTCCCTCTCATCCATTTCCACTCATCTTTCTTTCCACATCTTCCATTTCTCTTCATCCTATGGAGTTTGTGCAATCATGAATTCATTACCACCAAGGGATTATTCCCCTTCTCCATAAACATGTCCAAGCCATCCATTCCACCCTTCCCCTTTCTTCAAAGTCGAGTCCCCTTATTCTATACCCCTCACACCAACAAGTAATGGCTCCAAATCCAAAAGAAGAGGAGAATATGGTGAGAAGTGATACAAACTCAGGAGGTTTGTATCATGAGTTGAGCATTCAAGAAGTTGTAGACATTGCCTCCATTTTTCCTCCCCACAAAGTAGAGCCCCTGGAAGAGTTTTGGCCAACAAGCTTCATATTTCAAGATGAAGCCACACATGATGGAAACTTGCATAGACTCAAAAGACATCATACAAAAGTGGGAGAATTTGACAGAGGAGGAAGAAGATAAGCTCAATTGCTTATCAAATTTGGGGATATGCCTTGATGAAGAAGATTGTGGAAATTACAACCTTCACTGCTTCATCAACCCCGTAACAAAAGCAACCTTCTTCTCACAACAGTTCCCCTAGAACTAGTCCAAGGGCTCTAGAAAAAAGTATCATTGAAATCTTTTTTCTTTCAATCGAAGAGCCTGGATTTACCAGTGAAAAGCTGCTAAAAACAAGGAGGGAGGAGATAAGGATGACACCCTTCAGGGAAGCCTACAAAAAATCCTCGTTCCAAAAGATGTAATCTAGAACAATGGACAGGAACAAAGGTCAGACCGACCCCTGCCAGAGGACGGTCCTCATCAAGATTGAGGAAAACTTCAATACCAGTCATGCTCACTTTAAGGCATGAGGATAATTTTCAAGGCCCCAAGGGTGGGCTATGACACCTCCAACCAAAAGATGAACATCTCGAGGAGGTATTCATTCTGTTTGCTGATACCATGGGGGGAAGAGTGAAAGGTAATTTTTCACTCTTATTACAAGCCATGCCTATAGCTAGATTAATTGTATGGCCACACTTTATAAGGAAGGGAAGTTATTTCTCCTTTCCAGTTTCAGGTTTTGTTTAGCTTTTTCAAAAAAAGTTAGCTTAGGAGTACGAGTAGATTACCTTCTGTAAAATAAGTACATACTGCACACTCTACATGACTTATTTGAGTCATGTATGTTTTGTCTCTTTATATAGGCCTGCGTTTGTATTACTCCATTACGAGGCACCGGATTCCCCAAGGAGACCCCAACTCGCAGGAGAATTCATAGTTATCTGTAGCGGTTGTAGTCTTCACTCCAAGAAAATGTAGAGCAACTAAAATCAGTCAACAGAGTGACATTGTGGATTCTTCAACTTTATACTCTCACAAAAACAAATGACAGAGTTTTCCTTATGAGAGTAGGAAAGAACAAGGATCGACTAATGGCTACAGAGGCTCAAAAACCCTTTAGACACTATGGACCAGGTTTAGATTAGCTCATAACACGGCCCAGACCCAAGGGACAGTAGGAGATTGTGGGTTCTTTCCATTTAGCAGGCTAATGGTCCCCGTGAGTCTCCAAACTGTTATCCAATTTCCATTGTCTGCTAAGATTAGATAACAAGCATATTCCTACTTAATCATGGTTCCCGTAGTTTTGAAACCCACCAGGAGTCAAGCCTTCGGAAATACAGCTGAATCCATGATTAAATCCAATATTGGGACAATAAAAACTCAAAAGGAAGTAAAAATATCACATACATTGCTAAATGTCAACTTGGTGCGAGTTCCAGAAAGAAAAGGAAGCGGAAGCCTTGAAGCCTTGCATGGCTTACACGTGGAGTCAACTGTACATGACCCACCCAAAGTAAAAGTCTTCACATTGATATGCGGTCATCTCATTACTTACCCAAAGGAAAGTGGCCCGATCACAAATAATGCCAAGTGTCAGCCCAATGCACTCCCAGAAGCTACAATGGAAGTAGGAGACCCTAGAGAAGTGCTTGACCTCCACGTGGATTTCATAATAAATCAGCTCCAAGTTTGAGGACATATTTCTAAAAGATTGGTGATAAGCCAAAATCCATAGTAGGGCAATTATGGAGCCTATCTAAAAAATTTAAATGTTCAGATAATTTTGAAAAGATCAAAGGCAAGGGGTCAATCAACTGGTCTTTTAAGGGATGAAGTTAAAGCATAGTTCCATATGCCAAGAGTGCGAACCTTGGGAATACTTAATTTGTTCACCTACATTCAAAGTTTCATTCTCATAAAAATAACATAGATAGGCACCGCTTGAATCATGAGCTCAGGACCCAATGCATAAGAAATTAAAGATCCAAATATGTAATAATGATTTGGAAGAATAAGTCCGCTCCAAGGCATTCGGTTGCAAAATAGTTAAGAGATGCATTAAATAGGCATGGATCTCACTCTTTAAAGAAAAATAATGGGAAAGTGTGACAAAGATATCAAAAAAACTATTTCTGTCACTTCGCACCATTTATCATAATTAAAAGAGTTCGAGAAGGGTCTCTCACGCCCTTCTCCTCCTATATATTGAAACTGAAGGCTTCAAAATAAAGAGACACTTCTGGAGTTAGTTTCTTCTTCTGTCTCAGTTCTTCTGTAAAAGGAAGGAGGCTGGAGCTTTAGCCTTCTTTCTGATATTTGTAATGGAATTTTACCTCTTATCTATTGTAATACTATGCATGATTGTTTGGAGTAATATAATATGCCCTATGATGCATTTTATCCATCCTTTGCGTAATTTGTATTATCTCTGATAGCCTTTATTTTGATATAGATAACTATGCATGTTTTGGTGCTATTTCTATCTTCAGAAGCTGTGCTTGGATAGTTTGGAGTAGTGTTATGTGTGGATCGTCTCTGTTCTGTGGTGCATCTTGTCCATCCTTTTCTTTTCCCACCTTTTTCTCTATTTCATCCAGTTGCGTTACGAATTAAATATTTCCTTTTTTGGTGCATTGTCCCCATTAAGTTTAAAGTTTAGTTCATTTTCTCTGACCCTCAGCTCATACCGAAAAGAATATCCAACTTGTTTAAAATATGGAGGTCACCTTAGGGCACATGTCCCACTAACCTAAGGTTTCCTATGAATCCAATGGTTCGTCCACAAAGGATTTCTGTCAATCATGAGATTAGCCAAAAACATCTGAATAAAGAGTTGTAGTTAGTCCTCTGGAATCCATTGTATAATGTTTTTGCAATCATGACACATACGAGCATCATGTCCTTTAACCATATGGAAACCACAATACAAATCAGGATCGTAATCACAAGGTCTTTGATTTTGGTTTTTTTTTGGACCATAGTTTCTATTGTTTTTCTATTGCTAGTTTTTAAAGTTAAAGTTTGGGGGCCTTTGGCCTTGGTTCTGATATTGGTTCAGATATCCGTTCAGGTATTGAACCGGACCTTGGGCCTAGACTTGCTTAGGTGGGGGAGGTGGATGACTAAATTCCACCACATTAAAGGAATGAGTGAAGTTGTTACTCCTTTGATTGTTTGCATTGACATTGTTGTTACCATTATTCACATTATTCATGTTAACAACGTTCAACTTCTTGGATTGGTCAGTTATTCTATCCATCGTAGCACCACGGTTCTTATTGAGGGATTTAGGTCCTTGGTTATTGTTTTTTGAACCATTCAGTTAGTCTGAATTACCTTGAGAGGGGTTAAATAGTCTCCCATTTGATACGTATGTCTTTTGGCCACTATCAATCACCGTTTGGTCAATGTGGAGAGCACCCTCTAAGATCTCATCGTAGCTTCTAAGAGGAAAATTTTTAACCTCTTCCTTAGTTTCTCGGTTGAGATAATGAAGGAACAAGTCACAAATATCTGTTTGGTCCATGTTTGGAGTGATAGCCAAGTAGTAGAGGACTTTTCGCCATCTCTGAATGAAATGGGTGATGGATTCATTATGCTCTTGCTTGATATGGAGGAATCTTTGATTCCTATTCACAAGAGATTGTTCATGTCAAAAGCCTTTATAAACTTGGAAACACGTTGCTTGAATGAATGAATCGAGGCTTTTGGTATCCTATAGGACCAGTCGAGAGCAATCCCATTGATGGTCTTAGGGAAAATTTTAGCGATAATTGCATCTCATATGAGTAATCTATCTGGTGTCAGTCATGTATGATTTGATATACGCATTTACATCCTGTTGGTCTGAAAATCTATCGGGTGGGCAGATCTATGGATAGACGAGCCAACATTGTGTAGGGCATAGCCCTTCTTTGAGTCAGCAAAGCGAAACTAGTTTATTGCTATTCTACCAGCAGGAACTTGTGCAAATCTCACAATATTCAGCCTTCAGGGGTTGGGATCTCATCCCAGTAGAGGTATTTTCAACTGTAAAAGAAGGGAAAGGAACGAGGTGGGGAGATAGGAAAGATCTGAAGGGAGAAAAAAAATGAATTCCAAAGCAAAAAGGTCAGAAGGTCTATGATTTGGGTTGGTAGTAAACAGAGCCGAACCTACTTACATAGACGAATAAAGCAATACTGATGAATAAATGACAATAAAGTAGAAGCAGATTCAATAGAACAAACATACAAATCTAACATAAGAAAGGTCTGAGGTAAAACACAGGTATTCAGCACAAAGTCTAAATATTGTATTAATATTTGTTTCTGTTACAAAAAGTTCAAAGTCTTTTCTTCTTACTTCTATTTTTCATCTGAAAAGTATCCACCACCTGAATACAACAAGTATTCAAGTATTTATAGAAGAAGGAGAAGAAAGAAGGCAAAAAGAAACCAACAACTTAATTACAAAATATCTTACAAAATATCCTAAAGTCATTTGTTGACTTTTGACAACTTGGTGAATGACATCACCCCATGGTGCAACATAGATGATGTCATCATTTGTGTCAACATACTTTAGATGTTTACAAAGAGAAGGTCGAGAAGAAAGAAACTATTCATCGTCATCCTGTGGCTGAAAGGGGGTATCCTGCTTCTGCTGCTGCTCAGGAGACGTGATGTGGAACTGGGCATGATATTCCATGAACTTGCTGATCATAGGCTGAAGTTGATCCTGGGAAGGATCTTTGTAATGATCACTGATAGCCTCACAAGTTTCCCGCTCATCTGTGAGCTTTTCTGGGAGCTTGGAATATTCATTTTCTTCCTCTATCAGGTACCTTATGAAGTCACGACAGGCCAGAAGGTTGTTGATGGATTTGGCGTCGAAAGTGACTTCTGGTCCCAGCCCTTTTGAAACGATCTCTTTGAAGATCCGAATAGTTTCGTCTACCTTTCTCAAGGCAAAAGAAGGAGTGAGCAAGCCTGGAGACATTCTCAGGACAATTTGTTCCATTTGATGCATTGCATCTAGGGCTTCCTCCTTGACTTTGTCAATCTTTTCCAGGACAAACTCTAACTGGTCGACCCGATAGTCCAGAGTAGAGAGGATTTTGTTGAGGGCTCTAGGGTGACCGAAGATGCCGAACTTGACCAGATCTTTGACTGAACAGTCGAGCATTTTCTGAAAGGTCTCATGCTGCATCCTGACATGGTCCAACTCTTCAGAGATAGGTCTTGCTATCGCCTGGAGCTCTTTGTTCGCCTGATTGATATTTTGATATAATCCGGTGAACTTGGTGATTACTTCCTCACTTTCTTTGAGGATTTGGCTTCTCAAGGTGGAAATTGTCATACCCTACTCGCCGATTTTGGTGTATTCATTTATCTTGTCTTGGCTCAGAGGCTCAGGAGTTTCGGTGGTAGTTGTAGGAGGTACACTGCCCATTTTCTACAAGGCATGGAGAAGATGTTTATTTTGCTCCTTTAATAGCCTCTTTTCTTCCTTTGCTTCCTGGAGCTTCTTGCAAAGGGTGTCAACTGCAAATAGGGCCTCTCCTTGAAGGCTTTCTGAAGACGTCCCCATTGTGAATTGGGTTACTGTATAATCTGTCGGAGACAGATCCTTTTTATCTTTTAAAGGATTAGGATACGCTATCTCTATTACTCTCTCTCCTGATGCACTTTGAGAGAAGTGGGTTATAGGCTTTTGCTTCTTGACCCTCTTTGATGGGATGACAGAGAAGTCCATCGGTGCGATGGGAACTTTCCTCTTTTGTTGGCTCAGGTGCTGAGAGATCCATGCTGAACTTATGGGAGAAGGACCAGAAGTAGAAAAGGGAGCAGCTGCAGTAGTAGAGAGAAAGTGTGTTGAGACACTTAGAGGCGACATTGAGAGGGAGGCCAAGAAAGTGCTCACAGGAGGAAGAGATACTGCAAGGGAGGTAGACATGGGAATGGAAGGGAGCTGAGAGATGAGGGAAGAAATGGTGGGGGATAGCTCCACGAGAGAAGAGAAGATGGATGACGAGGAAGGGGGGACAATAGAAGATGGGGGAGAGGATACGACTAAAGGAATGGTCGCTTGGGTCACGTGAGGAGGGGAAAGAGGAGATGGAGAAGGGATAGAAGGGACCTCAATAGTTGTAGTAGTGGCAACATCCTGAGTGGATGTGCCCATCAGAACATCTTTCATTGCTTCTTTTTCCGGGCTTTCCGAAATTACAACATGTTCTTGTGTAGCGGAAGGAGGAATTTCAGGAGCTTCTTCCCGAGCAGAGCTTGATTCGCCCTCTTTTCCCTTGCCTTTACCCTTAGGTAGATGCTTTGGCCTGACAGGTGCGTTTCCCAATGGAGATGTAGTGAAATCTACCCCGAGGTAGATGAGGCCATTCATCCTGCACCAGTGCTCTGTTCTCCGTAGAGTTTCTTTAACCCTTTCTTCAATGGTTTGGGGCACTTTAGCTCGGTCAATTACAACAAACATCCAGTTGTCCCCATCCATGTCAAGATATACCTGATCAACTTCTTGATCAGTAGTTTGATAACCTTTTGGGACAATGGCCACGCCATACTGAATGATTTCAGCCAAAGCCAAGCGAGAGTGATCTTTTCTTCTGAGCTCGACCTCATGATACAGGTAAATATAAATATCCTCGATCTATGGAATGTGGATTGGATCGAGTTTGGCCCTGGGAAGGCAATTCCTTGGGTCGAAAGTGGGCCTTTCCGGGAAGTTGTGCTTTAGATTGAGCAGTTCTAGCTCTGCAGACATCTCCCGAGCTTTGTGGTGAGTAAGACAAGTGTACCTACCCACTGTGAGGGGGAAAGGAGTTCCACCCTTCTTTCTCTTCAAAAAATTTTCATGGTAGGTTACGAGCTATCTAGATAGCTCCAACAACATCAGCTTGGGGCCGACATATCTTGGCAATTTGGTGGTTTCCCCCAAGAAGTTGGCTGCCCTTATATAGGTGAAGGTGGGAAATTGCATGAATAAGGCCCCCCACTTCTCCGTTGCTGCAACAATGCTCTTGGTCGTACGACCGTGAGTCATGTTTGGCCTCAAAAGGTAGACGATGCCATAGAAGAAAGTGTCGTTAATCTTGGTAAACTGTGAAATACTGTTTTCCAGCTTCAGCTTTGGGTAGTATTCATATATTTTTACTTGGGGCCAAACCCTGCATCACATCAATGCTGGATAATCCCTCTCTGAGGCTTCAACATAAATTACGTAGGAGTTCATGTAGAACCTCCTCGTTGTGGTGAGTTGTTGGAGTTGTTCAGATATAGTGCTGCTTATGATCTCTACCCACTCGAAGTGTTGATCTGACACGTTCTTGTTCATTGTCTCCAGGTACCTAAGCATCCATTTATGAAAGTAGTGGGCATTAGAAAGCCCAAATACTTTGCTTAGGAACGTGATGGTATCACTTAGTTCCTCAGAGAAGTCACTACGGTGGATAACCTGTGGCCATCTGGTTACCACCTTTTTGTTCTTTAGATAGACCTCATTCATGAGCTGCATGCACTAGTCTTCGTTGTCCTCCCATGCCTTAATGCAGTCTTCTTGGCTTATGGCCACAATGTGCTGGTGATGAGGAATGCCAAGCATAATTTCAAAGTGACCGTCAGTGAGGTTGATCACGACCTCACCCTTCTCATTTTAGACACACCTTGTGTCTTTGTTGTAGCAGCGGGCCACTACCATCATGAATTCGTTGTTCACTGCACTGACTGGGATCCCCCCAACAAAATGTAGGCCATTGCCTACCAGTTTGTCCATCCAGGGAATTCCTGTGACCCTCCTGGTTCTGGCCCAGAAATCTTCCATATCAATGTGACCGAGCTCAGAGTCTCTTATATCCAAGTCACATTCTGCCTGGGATTCATGCATCCTGACCCTCTGATATTTATACTTCATCTCTTCTTCTGTAAGCTTGGCTTTACCCTTAGACTTGGTTGACCTCTTGCTTAATGTAGACATATGTAGTTCTGAATTGAGTTGCTGATCTGCAAGAAGGAGAATAGAAACCCAACGCAGAAGAGCCATGTTAGCAGTTAGATCTCCCATTAAAGCTTTAATAGAAGGAAGAGTTAGCAATTTTAAGGCCTCAGGGCGCAGGGCACATGAACATTGCAGGCTGCAGGGTTAAATAGCATGGCACACAGAAAAAGTGTGTTACAAGGGACAGATCAGTGCCAAAGGGCGCAAGGCGCATGGATGCTACACATGACATTTTTTTTGTTGTAAGCAGAAGTGCGCATGTGCCATTTATATGTGTTTTATACCGGGCGCAGATAATTTTCATGTTACACGGGGACAGGATGCGCCAAAGGCGCATATAGTTTTCATGTTACACAGAACTTTGGTGCGCTGAATGGCACAGGTTTTGTGTGTGTAACATCATCTTTCCGTGCGCAAAAGGAGAACTTGGCGTGGCACATGAAATGTATGCATAACATTGTGTTGCTGTAATAGGGGATGCGCCTGCGCCGTTTTAACGCAACTTTATACTTGGCGCAAGGAATGCTGGTGTTGCATGGGTGCAGGGTGAGCCAAAGGCACAGGTTTTTTACAATGTTACATAGGAGTTAGGTGTGCTAAGAGGGTGCAGAGTTATTGGGTGTTGCGAGCAAGGAAAGTGCACCTTCTGGGCGCAACTGTATTTCATGCAGTAAGCATGGCAAATGCGCCAAGAGGAAAATACAGTTGCATGAACTTTTAAGTCTATTTATTTTTTCTGGAGGGGTTTGCAAGTGTTTTAAGCCTCTTTTTGCAGGGTTTTGGATGGTGAAGAGGGCACACTAAGGAGATCCAAGTGATTTTCTCTAAGGCAGAGTCTTCCTTACCAGCAGATCTGGAAAGAGGAAGAAGAGCATGGGGGAGAAGGACATCAAAAACATCAAAAGAGGGGCTACAAATCCAAGCCTTCCACCACACAAACAAACAACCAACCAGCAAAAATACAAGAGGAAAAGGACCACCTACCCGGAATATATATATATAACGCGAGAGATGAGGCGGGGTCCACGAACACGATACGAGGACGACAGGCGTGCTGACAGGCACAGAGGAATAAAAGCTATCACGTGTTTTCTGACTGGTGAAAGTGACAGGGTGAATACACCTATATATAGGTAAAGGCGCAATAAATGTGCCAACCACTTTTTGAAGAGGCACATCAAAAGACCTGTCGAGACTGAAAACTTTGCGCCCTTTGGCGCACCAAAACGCGTGTTAACACGTGATTATGTGTGCCTTTGGCACACCAAAAATACTATTAACACTAAAATACATGCGCCTTTGGCACACCAAAATGCGGCGCAACAATTATGTTGTTGACACGAAGGCACATGCGCCTTGGCGCATGCGAGAAAGGTGCATCACGGGGAGGTGCACCAAAATACGTGTCGACACTTCAAAGTGTGCGCCAAAGGAAATGAGGGGGGCGCATACTTACTCTGTGTTGCAAAGGAAAAAGGTGCGCCCAACCAAAAAAGACCAAAAATGGCTAAGTTCTGAAAATTAGATTTCCTAGAGAGGGATTATGCAACATTCCAAACGCAAGGGGTCCCTGATGAGGGACCGAAACAAAATTTTCATAGGGTTACCTATAAAATTGCCCTTGTCAATTTTACGGGATAACAACTGGCTCTTTCTGGGGACTATCTCTGAGCGAAACTCAGGGGTAGAGAATCCCAAATCGACATGTGCCTATCCATTGGGTTATAGAGTCAAAAACAAGGGCAACTGAAAGGGGGAAACACACAACCAACAAAAGCAAACAAACGAAAAAAACAAACACACAACTGAAGCAAACTGTACAAAGAAGAGAGCAAGCTCTACTTCCTGAAGATTTTCAGATGCTGCCTGCTATAGGGAAGTGGGAGCTCAGTTCTGTCCAGATACGAGAGATAGAAGCTATTTTCTCCATTGAGCTGCTTGATCTTGAAAGGTCCTCTCCATAGGAAATCAAATTTTCCGTGCATGCCTTTCGGCTCTCTTCGTTTGTCCCAAAAAAGGATGAGGTCTCCCACCTGGTACTCTCTTTGCTTAGCTTTTTTATCGAACAGTCTCTTGACTTGGTTCTGATGTTTGGTGATCTTGTCGACCACTCTTACTCTCTTTTCTTCGAGCTCTGCTAGATACATGACCCTTTTTTCAAGAGAATTTTGGAAAGTCTCATCTTCAATCGCTCGTGCCAAGCGCAGAGCAGGAAGTTCCGTAGAAATAGGAAGCTCGGCATCGATCCCATATATCACTTAAAAATGTGACATACCGAGAGACCTCTTGGGAGTAATGCGGTCTGCCCACAAAGCATCGCACAATGACTTGTGCCACATCCGCTAACTCTCATCAACTAGCTTCCGTATGATGGTTACTAAGTTTTTATTACTGGATTCAGCCTGACCATTTCCCTGAGGGTAATAATCTGAAGCGTGGGCCAAGATTATCCTGTATTCATTGTAAAAACTAATAACTTCCCGTGAAGATAAGTTGGAAGCATTATTAGCAACAATCTTATTTGGAGCACCAAACCTGATAATAATATTCTCTTTGATGAAACTACAAACAACCTCATAAGTGGCATGTTTGACAGGTATGGCTTCCACCCACTTGGTGAAGTAATCTGTTGCTGTTAGGACATAACTATGTCTAACACTCGATTGGGGGTGGAGTGCTCCGATAAAGTCGATTCCCCACTGTCTGAATGGTTCATCAATAACGACCGACTTGAGGGGAAAAGTAGCCAATTTTGGCTTGCCGACAAATTGTTGGTAGAGCTCACATTTTGCTACCTAGGTGGCTGCATCCTGAAACAATGTCGGCCAATAGTACCTGGCTCGGATGATCTTATGTGCCATCACGGAAGAGGAGAAGTGACCACCACAGGCTGAATCATGAAAACTTTGAAGTAACTTTGTCTGCTATGGTTTGACAACACATCGCAAGAAGATGCCATCTGTTATGCGTTTGTATAAACCGTCATCCCAGATGACATATCTGACTGCCCTAAGCTTTATAGCGCGCTTCTCCTTTGAAGTTAGATGAGCTGGAAACTCACCATAAGTGAGAAAGAAAGCGATATCAGAATACCATTCGTCACTGGTGGCAACAAATAGAACCATGGGTAGAGAATCAGCTTTCTCCAGCTGGCCTTGTATTCCATCGATGCAATCATCCTTTTCCTTAGGGCCTTATGAATCTTGGTTTTCAGCTATAAGTTGACATAGGCCCTTGCCTCTTACCAGCTTGGTTGGTTTTATATCTAGATCATACTCCTGGACCTTTGCGATCCAATTTCCTCACAAACTCCCTAACTCCTGTTGAGTTAGGATTGACTTGACTACCGTGTCAGGGACTAGTACCATTGTGTGAGAATTTAGAATGTAATACCTGAAGTTCTTGACTGCCTTGACAACGGCGAAGGCATGTTTTTCCAACTGAGTCATTTTTAATTCGTGAGGTTTGAGGGGAGAGCTCATGAACGCAATCAGGGATTCAACATCCTCGGAATTCTTTTGCATTAAAATGGCTAACATAGTATGCTCAAATGCATAGCTATACATAATAAAATCCTTGGAGAAATCGGGACATACCAGGACTGGCGCGTGGGTGACGGAGGCTTTTATTTCCTCGAATGACTTCTTCCCCTCTTCGCTCCACTGGAAACTTGGTGATCCTTTCATCATGTTTGATATGTGGCAAGTCTTTTCAGAAAAGTTGGGAACAAAATGTGCATCACGGGGAGGCGCACCAAAATGCGTGTCGACACTTCAAAGTGTGTGCCAAAGGAAATGAGGGGGGTGCATACTTACTCTGTGTTGCAAAGGAAAAAGGTGTGCCCAACCAAAAAAGACCAAAAATGGCTAAGTTCTGAAAACTAGATTTCCCGGAGAGGGATTATGCAATGTTCCAAACGCAAGGGGTCCCTGACGAGGGACCAGAACAAATTTTTCATAGGGTTACCTATAAAATTGCCCTTGTCAATTTTACGGGATAACACATCCCCCTCCACTTTGAACTTTGGCAAGCTGGGAAGCGGTCATGGAAGCATTACACTTCGTATGGTAAAGTCAAGGGGCTCCTTGAGATATTAAGTGTATGTACCCAACACATAAGACTCTACCATGGAAAACCCTTGATGGGGAGGTGGGGGAGGAATAAGAGGTTGATATGGTGCAACATTAGCATTTGTAGGGGTGTAAGGAATACCTTGATGCTGGGAATATGAGCCAAGGAATGAAAACATGACCCCTTGAGGTGATTTAGAACACATGTGAAGGTATGGGGGAACATTGTTTTAGTATGAAGTAGTAGGTACAAAAGTAGGGAATGTCGCAATCTAATTGAAATGGCATTTAAGAACACACTTCTAATTGGCACATGTGGGGGATATCTATACGAAGTGTGAGAAGGAATACCTAATGTGCTCGAACCAATGAGAAGGTCACCAAGGTTAGTAACACCCATGTTTACCAGAGGAGGTGAAGGTCAAGAGGGCACATAATCAGAGTTTTGCACATGGTGGGGGATCTTGCTTTGCCCTATAAAAGGTGTAGTACGAGAAGGTTGGGAAAGCTCTAGTTCCCTAACCCTATCCACCAATATTGAAATTACATCACGCGCTGTAGTCACAAAAACATGCACTTTAGACACTTTATCTATCTCGGTCTCATACTAATATTTATAAGGTTCTATAGTAAAGAAAGTACTACTGTCCTTTCATCATCTAGTTTATTTTATTTCATAATTTGTGACCTATTGCACCCATATCCCTAGCCATTTTTGAACACCTTGCGTAACTTTAGCCTCGGTTGGGGCACCTAAATTTAGTACTGAGGCACCCATGGGTGCCCTTGTCCCACATGGGGGCGTCCTGGTCCTTCTAGCACTTTCCCGCCACTTTTTGGGCCTCTTCTAGCCATTTTTTATATTTATCTTTCTTAGGGTCACCATTTTCAGGGTAATTATTAAATTAGACCAAGAGAACCCTATAAATATAAAGTTTTGAGACCATAATGAGGAACCTAGCATCTGTTGGGTTGTGGAGCCTGTTTTCATGTGTGAAAGTGTTGAAGACTGTACACTAAGAGTACTGTACACTTTTCATGTATCCTCACTGGGGTTCGGATACATGAAAAATTACACCCGAAATATCGGGAAACGTGCTTTTCTCATATGGGCGAGTTTTTTGACCCATAGGTTTATGGGACGGGTTTTTCCCATGGTTTTGATACCCACGGTTTTGTAAAACTACTTAAGCAGTTGTCTATTTATATGGTCTTATGCATATGATAGATGTACAAGCAAATGTATTGCAGATGTGTTTTGAATTCAGGTGTGAATTCTGTAGAGTTTGTTGAGCATAGCTCTAAACGGATCTGGGTATTGTATTGAGAGAGCGGTGGCTTGTAATAAAATCTGAGCAAGTGATTCTTGGTGGACGTAGCCCAAATTGGGTGAACCACGTTAAATACTGTCTCTTTGTGTTGTGTTATTTTATTCTACAATTTTATTTAAGATCTGTAATAATTTCTGCATATTAGTTTCTACTCTTGCGATATTGTGAGGGATTATTCCACATATTTTATCCCTTATTTCCTAATAATTGGTATTAGAGCCTGGTTTGGTTTGCTGAAGTGTTGAATTGCAGGGAAAGTTTTTAGCTTGAGTGGGAGCTATGGCAGATGAAGGAAGATCTAGGGTTGATAAATTCAACGGGCAGAATTTTAGTCTTTGGAAGATGCAGGTGGAAGATTACCTTTATCAGAAGGATCTTTACTCTCCGTTGTCTGAGAAGGTGAACAAACCCTCGAGTATGACAGATGCGGAATGGGATTTGTTGGATCGGAAGGCACTTGGAACGATCCGAATGAGTCTTGCATCTTCGGTATTATTTAATGTTTCAAAGGAAAAGACTACAAAAGATCTAATGGATGCATTAGGGAAGTTGTATGAAAAACCCTCTACCTCTAATAAGATATTTTTAATGAATTTTTTTTTTAATATGAAGATGTCTGAGAATAGTTCAGTAGCAGATCATTTAAATGATTTCAATACGGTTTTGAATATGCTAGCTTCGTTAACATTAGAATTTGATGAAGAAGTTAGGGCTTTATTAATTCTGTGCTCTTTACCTGAGAGTTGGAATAGCCTGGTAATGGCGGTAAGTAACTCGGTTCCAGCTAACTCGAAGTTGAAGTTTGAGGATGTTGTAGGGGTGATTCTAAGGGAGGAAATGTGAAGAAAATTCTCTAGGGAATCTTCTACTTCAGGGAATGCTTTGACAGTGGAAACTAGAGGGAGACAGAAGAATAGAGGAAACCATGGAAAATCACAAGATCGGGCAAGGTCAAAATCCAAGAACAAGATTGTATGCTGGAATTGTGAAAAGCCTGGGCATGCAAAGAAGGACTGTTGGGAACTTCGGGATAAGAAGAAACAACAAGAAGAAAACAAGGAAGCAAATGTGGCAACGGGTAATGTATGTCAGGATGCTTTGATTCTTTCTTTGCACAATATTACTGAATCTTGGGTTTTAGATTTAGGGGCTTCTTTCCATGCTTCTCCACATAGGCATTATTTTGTTGATTATGTTCAAGGATATTTTGGGCATGTTTTTCTTGGTGATGATGAGCCTTGCAGTATAGTTGGAAAAGGTTCTGTTCAGGTTAAGATGCAGAATGGGAATACATGGCTATTAAAGGATGTCAGATATGTGCTTACATTAAGGAGAAACTTGATATCGGTGGGGCAATTGGGAAGTGATGGTTGTACTGTGATATTTACAGCTAACTCTTGGAAGGTTACTAAGGGTGCTCTTGTGGTGGCAAGAGGTAAGAAGGTTGGAACCTTGTATTTAACCACAGATGGTACTAATGATTGTAATCTTGTGGCTTCAGATGCAGATACAACATTATGGCACTATAGGTTTGGTCATATGAGCCATAAGGGCATGAACATCATAAAGAAGAATTTACCTGGATATACAGAAACATGTTTGGATTTCTGTGAGAACTGCATATATGGGAAACAGAAGCGAGTAAGGTTTCTCAAGGTTGGACCCACAAAGAAAGAGAGTAAGTTAGAGCTGGTACATTCTGATGTGTGGGGACTGGCTCAAGTATCATCTCTTGGGGGTTCAAGTTATTATGTTACTTTTATTGATGATGCAACAAGGAAAGTTTGGGTTTATTTTATTAGAAACAAATCTGATGTATTTGACACTTTTGTTAAATGGAAAGCCTTGGTAGAGAATGAAACAGGTCTTAAGCTAAAATGTCTCAGGTCAGATAATGGAGGGGAGTATTACAGTAATGAATTTGATGATTACTGTTCTAAGAATGGAATCTGCAGGCAAAAGACGGTTCCAGGAACTCCGCAGCAGAATGAGGTATCAGAAAGGATGAACAGAACAATAATGGAACATGCTAGGAGCATGAGGTTACATGCAGGACTACCTCTTTCTTTTTAGGCAGAAGCGGTGAGCACAGCTGTGTACTTGATAAATAGAGGACCCTCAAGTGCCTTAGATGGAGGCATACCTGAGGAGGCTTGGTCCGGTAAGAAAGTTGATTATTCATTTCTTAGAGTCTTTGGATGTGAGGTGTTTGTTCACATAGACAAGGATGATATGACTAAGCTAGAGGCTAAATCATAAAAATGTACTTTCATTGGTTATGGTGGTGATGACTTTAGATATAAATGTTGGAGTATTAAGGACAAGAAAATCATTCGATCTAGGGATGTGGTCTTTAATGAGAAAGTCATGTATAAGAAGCAGTTGCAGGAAAATAGGGAAGAATCCAAGAAAGAATATGCAGTGGTAGAGGATCTTCCAGATGGGAAAGTGACACATGAATTAGTTCAGGAACCCCCTCAAAAGGAACCCCAAACTCCTATATTGAGGAGGTCTTCTAGGGTAAGAAGAGAACCTAAACATTTTTCTCCTTCTCTTTATTATTTATTACTCACTGATAGTGGAGAACCAGAGAGCTTTGATGAAGCAATGCAGGTAGATGCTAGGAAGAAGTGGGAGTAAGCCATGGATGAGGAGCATCAGGCTCTCATGGAGAACCAGACATGGGATTTGGTAAAGCTACTTGAAGGAAAAAGAGCATTACAGAATAAGTGGGTGTTTAGAGTCAAAGAGGAAGAAGGAGGAAAGAAAAGATACAAGGCCCGGTTGGTGGTCAAGGGGTTTGCACAAAAAAAAGGTATAGATTTTGATGAGATTTTTTCTCTTGTAGTAAAAATGACTTCTATCAGAACTGTTCTTGGAATAGTGGGAGCAGAAGACTTGCACTTAGAATAGTTAGATGTAAAGACTACATTTCTCCATGGTGATTTGGAGGAGGAGCTATATATGCAGCAGCCAGAAGGATATGAAGTCAAAGGTAAAGAGGAGATGGTGTGTAAACTGAAGAAAAGCTTGTATGGCCTGAAACAAGCTCCACGTCAATGGTATAGGAAATTTGATAGCTTCATGATGGAGCAAGGTTATATCAGATGTCATTCTAACCATTGTGTGTATACAAAGAAATTTGAGGATGGAAGTTATATTATCCTGTGTTTGTATGTTGATGACATGCTGGTTGTAGGTAAAAACATGCAGGAAATAAAAGTACTCAAGAAGCAGCTAAGTGAATCATTTGCTATGAAGGATTTGGGTGCAGCCAAAAAAATCCTTGGTATGAGGATATCTCGGGATAGGAAGGAACGGAAGCTGACTTTATCTCAGGAAGAGTACATTAAGAAGGTCTTGGAGAGGTTTAATATACAAGATGCTAAACCGGTTGGGACTCCTTTGGCAGGCCATTTCAAGTTATCAAAGGAGCAATGTCCCAAGAAAGAGCAGGAGAGGAACCAAATGTCCAAGGTACCTTACTCATTAGTAGTTGGCAGTTTGATGTATGCTATGGTGTGCACTAGGCCTGATATTGCTCATGTAGTGGGAGCTGTGAGTAGATTTATGAGTGATCCAGGTAAAGAGCATTGGCAAGTAGTAAAGTGGATCCTTCGATATTTGAGAGGGACCATGGGGACAGTTTTGTGCTACAGTGGATCAGACACCACTTTACGTGGTTATGTAGATTCAGACATGGCTGGAGATGTAGACAGCAGGAGGAGCACGACAGGTTATATTTACACTGTAGGTGGGACAACAGTGAGCTGGATTTCATGACTACAGAAGCTGGTGGCTTTGTCAACCACAGAGGCTGAGTATGTTGCTGCCATAGAGGCAAGAAAAGAGATGATTTGGTTACAACAATTGCTTGAGGAGTTGGGGTATAAGCAGGAGGAATGTAAGCTGCATAGTGATAGTCAGAGTGCTATACACCTAGCTAAGAACTCTGATTTCCACTCTAGGACAACGCATATACAGTTAAGGTATCATTTCATTAGGAAAACTTTGGAGGAAGAGAAATTGAAGTTGGAGAAGATTCATACCAGTCAGAATCCTGCAGACATGATGACCAAGGTGGTCACAAGGGAAAAACTAAAGTTGTGTTCAGCTTTGGTTTGTCTTCATAGAAACTAGTGAAGGGTTGAGAAGCTTGCTCAGAGGAAAACTAGTCTCCAAGTGGAAGATTGTTAGGTTGTGGAGCCAGTTTTCATGTGTGAAAGTGTTGAAGACTGTACACTAAGAGTACTGTACACTTTTCATGTATCCTCTCCGGGGTTCGGATACATGAAAAATTACACCCGAAATATCGGGAAACGTGCTTTTCTCATATGGGCGAGTTTTTTGACCCATAGGTTTATGGGATGGGTTTTGCCCATGGTTTTGATACCCACAGTTTTGTAAAACTGCTTAAGCAGTTGTCTATTTATATGGTCTTATGCATATGATAGATGTACAAGAAAATGTATTGCAGATGTGTTTTGAATTCAGGTGTGAATTCTGTAGAGTTTGTTGAGCATAGCTCCAAACGGACCTGGGTATTGTATTGAGAGAGCGGTGGCTTGTAATAAAATATAAGCAAGTGATTCTTGGTGGACGTAGCCCAAATTGGGTGAACCACGTTAAATACTGTCTCTTTGTGTTGTGTTATTTTATTCTGCAATTTTATTTGAGATCTGTAATAATTTCTGCATATTAGTTTCTACTATTGCGATTCTGTGAGGGATTATTCCGCATATTTTATCCCTTATTTCCTAACAACATCATACACTACTATCACTCCATCTAGAGTTACATCCATATATTGCATTGGCATCCACATAACTCCATCATTAAGGCACAAGCTAGGAAGTTGGCATCGAACTTCATAGGGGAAGGATTCTATTTATTCCATATATACATACTATTACATTTTCTACATTTAGTTATTGCTCGCTACTTCACAAAGTGCAAATGACACAATAGCACCTAGGCCACGACATTGACAGCACTTATTTGAACTACATCCAGGTCCCCAATGTAGTTCAACGCTCAATTAGTAAGCCCACTATTGTGGTAGCTAAGGTCAGTTTGACCCAATCATTCTTCATATTTTTTAGGGATTTGATACTTCCTTTTGGTCTTTTGCAGGTTATTACTTCCTCTTAGAATATTCTAAGCATTCGGTAGAATACAAAGAAATTAATATGACAGGTAGGTAGAATTTCAGATCAACTTCTTCAACATGTGTGTAAAACGACAGTTCCGGACACTCTTGGTCCAGACTAGGGAACTTAGATGTCCTTTTCTTGGCACTCGTGTTCACCCCAGTCCTCTTCTAGTTGCCCCAGTCTAGGCACGACATCCAGATATGTCCCTTCTTGGGTCAATACTGCACCTATGGTCGTTCACCAGGTTTCATTGCAATATACTGTGAAAAACATTGTCAAAACTTGGTAATGCTAGGCTTCTGGTATGTAGATGTAATCCTTTTCTTTCCCTTCTTGGAAAATAGTGCTTTGTAATTTCATTAGACTATTTACTTATTTCATTTACATATTATTTTAGAACATTTACTTATTGCATTATATGTCCTCCTAGATTAGATTAATTATCATTTACTACATCGGTTTAGTTCAATTTTAATTATTAATTTTGGTGAACATGACCTCTTATCACAAACCAAAATAATCCTTCTGAATCTCCAATTATTCTATAGTTTGATAGCTTTGGCCAAGCTTTTGTTGATACTACTACCGATATTTTTTTCTATAAGCCTTGTCCTTCGCTTATACAGTGATGTAGCCTATAATCTACTATGAAAAACCAAGGTGCGCTTACACATCACTCAACCTGAGCTAAGTGCTCACCTGAAGCAAAAAAAGGTACTTGGTCCCTCTTTAGAGTTGCTTGTACATGATGTTAAAGCATATTTAAATCCATAACTAAACATAAACATTCCACAGTGCATAAACCAGATCTAGATCTTAGAGAATCATGAACTAAAAAATAACTATAATAAGATTATCCATATAAGAACTAAATCCAGTTATGTTTAACACCATTATCCAACCAATATTCTCCATTTCATTAAACAATGTAAAACAAAAAATCTTCTTACACTATAAAGTATCTCCATGAGTTATGCACGCATTAAGACCATCAACATAACTCTACAATAATTCATCGCACACTAAACTACACAGTTCAATACATATTTATAGAGGCTGGGACTTGCCCTTCACCACCCATGCACTCCTCAAAATAGGTTACATGCTGATAATAGCCATGCGCCTTTACAATAACATGCACAATATCCAAGTGCTATAACAATAGATGTTCTATAGTTAACTCTAAGAAGAAATCCTATTGTTAGCTTTAATTATGCATGACGCTTATCAGCCGCTTGTTCCCAAAATACCATTGTGTGTAGCGCAAGTCTTCATCTCTATGTGTGCTCCACACGTTATCTCCAAAAAATGCCCTTATCCACTAAAATGGCCAAGACTTGAGCCAAAGTGCTTTGTCATGCATTTCCTTTCCTACATTCACGCGCCTTCAAATGTGCTTTGTTCCTTTGCACAAACATCCTTTATGTGTCTTCTCCTTAGAGCATCATTTTGTTTGCTCAAAATTACCCCACACTAAAGTACATTATTGTCCTGGAAATGAGAATTCTTTCTGATGTTCCCAATAATAAAGAATAAGTAATGAAAGAATAAATGAAACACTGTACAAAATAATGAATTTTTACTCTGCGATACCCTCTTCTTCAAGTGGAAGGATTAACTCTGGATATTGAGTTTTGATTTCGACCTCCAATGTCTGCCAGTCACTTACCGCAGTCCTTGATTTCTCTGGAATATTTGTGGCTATGGCATCCAATTCATCTTGAGTGATCTTCTCTTTCTCATTTTGTAGCACCCAGACAACATTGGACATACCTGACATCATTCCCTCCACGAGGTCCATCTTCTGCGCTATGAGTTTCTCAATCTCATCAATTCTATCCTTGTGTGGATCCTGGTCTGCTACGAGGGCCTCACACTTTTGTTTTACCAGTGCTAATCTTTTTTCTCGCCCAAGTGTCTCAGATTTCATCGCCTTTAGAACTTCATTGTTCTCTACTATAGTTCTAATCCTTATTATTGCTTCTGGCACGACACATAAATTGAGAGTTTGGTCAGATTTCTTCAGCTCATCTTTAAAAGTTTGGAGCAACGCCTCGTAAGTTGAAATTTTTCTAACCATAGTGGCCCTTTCTCTTTTTGCTTCTTGTTCAGAATCTTTTGGTGCGAGCATTCAAATTAGTCTGTCATCTAGCACCAAATCGACCAAAGTGCACACATAATGCACAGCAGAAGGAATTTTTTCAAGAACATGAAATTCTAGATGAGGTCTTGCTTTAAGAATGTGATCACCAAGTTCTCCAACCATGTTGACTAAGGCCTCATTCTTTTCCCGTCCTCATTCCTTCTCTTTCTTTAATCGCGATATCTCTGCAGTTTTAACCGTGTTATCTTCAAGAAGGGATCGAATGGTGGCAGCCTTATCAATGTTTCTCCGCGCCATCTCAGTAGATACCTTGACCAAGGTGTTCTTGACCTGCTCATTAGACATTAGAGTAGGTTTTATTGTCATGTGCCTGCTTTGGGTTGCCTTATTCACTCTTTGCGAGACACAGGACTCTTTGTACATGTCAAAATCTGATTCATCCATATGAGTCTGCACGGACCATGATAGTTTCTTCCTTGTGCATGTAGTATACATATCTGGATCCATCATCTCCCACCCATTAAACTCTTTAAGGCCCACAACACTCTGAAACTAGGAGCAGATAATTTTTCTCGTGTCCTCAGTATAGCCCATATTAGGGACAACATATTCTTTACTTGTTCTCTCTCTTTTTGTTCTTGATCCTTTAAGAACATGTGCGCCAAGGTTCGGAGTTGGCCCTTCTCCTTCCTGAGTAGTAATGGGCTCGCTGGGTGGATCACCCATAGCTTCCTCGACTTCTTTCACCCCTTCCTCATCATCTCTCATCTCTTCATCTCGGGGTTCCTCCGCATCTTTAGGTTGAACCGAGGTTCCTGGCGCACTCTCTCCTAACTCCTCTTCCTCGTCCTCTTTAAGATTCAGCTTTCTTCTTCTCTTTCTCTCGGGTGCTTCTTTTTGAGGAGAGAGTCGAGGTGACCTTCGTAAATGTTGAGATGTTCATGCGCCTTGGGTTCTTGTTTTTCTAAGCACCTTCTTCAATTGGCATTCCTCATAGACTGTGTCCACGTCCAAGTCTTCCTCTTCTCCTTACGGCTGTGGGGGAGTATCTACTCTCTCACTTTCTGATTTGTCAGTGGGTTTCCTCCAGCCTCTGTGGTCCAAGCCTCCACTATCCTCTTTGAGTTGTTCTTCCTCATCTTCCTCTAAGGTCAAGGCAAATTTTGGAGCTGCCACATTTTCAACTGTATGCTTTCCTTTAGGCGGCCCTGGGATCATGAACTCATTCTCCATGTACTTGCCCTTTTCAATCCTAGGATTAAGGTGGAGATAGATAAGCACAAACCCACCATCCCTAATAGCCAAACTTACCGGCTTCATAATTATGACATCAGAAACAAGCCTCTCAATGTAGGCAGATTGACCTGGATAAACATAAGTTTTCCTTGAAGTATGGCAGTCACAGTCTACCTTGTCTGAGTTGTAGCTTAACCGGTGTGCATTGGTAAATCTATGTATTTCTGTTTGGAAGAATCATGTTGTGAAGGCGTATGGTAGTTTACATCAGGGACTCCATGTCCCATCCTTCATTCCGAATTGCGCGATGCAAAAATGTTGATATACCGTGAACTGCATGGCCTTGCCCACTATTGAGCACAACTCCTTTGGAATGCGCCATTCCTCCTCAAAGGCCACACGAAGTCGATCATACCATAACTCTGCCCTTTGCTTGAATGGACCACTCATTGATCCTTCACATAGATATTTTTCAAACCTCTCTGTGAGGGATTTCTTTTCCTCGGGGTATTCCCAGATTTTATTTTTTGGCCCATCAGGCACTTTAATTTCTACTAACACAAGTGATAAGAGGATAGCGCCAAAACTTATCTTCTCACCTGTGCGCACTTCCTCAACAATTGTATCTGCTATGTACCCAACGAAGTTGAAAACTTCTCCCTGTGAAATCTTCTTGGCAACATGTAGCCACATGGTGTTTACTTGTGACCACCTTTCCTGATCATTCAACTTGTTGAGTAAATGCGCGGTTGCCTGTATCACAAGATACTTCCTTAGCTTGTGGATATCCATCCTGTGTGGACCCTTTGTATAGCCAAACTCCTTGCTAGTGGCCATAACAGCTGCCTTATCAGTTAGATCACTACTAACCTCTATCCCTATGCTCTTCAATCCTATCAACGTAGCAATTAAGGGCGATGTGATCCTTACCCGCTGTCTAGAAAAATAGAAGAAGACCTCATGGACTCTGTTCATTAGCCATTCAGTAAAGATTTTTTAGTTTTCCAAAATATGGGAGTTCATACAGCTGATACACCCCTACCTTCTTAAGAAACTTCTCCCCAACACCATCATACACTGGCATGTCATCCACCATGCGCTTGTTGGTCTTCCTATTCAATAATGTGTCCAAATCCTCCTTGTTGTCAGTGGTGTGGTGGTTGTAGTCACTTACTTTACATCTGTGGATATGGGAATACCAATCCTACCTAACAAGTATATCTTCTAGATACTGCATTTATGAAAATTTACTCTTAGGAGCATCTTCAACCTCGATTTCCACCTTCTTCTTCCCCTTTGTTCCTGCTCCAGGTGGTTTCCTTGGTGCCATGGTAAAAATCCCACCTTTTCCCTCTGTCGAGTAAGCTCTCATGCCCTAGCTTGAAACCGCGTTCCCTAGCTCAAAACCATGTGCCCTAGCTCCTTCTCAATGATTTTTCTTCACTCAAACCCTTGTTTAATGGGGACACAAGCCACTTCTGTTCACAAATATGCTCTCTACATCTAGTTTCGTAGCTCTCCGCACCTCAACACGTTTCACTTGGTTTGGTCGCAACTAGCTCTCTCAAATACTTGTGATCACAAAGGTAGAAATGAACCCGCATCATGTATTTATATGGGGTTGCTAAAATTTATTGCATTTATTTCTCCTTTACCTACCACTGATCCTCTCATTAATTGACCATTTTCTCAATTTCCACATGGTACACATACGCACCATAGATATAACCTTCTAGCACACCTTCCTACCTTCTGGCTATAGACCTCCTTCTGTGCGCATCTATGCGTTGAAGTACCTCACCGATGTGCCTTCCTCTAGTAGTTTTTATGGCCGTAACTTACCTCGTGTTATATTGTTCATTCCTTTATTTCCAGCTATGGTATTCTTTAGGAGCAATCTTCTTTCTAGCAGCTCCTTTCCATACTTGAGTAACACATGTAATAGTATGATCTCATGTGTACCCATTTTTGAATAACCACCCCAAACCAATGTATGTGCAATCCTCTGCACATAAAAATACTTCAGATTGTAATCAGCTTCTAGCTCACAAATGTGCTTATTACACAAAGCACCAAACTAAATTGACAAAGCATAATGACGAAGAAGGAAATACATTAGAAGAAATAAAGAAAGGGAAATCTATACTAAATGGAAACACTGCCTTATTACAAACACCAAGAAGACTTATTTATAGTAGGGCTTCAACCTACTCCTGTTGAAGTAACCGGGTAACCATGTTCCATCAAGTGCCTCTAACTGACAAGTGTCTGATTCAAGTATGTGAGTGATAACATACATTCCCAACCAATGCACCTTAAGTTTTCCTGAATGGCAAAAAAAATTTGAACCATAAAGAAGTACCATTTGTCCAACCTCAAGCTTTTTGTCCCCAATGTGTCTGTCATGTCATGCCTTCTACTTGGAATTTTCCTAATTCTATCTCCAATGTGCTATGGTGCGCCTCTCATCCAGCTATATTAACTTGTTAATTCTTTCTTCTAATGTCTTCTCATCAGCTAGACCTCCCTCGTGTACACAATATGCAAAGAAGGTAGCATGAATTCCATGGGAATAACTGATTTTTTGCTAAGCACCAACTGAAAGGGTGTAACCTTATTCAACCTTTTATAGGTTGTTCTATATGCCTAAAGTACAACAATTTTTTTATCATCCCAATCTTTCCTTCAACCATCAATTTATTTTGTTAAGGTCTTGCTCAATATCTTGTTGAAGGCCTCAACAATCCCATTTTCTTGAGGGTGATAAGGTGTAGTCTTGTGGTGCGCGACCATAAATTCATCCAATAATATCCTGATTATCTCGTTCAAGAAGTGTGTGCCCCTATCACTTGTCAAACTCAACGGAAATCCATACCTAGTAAGAATATTTTACCATAAGAACCTTGCTGCGGTAGCTGTTGTATAATCCTTTGTAGGTTCTTCTTTTTCCCATCTTGTAAGATAATATGTACAAGTGATGATGTAATGTGATATGGTTCTATGGATAGCTGGGGAAATAGGACCCATAAAGTCCATTGCCCATTTTTCAAATGGTTCTGCACTAGTAATAGGCCTCAACGACATTTCATCTCTTTGCCTGGGTTTCCCAAGGTGCTGACAGTGATCACATGCCTTATAATAATCTTTTCAATCCTTGTATAGGGTCTCCCACCATAATCCAACGAGTAGAATCTTGCGCGTAGGGGCGTCCCTTACATAATTCCCACTTGCAATAATGCCATGAGCCTCTGCCATGATATTCATGCTCTCATGTTCCAGTACACACCGACGCAATACTTCATCTCGACTTAGTTTGTATAAGTCACAATTGATTAACATGAAGGGTGAGGTGCGAATTGCATGTTGTTTCTTCTCTAAGGCTTTCATTCCTTCTGGCACCATACCTATGCATAAAAATACAACAATATCCTCCAATTTTGAAGGCGCACGATTTAACCTGTACAACTATGCATTTGTATCTTCAATTTTCTGCATGTCATCTCCTGATTGAATTTTGGATAAGTGGTTTGGGCTAGAATTACTTTTACTTGGTTTTACCACAATAGTAAAGTCAAATTCTTGGAATAAGAGAACCCATCGACATATGTGCCCCTGTAAAATGAGATTATTTACAAATTATTTTAATGCCATGTGATCTGTATAAAACAAAAATGGTGTTTCTAATAAGTACTATTTGAACTTATGCAACACATAGATCATTGACAAGGTCCCACACTCAGTAGTTGTATAATTATGTTCTGCAGGGGTCAACTTTCTACGAGCAAAAAATGTAGGATGATATATAATACCTTTGCTAGACTGAGCTAACAATGTGCCAATGGCCATGCCAGAGGTGTCCACATGTACGTGAAAAGGTTGGTTCCATAGGGAAAACGTAGAATAGGCGTTGTAGTAAGTTTCTCCTTCAATGTCTCAAATGCGTGTTGCTGTGGTTCTCCCCAATAGAATGTCCCTTTTCCTCTTAGTAACTTCTCTAGGGATGTGGAAATATTCACATATCCTTTGATAAATTTCATGTAATACCCTGTGTGGCCTAAGAATCCACGCACCTCATTTTGACTGGTAGGCTCCTCCAGGCCTACGATAACTAGAACCTTAGTTGGATCCACTAACAAACCTTCCTTGCAGATCATATGCCCTAGTAGAGTTCCAAAAGGTGTAGCAAATAAACACTTCTCGATGTTTAGAGAGATGATTAACTATCTACATATTTCAAACCTTAAGCGCAAGTTGTCACAATGATCCTTAATAAGCCCATATACCGTCTAATCATCCAAGTAAACTTGCAAGAATTTGTGAATAAAATCTTGGAATGCTTGAACAACTATGCACAAAAATACAACAGGCGCATTCTTCAGAACAAAGGGCATCGCCGTATATGCAAAGCTTCCCCATTCAGTGGTGAAAGTTGTCTCTTGATCCTCTTGTATGATTCTTACCTGATGATACCCAAAGAATCCATCTGTAAAAGAGTAAATTTTGTGCCCTGCAACACCTTCTAATATTTCCTCGGTGAAAGGCGTAGGAAAAGGATCAATCACACATGCATCATTCAGCTCCCTGTAATCCACAAAAATTCTAATCCGACCATCTTTCTTTATATTGATTAACATGGGGCTAACCCACTCTGATTCTTCTAGGGGCTTAATGATGCCAAATTTCAACATTTTTTCAATTTCTTCTTTAACTTTTATGCACAGGTTAGGGTTCATCCTGTAAGGTATCTTCCTGACAAGGCACATACCTTACTTTAGCTTAATCTTTATCTTACCCAATGACTCATGCAATCCCTTTAACTCATGGTATCCCCTAGGGAATAGGTCCTAGAAATCACATAGTAACTCAATTATCTTTGCTACTTAAGAATCATACCAATAATCTCCAGTTATGGCCTCCTTAGGTTCAACATCCGTGCCAATGTTCATTTTCTTAGTCTTCATAGGTTCATGATAGTCGCACACATTTTTATCTGCACTGTCTAAAACCTCATGTGTACATGCTGAATGATCTATGTCCAAATTTTCTACTTCTTTATCATCCACTACGTAGACCATATTTCCTTTCTCCTTCTCAAATCAAGCACGCTTAAATAATGTGGCATCTGTCTCATCTATTTCATCAAAATGTGCTCCTAGTTCTTCCTCACCAAATAACCCCTGAATGTGTTCTTCAGCCTTTGCACTGTCTCCCATAGTCCAACACTTCATAACCTGTAATTCCTCATTACTGCAATCAAGTCTTGCCAATTTCCAGTCTCCCTATATAGTTCCGCATAAACATACCAAGCACGTGCACAACCTTACAAAGTGGAATAATGTTTGTGCACCTAAAGTGAAGGTGGTAAAGCTTCCCACCCCTCTCTCTAGAGTCTCTCACACTGCTGAACGTGGTGATGAATAGGTTGATTACCATGATATGTGCATATTTGAGTAGGTGCATTGCTCTTGAGGAACCAAGTTCTTAGAGAAATTATTACTTCATTCCATTCTAGGAGATTATCCCTTTGAACCATCCACTGGTGTGTTGTCATCCCGCGTAGGGTATACACTAACATATTTCTTCTCTCCACTTGATCCGTCTACTACCCCTCCATGGCGTGCAAGAATACCGTAGGATCTCCTTCTCCAGTGTACCGGGGTACAAAGTTATTACCTATCCTCCTAAGAAAATGAGGTTTACCCCTCCATGTAAATTCACTTCTTACTTCGTGCCCAACCATCTCATAGGTGCCATGCACCCAATTGTCACAAGAAATACTTGTAGTATCACTAAAAGACTGTACATCTTCCCACTGAAGGACTCCTTCCTTATATGGCTCAAGTACTTATGGATCTCAAATGACGCACACATAAATTTTGTTCAGGTCTTCCTCACTCAAAGGTTCAACATAAGGTGCAGATTTCCCATCTGTTAAAGGGACAATAACTTGTTCTTACTTGTTCTCAAAACTTATATACCCCTATTTGAACCATAGAACAACATTATTTGCATAACACCAAGGGCACCTAAGTAGAGCTGGGAAATTGTCTGATTCTGCAAGTGCTAAAACCTCAAATTACCTAATGAACTTGGCCCCTTGTATAGTAATGGATGCATCCTTTAAAACTCCGATTGGAGTGGACTTAGTTTGATTAGCCATAAAACAATATATTAGAGGATGGCTGTAATAGAGGTCTTCCCATATGCACCCATGCATCTAAAGTAAGCATATTCACTTCCACGCCTGTGTTAATCAATATATTTCTCAAAAGCCACCCATCCACAACAACATGTGATCTCCTTGTAATAATACAAGATATGAGGGGGGAGATTAGCATGCAAGATTTTCCATCCATTCTCAATACCTGTGCACGAAGTGTTTCCCTTTAACCAATTCCATAGTAATGGAATAATATTCTCCTGGCGTAGCATCTTGCATACCTCTTTCAAATCATAAACATTTGACTGGACTATCTCTGCTGCCTTCTTTTGTTCCAACTTCCGTGACTATTCCTTTAAACATTGTATTTCAGCCTGAAGATTTCTGATTACCTCCATAGTTTCTTGATAAATCTCCTTCTGATATGTATGAGCTGGGTATCTTGCACGTAAAACCTCCTCCTCAGTAATGGTAGGCATATTTTGTAACGTCTCTTTGCGTGCGTAACTTCATCGCGTGTAGTAATATTCATAGGTACTACCTCAGGTTCTGGTGCCAACTTTGGCATCCACTGATTTTCCATGACACACTATATTCTAACCATCCATGTGCCCTTGTTTCCTATTTATGCTGCTTGATAATATGCTCATATAAGTTTGGGCATTCTTCATAGTTATGATTCTTCCCACAAAAAGAACAAGTAATATTCTGAGGGCATTCACGCCTGTAGTGGTTAGGAGATCCACATGTAAAACATGTTCCACAGGGAAACTCGCCTCATCCACCACTACGGCCTCAGCCCCCAAATCCACCATGGTATCCTCGACCTCTGCCACGACTTCCTTCAAAGCACCCCTCGTTCCGATCGTAGCACCCTTGAGTGTGATCATGATCATGGTGCTCACTTTTACTTTTAGAGTTATCCAATACTCCTGTCTGTCGTACACCAATATCAATGGCATCATGTATCTGACTAATCAACTTGAAGTCTTATGTATTATGAGTTACGAACTAGTAAATATTATAATAACAAGATACATTCTTTCTTATCGCGTATTGTAATAATGGGTAGCAGCTTGCATCATGGTCCAAATGACATATATCGCAATCCAACAACAATGAACGTATTGACTTGTGGGGACAACTATCCTTAGTGTGCCCTTCCACTAAATAATATGTACACCAAATCCCAGTGCATGTTTCATGTGCTGAATTGGTTGATAGTTTCTCCAACTGCTTCGCCATAACTGTAATCTATGCTTCTAGGAATGAGATCACTCTAGTGTCTATAATTCTAACTGCCTCAACATGTAATGCTACTTTAAGCACTTCACATGGATCCATATATGTATTATGTGACAACGGCCTCCTAAACGATGTGATTAAGTCCCCAACAAACCACTGTGTATGCTAGATTGCATTGATATCATACGAAAGTTTAGACAAAATTATTTTGAAATGGGCATCATATTCTCGAACACTCTCAGTAGTGCCTTGCTTAATATCCTTAAGCATGCTTATACTCTTATGCTCGAACTCAGGGATATAAAAATTCTTAAGAAAAACATCCCGTAATGCTACATAATCTACATAAGTTTGATCATGATCAAACTTTCTGTACCAACTATATGCGCATCCCTGCAGTGTAGTTAGAAACTAACTTTACTTGCACTCAGAAGCCATGATTCCTTTTGTGTGCCACAATATCTCACACATGTGCACATGCTCAACAACATATTCTATCCCCTTATACTTTGGAAGATGAAGTGACATCTCCATGTAAATATACTGGGGTTGGTGAGGACCATGCCTACCTGATCCAGAACCTCCTGTGTTACATCTACCTCTAGACCCATTAGTTCCACTAGAACTAGAGCCACCTATGCCCCCTAATCCTCCACTTGTAGTTGAAAGTGAACTAGAGGATGTACTGCATTGTGTCCCAATAGTGGTACTGAACTAAACACCTACAGTTTGTGAGGTGGTGCTACTCCCAGAAGTGAGTCCAAAATTCTGAGCACTTGAAATCTGTGCCGACAATGCACCTGAAAAGGTACCTCTAAATAAAAAAGAAGACGTTTTCCTGACCATAGATGTACTTGCTATTTGATTTACTCCTATTCTTCTACTGCCCAAACTAGCTTGCTAACTACTGGTTATACTAAATATGGAAAACCAAGTGCAAGGGCTAGGTTTCAAGGTAGATTCATATGGATTCCTGCGGCCCATGTTGTCTTTGTTGGCATGCTCTCATATGAGGCCGATGAGGGTTACCTGTCATGATTTCCCAAATGGGGGAGTTCTAGATGCTCTGGCTCCATGCCTTCTATGTGAGTTCCAAATCCTTCACGAGCCATCCCTCTCCTCAATTCCATCTGTTTTGTAATATTGCACTGCTTCTCTAACTTCCTCTTACGCACCTCATTGTACTTAAGCCACCTTTCTTCTCTCTACATCTCTGCTGCTAGGTCCTCTATCCTTCACCAAACTTGATCCTACCCTACGCGTGGTGGGGTTTAGCTAGCCATCGGATTTTCTTCCAAGTTTAGGGTTATCATCAAGATTTTGATCAACAATGGAATGCCTTGCAGATAGGTTCCCCTAGGATAACGTAAAAATTGGAACTTAGCTACCTCCGGGAAAGAGTGAGTAGAAATTGAGTACTCAAAAATATAGCTATTCAGAATACCACGGAACCAAGTGTCCACATCACGCGTCCAAATCAGATTAGCATCATAGAGGGCCTAAAATTATTCCTACGTCTAGACAAGTGTGTGATACCTCCAATTCCTTTTAGAAACATAAGCAATCAGCCACTCGTACAAATATATCAGAAAGATAGCAAAGAAAGTCTCATATAAACAGTCATACAAGTTCTGCTCCACCCATGTGCATGCGTCAAACTCAGATCCAATGCTAAAAATCCAAACATATTCTTCTTCCAGATATAGTATCCACTCCTCAACATTTTCTAGGGTCAATCGATAGGTTTTCATCATGAAACATCCTTAAAACAACTGAAAAATAGGTCCCAACAATGGAACCAATGATGTAGCCTAGAATCTACTGTGAAAAACCCATGTGCACTAGCACATCACTCAGCCTAAGTTGAACGCTCACCCGAAACACACAAAGGTACCAGGCCCCTCTTTAGAGTTGCTTATACATGATGTTAGTGTGATGATGTTAAAGCATATTCAGATCCATAACTAAACATAAACATTCCACAGTGCATAAACTAGATCTAGATCTTAGAGAATCATGAACTAAATAATAACTATAATAAGATTAGCCATACAAGAACCAAATTTAGTTATGTTTAACACCATTACCTAGCCAATATTATCCATTGCATTAAACACTGTAAAACATAGAAGCCTCTTACACTATAAAGTGTCTCCATGAGTTATGATTGCATTAAGACCAACAACATAACTCTAAAATAATTCACCACTCTCTAAACTACATAGCTCAAAACATATTTATAGAGGTGGGGACTTGCCCTTCACCACCCATGCACTTCTCAAAATGGGTCACATGTTGGTAATAGCCATGCACCTTTACAATAACATGCACAACATGCAAGTGTTCTAATAATAGATGTCCTATAGTTAACTCTAAGAAGAAATCCTATTATTAGCTTAAAATATGCATGGTGCTTATCAGCCGTTTGTTCCTGAAATACCATTATGTGTAGCACAAGTCTTCACCTCTATGTGTGCTCTTCATGTTATCTCTAAAAATATGCCTTATCCTTAAAGATGGCTAAGTCCTGAGCCAAAATGTTCTGGCGCGCGTTTCCTTACCTATCTTCCTGTGCCTTCAAATGCGCCTTGTTCCCATGCGTGCATCCTTTATGTGTCTTCTCCTTAGAGAAACATTCTTCCTGCTCAACATATAGCTCCCATCTTCTGATATAGATCCTAAAGCTCTAGATGAAACTTTTTTTGCTTATATGTGTACTATTGATCCTATTATTTTAGCACAAATCTTAGAAGAAGTATAAGCTCCTCAACCTGATCACATAATTACAGGCCCTATCGTTGTTGAGTCAAAATATAATATTCATTTGCAATCTCCCGTATTATATGTACCTATTTGTCCTGATATAATATGCATCGCTACCTCTCCATCTTCCTCTTCTGCCCTTGAAAAACAACCTCTTGAAGCTCCACATGACTCTAAAACTACTATTTGCATGATTGATGAGCTTCCTCCTATTTTGTCTCCAACTCCTCATGTCACAAATGCAATGATACTTTATACAAGGTCAATTCCACAACATTATTTTGCTCCATCACCTCCACTTATGGATGACCCACCTTGCCTATCCCCATTTGAAGGTACCACTGGTATGATAGATATAGTTCCTTCTATGATTCCTATTGCTACTACTACTATCATTCGATATCAGGGGCCTATCCAGTCTATAGATGTCACTATATCATCCACATCTTCACCACCATCGCCATCAGTGCACACACAATTCACTTATAATCTCTTCATGAATGATTCTTATTGGGAACATACACCGCTTGATGCTTCCTGCCAAGCCATTGTATGTTCACACGACAGTCTCCTTCGGCTTGGATTTTCATTCGAGGACCTCCGTTCTCCTTTATATGACTCAAATTTGTATCATGGATCTATTATTATCACTACTGCATATGGAATTCATGTTTTTCATCTTGTTGTTCACCTTGTGCATTATCATACTTCCTCCCTGCTCACTCTTGGCCAATCTTGGTTAGATTATATTGGAGGCACACTTGATCCTGGTCATATTGATATAGCTTTTCCCATGTCATTTGGTAATGTTCACATTTGTAATAGCTCCTTTCTTTGTTACTCACCAAATTTTACTATTTTTTATACTCATGGGTGTCCATTACCTCCATTTATTGATGACCAAAATGCCATGGAAATGTATAACTTGCGTCTTCATGATTATTTGGATGATCAACCACACACCATTACTTATCAGGTTTCCCATGTTGTTGAATATGATTTCAACAATTATAATGATGATAATTTATAAGACTTTACTTGTCCATTTCCTCCCTTTATTGATGACAATATGCCACCACACAAAATAAAGTCCTATATTCAAACATTTAGCTGATAATTCTGACCCTCCTGATCATCCATCTAATACACCTATATTGGAATCAATCCACGTTCTCAATACTTTTTCTCAAGATACGTTTCAGGCTATGGAATCCACTATTACCTCTCTTAGATTTTAAATTCAACAACTTAAGGATGCTTCTCAATAGCATGGTTGTTCTCATTCTACATCTCATATGCAATCTATCTCCACTACTTGCCACCTAATCGAACCTCAAGGCATGCCATTGTCCGAACCTCTCATATTTAAACATAATACTACGCCATATGACATTCTTATTCACCTCCTTAGTAATTAGTTGATCACCATACCACCCACTCATTACTACCCTCCTTATCTGCTAGTAAAATACTGAGGTTGTCCATAATGTCATTATCACCGAATTAATGGACATCATGATAACGCTTGCTGTACTTTATCATGAATAATTAAACATCTAGAACATCAAGACCTTCTTACGTTTGCTATACAACATTATAATACTAATGATAAATCCCCTCATATTCTTATATCTCATGAGCATCAGGCTAGTCCTCAGTTGATCACCATACCACCCACTCATTACTATCCTCCTTATCTGCTAGTAAAATACCGAGGTTTTCCATATTGTGATTATCACCGAATTAATGGACACCATGATAATACTTGTTGCACTTTGTCACGAATAATTAAACATCTAGAACATCAATTCCTTCTTACGTTTGCTACACAACATTCTAATACTAACGATAAATCCCCTCAAATTCGTATATCTCATGAGCATCAGGTTAGTCCTAAGCAATGACCCCTTGTAATTAGTTCACCATCTACGACATCACCAAGTCAATCATCTACCAATATTAGTTCACCATTTCCTATTAATAATTCATCAATCGTATCACCACGTCAACTTAAGCAAGTTCCTTTCAAATTTAGTGTGACATGGCCTCCCCCTAATCTTAGTGTCTACGTATATCCCACTTTTTCATTCTCATACATCTCATAACATACGCATACTCATTACATAATTTAATATCAACCATTACCCGATGACACACTCTTGTGCTTCGGTTCACACTTGACTGTTGAGGGATTACTACTACAATGAACCCCACACACTGCACCATAGGTATTACACATTACACTTCATCACACATTACATGTTATACATTCTACAACATTTGGTCATTCACGTCTCTTCACATTGTATATCATGATAGTTTTCATACATCTACATACCATACATACTACACTAATTATTTTCACATATATTCTACTAATCTTCATCATATAGGAGTCTAACATTACATTCCTATTTTATCTACATACATTACATGTCAATTTCTACATTACACTTTACATATCCTACACATATCACATTTCCATTTTATACATAACATATCTACACATTCTACATCCTTTTATATGCCACTCATCATATGGTCGGTTTTTATCCCTACATATATTACATTTTCTTTTAGGCACTACATTCACTACTTGATGATGCACTTTAGTTCCTCAGTCCATACTCGATTGTTGAGGGTTTACAAATCAAATGGACCTTACACTTATCACACATTTACTATTTGACCTTTCACAATGCGACATTCCTAGGCTAGTGACATAATCTTTAGGCTAAATCGTCACCTATTATATCATCTTGTAGCTGTGTACACCTTAGGTTACATCACCACTTCCTACTGTTCATCTTGTAGTGACATACACTTTAGGCTAAATTTTCACATATTCTATGATCTTGTAGTGGTATACACCTTAGGTTACATCACCACACCCTCCATTCATCTTATAGTGATTTACACTTAGGGATAAATCATCACTCATCCTTTCATCGTATAGTGATATACACTTAGGCTAAATAATCACTCATCCATTCATCAATTCATGATACACGCTTCATCTATAGGGTTCACGCATATCCTTTCTATATGTTGCACTTCATCCCTACTACATACACTCTCATCTCAATGTGCTAGATACAACACACACTACTCGACCATTTACCTATGACGCACTCTCGTTTACGGTTCATTCTTGATTGTTGAGGGGGAAAACAATATGAACCTCACTGCATACATTTCCATTCACTCGGGGGGGCATGCAACTCCTATCACTCCATTTTGCATTCCATTCCATCCATCCACAACATGTTCTATATTATGGTTGCTTTTATTCTTGCTTACTTTTTTTGCTCATGATCACTTTATTACACATGCTAGTTTCATTAATTGTATATGCCATTTATTTATATCACACACACACACACACACATGTGTTCATGCTCTCTTCTAGTTGTGATCACATATACAAGTCTATTACACATGACATGGATGCTCGCCTTCTACCCTTCCTACATTGATCGCTGGGGGAATTCACACATTCATCTCTTCCAGGTGCTATTGTTTCATTTTTTACTTAGCACTTTACATTACTTGCTTATACAAGCTTTTAAATTACTAGTTATCATTCTAACATGCCAACGAGTGCTTCATGTGCAACATTTTTTATGCAGGGATATTGGTTTCCATACTTGTTTGTTACATTGTTTGCCACTATCTACTATTGTTTTCTATTATTTATGGGCCTCATCCTATGTTTGGTGTGCACACTTGTCTATTTTTTACGAACATGATGGCATTGCATGTCTTGTGACATCATGAGTGATGTCCCATGTTTGCAATTCACTTCGTGTGGCATACTTGTCTTCTTGTGTGATTACATTACTTTTCTTGGTATCTTTTACATTGTTTGCGTAGCTTATACACTATTTTCTTCATGCCTGTGTGTTTGCACTTTTTGTTGTCTATCCTTATTCTTTGTGCGTACCTTGGTTTCTACCAAGAAAATTTTTAGTGTACATGCGGTTGGCCCTATTTTGGGGTCGCATGTCTCCTATTAGTAACGTCGCATGCACCCTAAAGAGGGGGGGGGGCATCATTTGGGGGTTTACATACTAACACAAATATTCTACACTGTTTCGGTTCAGTTTATTTAGCGAGTGGGTTCAGACCAGTCTATGAACCCCATACACAATGAATTTTACAGGACATGGTGTCCTTAGCATTTATGGGAAGCAGTTATAGGCTTGGAGGTTACAATGGATGTACCTCTCTACACTACTTTGGCTAGTGGTGTCGAATCACCCAAAAAACTAGGACACACATATATCTCTTCACACACATTTCAGTAGAAGTGGTTAGAGCTTGGAGGACATAAAGCATTTCCTCCCTACACTTCTTTAGCCAGGGTGGTGTGAGATTACCCAAAAAACTCACAGGACAAGATATCCTTCTACTGTAACATCCTCATTTTAAACTTTAGAACAAGTGAATTTTTTTTTTTTTTTTTGATAATTGCATACTGGTTCTAAATACATAATTTAGAACTCACAATTCAATAACCATTCATATAACAGACAACCATATACAGCTGTAATGACTCGGAGTACCTCCGATCTATTCATTCCATGACTCGGTAATCTACCGATCTATTCATGAGTAATAAGATTCAATGTTTTTATTTAACACAATACTCTTGCGGTTCTCTTCCCTAATCTAGGATTCAGAATGCTCTGTCCAAGGAATCTAACTGAATAATTGTTACTATTATTCATCGACATCTCATCCCTTCGACTAGGTGAATTAGGAAAACGCAATCAGTAGCTTGCGATACTTTGGCCAAAGATTTGAAACATACTGTTCATGTCTCGTATTCCTTAACGGCATACTCGTCAATCTGGAATACATCCTTCACCCCATTCATATGTTATATAGAATGTCTTACACTGACTACTGTCAGTCCTTCCTTTCACAACTGAATCACTCGGACGCAGATTAACAAGGTGATAATGTTATATTGATGCCCACGAGGATTAGGGATATGATGACATACTGGTTCAACCTTGCAGTTCAACCAGCGTGTCACGATACCCCGAATCTCCTAGGCAGCCATATATCATGACCACGTTCTTAATCGGACTCTGGGTAACTCATGCGAAATCAAGTGTAAATCTTAGAGATCAATGTAAAGGGTGTCGCCATGAGTCATCTGCATTATTGTAACTTCGAGAAGATCCTAATCTTCTCGGAGGTACAACCCTACAGTTGACTTATGTCGTCAACCTCTAAATCTGCCTCGAAAAGATCTACTCAATAACATGCATTACGCACTTGAGTTTAAATTACTTTTAAAGACTTTTCCCTAAGGTTAGCCTTTCCAAATCCCTGGATTCTTCGTCTTAAGATGACCCTCCTTAAAAAAAACCCATTACATGGTAGAGGTATTACGGTCAGTTCTCATCAAGGAGTCATTAGAATACACCTGATTCTAAAGCAACAGAATCGGACAATATCTCATAACCTTTGCTTGAGATTGCCTTCTGAACTCCATTTGATTGCATATCAGTTCTCTTAACTGAATTTATATCATAATTTTTAGTATAAAGATATAAATGATTAAGAATCCAATTTAATATTGTCCTGTCATACTTAGGACTAGGGATTAGTAATTTAATCCAGTTTGTTTAGCGTTCTCTTTAGGCTCATTTTTAACCTAACTTCTAGAAAGACAAATATTTAAATCCAATATTGCTTTCGCTAGAACAGATTAGAACTTCTAAACACTCATAAGAATTCAATCTCATTTTCTTGTAAGATATCATTGCCAATCACAAAAGCATCCATATAATACAATGATAACAATGCCCCTTCGTTACATAAACCAAAGAAGGTCAACTTTCAGAAATAGAATTCAACACATAAGTTTCAAACACTTATTCCCATTCTTATCAAAACTATATAATTACATTTTATGCAACAGCATACTTGATACAATGCTCAACCGGAAAAGGAACATCTTTTCACATTTAATACATCTATAAAATCAAGCTGTAATTCATTATAAATAAACAATCTGATCAGCCTGTCAGATCTGCATTGCTTTTACCTCTTACGGCAACCATCTGCAAAAATTGTCAACATGAGTCAGTTCAATGAACTGAGCATGATAAGCACTAACTTTTAAAACAATTGAAATCCATCAATTGTTTTCATTAAACACCCTGTTTAAATGAGATCAAATATCCAAATAATAAACATATTCAGACTATGCCCTTGTAATACAAAATGATTACAAATATGTAACTCTATCATTGTTACAAAATAGTCTTAATCACTTTCTAATATTTCATCAAATATTAAAAATCAAGGAACGAGTGTATACAAACAATCATTGAATCCAAATCACAACATTGGTGAAATTGTTTCATTCTTTCAAAAGGGAAAATAACATAACAATTCGGGATTCTACCAAAACGCTACAAACAATTTACCATTGTTAGACAAATATCAACAAATATGAAATAAAGGAAGAGAAAGAACCAATCCATTCATACTTCCTTTACATAAATTCATCACTGTACCATCTTCACCTATGGAAACATTTATCCAGTATATAAATGAACAAGTTAGACAAGCTGCAAGCAAGATCGCTGTTCTAAATCATGAAAAAGAAACACAGCAAAACTCCTGTACAGGAACTAACACATCAACAATTCATGTGTCAAACCTAAGCCCAATGCTAGTTCCTTTTACACAGTAAGGCTTTGACACAAGTTGAAAACAAGAAACTACAAGCGTATCGCTGTAAACAACAACCTTATTGCATCAAGAAAATTGAGGTTTCCTAGAGATTATGCTATGTTGACCACACAGTATTTCCAAGTCATGCTCAGTCAAATCAGACTGAATAAATGGAAAGGAACATAGCATAATTATTCTTGCTCAGTCAAAAATGGACTGAAGTAAAAAGAAATGAATACAACCAATCGATCCTTACCTTGGCGCATGCAAGTATTTAGTGTGGTATTCGTAACTCACCCAAACAGGGCCAGAACACGAAAATAGTCATCCCTACTCAAGGATCTCAAACAGTGACAAAGACAGTGTCCATATGTCAAGTTTAGAAAGAGACAGAAGTACCAGCTACCTTTCCAGAATTCCAAATGATTCAAACGGAGGTAACAATTCAAGAAAATGCATGTTAATTCATACTGATATTCATCAACGAAGCATAATACGAATCAGACGAACAAATTAATCTCTGATTTCAAACCAAGAACCTGACTGAATTCTGCCAACCTTTTTACACAAATTTGTACAGATTGAAGACGTACATGTCCACCTAAGAATCTGTACCTCAAAATCCCTGAGACACGAAGGAATTCCAATCGCAATAACAAGATCGAAATACATGTTATTCCATTAAGTCGCTGGCACATAAAATACCAACAACCTAACTTTATTCAGCTCAAATATAAAATGAATCATTCAATCGACTCCTCAGAGTCGTCCAATTCACAACAGTATAAATCTATATATTCACACTGTAAACTGTTAATGGTTTTGTACTCACAACCCACTGAACCCTACAGCAACGTACTATGAAATTGGTTGATAAATCCATCTATGCCATTCATGGAAAATATTCAGAATGAAACAAGTGAAGAAAATCGAATACCCATTTCAAGTAAGGAAATCAACTGAGCCGCTTTGAAACTTTCAAACAACTTTCACAAAGAAATGCAATGCATACCCAGGAAAACTATATTCATCTTTTATTACAAATAACCGTGGTCAGAAGGCCTGTTCCATTCTCTACAAGGCTTCCACGAAATCAAATAACAAAACAAAAGGATGAATCTACATCCACAGCAGTAGATAGCTATATATGATTCAATCAAGGACTCCACTGAGTCGTTATAATAAAGTATAGATGTAACAATATTATACACTGTCAACAATAATCCCGTTTCCACAATAACAAGGAAAAAACTTCCACTGGGTCATAAAGACTACGGTAACACAACAGTTGCCTTTTCCAAGCCAAAAATTTGAAAACAAATGAAACCCGAAAGTATCATTAGTCGCTGTCAACAAAACCCACGACAGAGTTCCCAAAGAAGCAATAATACTGATCAATCTTACAGTATTCATCAGAATCATTCCATACAGTTTCCATAACAAGAAACAATGACCACTAAACAAAAATATACAGTGGTCTTATACTAGACATAGGTATAGTCTTTGGGCTCACGCCAAACAGGCCGAGCATTCATGCTCTTTACATATAAATATCTCACATATTTAAACCAAAAGGAATACACAAAGGAATAGAACCGTAATTCGACTTTTAACAAATACCCATCGAAGAGGAAATTGAAAAATCGAACCAGAAGAGATATAGTACCAAAATTTAAACAAGATCTCTATAGAAATTTATCTATTTCCTCAAAACATTTGAAGCAGAGTTGTTCTAATGAAATCATTTGAAAGACAACACGATATTTAAAGGTTAGGGCCTAGCATGCCTGGATTTTTGATCAAATTTCCGAAGCAGACCACAGGAAGAGCTCAAACTTCCTTTTCTTTTTCCAAGATAAAGTGACCAGAAAAATTTCGCTGTCTCCATCACATATATATCTTCCATGACAGAGAAAAGAGCTAGAGCAGATCATACTTGCCATGTAACTCAAAGAGAACTGGTGCGAAGAACTAGTAAACAAGCAGAGAGAGAGAGAGAAGACCGAAAATCGTGACAAACCAAACAAACCTTGAACTTCCCGTTTGCATGCCATCTCGCGAGTTCTGAGCTCGGTCTCCCTAGAACATTGAATTGTCATTAAACACCAACTTTCCTGCTTAAACTCAACTTCCACCGACTTGCCAAAATTGGAGACAGTCCAACTACAACTCATGCTCATTTCCAAACTTAGCGACCTGCCACGGTCTGCATAGGTTGAGCCGTCGCCTAAACCTCCGCCATGACCTGTCCCTCATCCTTATCCCCCTGCATTAATTGCCATAGAAAACGCCGCCCATGGTTCGACACCCCCTGTCCATAGGCCCCTTCATAATCTCCTCATTAGTTAGGTTAGTATCTTAGGTTAGAATTTAGGGTAATACCCATACTAACCAATTTACACATAGATACTAACTTAGGATATTAACACATAGCCTAGGTCTAGGTTAGCTTAACAATAATCTAACCCCTAGGTTAGGTTTTAGTTTTAGGTTACTAACCGTTAATAATTCCAGTTAGGTCTTCGTCCTGTAAACTCGGAAAGACCTGTTTCATACCTTCTTGAACAAGGTTAGCTTCCTGTTCTATTGCAGAATTGTATGCAACGAATTATTACCTGGTACCACAATCGAGACCTTCCAGATATACTTCCATATCGGGAACCAATTCATTTCTCAAGATCAGCCTGAGTCATACTCCTGACCAGCTTAATAAATGCTTCCATACCTTGCAAACCTGTTCAAGGTCTATGATCTAATTTATCAAAAACAGATTTAAAGCATTACTTGGATCAATTCCACTGATCCAAGTCTAGATATTATAGATGAATATCTCTATAATTCATTCCGTGATCAGATTAATATTCAGACACAAAATGAAATAAATAAAAGAGTCTAATCATATTCTGACTCAGTCTAGATCTGCAATCTGCAAGGAAATTACAATACATATCAAGCATGATTTCTAGATCGAGGAACACATCCTTATACAAGAAATCACATATCAACACTTGTATGTCCAGGAGAAAGTAACAACAGTTCAGGGTGTTACATGCTTCCCTCCTAAAAAGATTCATCGTCCCAATGAATTACATATTAAATTAACCTTCAGGTCAATCAATTTATTAGTACACAAACAATGTGACTACTTCCATATTAAATAGTTTCAGAAATCAATGTCACAACACATTTATTCAACCTGAATAAATTCTGCCTTAATCTGGCTTTCATAAATACTTAAAAAAAATCAGTTCATAAAAGTATATTTTTGTCAACAGTTTTCATTCTGTTGCAAAAAGAGAAGGAAAAGCAATTTTCATCTCTTCCAGGTTTTCCCAAGTTGCACTTTCTTCGCTAAACTGGTCCCACTGGACCTTACATTGCTGTATATCACGATTTCTTAAATGCAATTGGCGAGTTTCCAGCACTCGTGTGGGTTTAACCACGATTATTCCTGGGTCTTGGACCTGCAAGGAATTCCAATTTAAAACATGTGACAGATCTGAAACGTACTTCTTAAGCAAAGAAATATGGAAAACATCATGCATGCGAGATAAAGTAGGTGGCAATGCTAAACGATAAGCTACATGATTGATTATTTCGACAATTTCGAAAGGTCCCACAAATCGTGGGGGTGACAACTTGGCAGCCTTTGCCAAAAGTTATAGAACTCTTTCTGGGTTTAACACGCAGGAAAACCTTATCACCAAGCTCAAAACTTTCTATCAACCCGCTTAAGGTCAGCATAGCTCTTGTGTCTATCCGCTGCTATCCTTTAATCGTTCACGAATCAGGCTTAACTTGCTGTTCCATTTCTGTGAGAATCTCTGGTCCAATTACCACTCTATCCTCAACACTGTCCCAACTAACAGGGGTTCTACACTTTCTTCCATAAAGTTGCTTTCAAACGGTGCCATCTTAAGAGATGAGTGATAAGTGTTGTTGTATGCGAACTCAACTAATGGAAGATATTCTTCCCATTTATACTATTGATCCATGCAATACATTCGCAACATGTCCTCCAACACTTGATTTACCCTCTCAGTTTGTCCATCATCCGTTTCTGGATGATATGCAGAAACTGAAGTTTAGTTTTGTTCCTAGGGCTGCGTTAACCATCGTTTGCCAAAACCTTGACGTCATTCTAGGATCCCTGTCAGATATAATCAATTCTGGTACACCATGCAATCTGAAAATTTCGTGTACGAACCTCTTGGCCAGCACTGGGTGAATCATCCATTTAGATTTCCAGCGATGAAATGAGCTACCTTAGTCAGTTTATCCACAACTACCAGGATAACATCATGCTTATTCCTGGACATAGGTAGTCCTTGTACAAAATCCATGGTTATTACTTGCCATTTGTACTGCGGTATGCTATGAGGATATAACAGTCCAGCAGGGTGCATATGTTCTGCCTTCACCCGCTGACATTCCAGGCAATGAGTCAAAAAATTTATCACATCCTTTTTCATACCTTTCCAGAAGTATTGTTGTTTCATATCAGCAAGCATTTTTTTGATACCTGGGTGTCCAGAGAAAGGTGAATCATGAAATTCAACTAACAACTTCTTTCTCAAATCATTCAGCACAGGTACATATACCCTATTTTCATAACGCAATATTCCTTCATTATCAAAATGAAAACCTTCATACCTTTTATCTTTAGGTTAAAATGAAAACCTTCATACCTTTTATCTTTAGGTTCTGCAGCAAGCGCTGCTTTTACTTGCTGAAAATATGCATCTAAATTCTGAGGCACTTTTTACCTCGTCTTTGAACTGAGTTCTCAACGTTATAAGAGCAGAAATGTGCCTCCTACGACTTAGAGCATCAGTTGCTCTATTCTCCTTACCCTTTGATATAGCTAATATCAAAGTCATATTGTGATAAAAATTCTAACCACCTTCTTTGTCTGGGCATTCAGATTGGGCTGAGTAAAAATATATTTCAGTCCTAAGTGATCAGTTTTCAACTCAAAAGGTTTCCCAAGTAAATAGTGTCTCCAGACTTGAAGCGCATGAACAATGGCAGCAAGTTCCAAATCATGAGGGGCATAATTCAGCTCATGTAACTTAAGTTTTCTACTTTCACAAGCTATGACCTGATCATTTTGTAACCAAAACCACCTCCAAGGCCTTCCCCAGAAGCATCCGTTACAACAGTAAAATTCCCATTAGGGTCTGGTACAGCCAATATAGGTGCAGAAGTCAACTGGTCTTTCAGACTTTTGAAAGCCGCTTCGCACTTGTCATCCCACATGAATTTCTTATCCTTCTTTTGCAATGAAGTTATTGGTGCAGCTATCTTAGAGAAATCCTTTACAAATTTCCTATAGTAACCAGCAAGACCCATGAAGCTTCTTACTTCTATGCACATTCTTTGGTGCAGGCCCACTCAGTTATTGCCACTATTTTTGAAGGATCTACAAGCGATTCCTTCTTTACTTATGACATGACCCAAATAGTGAACTTCTGAATCAAAGAAAGAACATTTAGGACTAACTTACCATACAACTTTCTCTTTCTCAAAATTCCCAAAACTATCTTCAGATGCTCATTGTGCTCCTCACACACTTTTAGAATAAATGAGAATATCGTCCAAGAATACAAGTACAAACTTGTCCAGGTATTCTTGAAAAATATTGTTCATTAAATTCATAAAGGCTGCGGGTGCATTAGTTAACCCAAAGGGTAGAACTGTAAATTCATAATGTCCGTACCTTGTTCGGAAAGCTGTTTTATGAATATCTTCCTCTTTAATCCTTAACTGATGATACACCAGATCGAAGGTCTATCTTAGAATAAACCGCTGCTCCACGCATTTGATCAAACAGATCATTGATCCTAGGAAGTGGAATATCGGTTCTTGACTGTTGCTTTGTTCAACATCCGATAATCAATACACGGCCTTAGTGTTCCATCCTTCTTTTTCACAAATATCACAGGTGCTCCCCAAGGTGAAACACTTTGTCTAATCAATCCTTTAGACAAAATCTCTTGTAACTGTGCCTTAAGCTCGACTAACTCCAGTAGTAGTCATCCGATAAGGTGCCTTGGAAATAGGCTCCGTTCTAGGCTTGATTTCAATGGAAAAATCAAATTCTCTCTTGGGTGGTAACCCTGGTAATTCCTCAGGAAAAACATCCCTGAAACCTCATAGTAGAGGGGAATTGTTCCCATGAAATCATAATCTCCTTCAGAAGATTCAGATATTTTTACCGCATAAAGGGGTACATTCCTTTATTTTTAGCCTTTTTAAGCTGCATAGCTGATAGTTTTCTAACTGAAATTTCTCGTTTCACACCTTGAATCTCTGCTGATTCCAGCTGATCATCTAAACATTTTATGTTATTTTCATAGAAATCTACCTTTGCCTTATGGTCAGCTAACCAATTGACACCGATGACAATGCCATACGATCCCAAAGGTGCAACATAGAGATCAACTTCCGTGGAAAAGTTAGGTAAGTCAAGGACTTGCCCCAAAAAGACACATACTCACTGTATGAATAGAATTATTACCATACTCATACAGTCCAAGATTTATCCATTTTTCCAGCTTTTCTTTTAAGTTTAGAAGCTAGTTTTTTAGATACAAAACATTCAGTAGCTCCTGTATCAAAAAGAATAGTGACAGGTATGCCGAATAACTTACCCAGAATTTTCTATAGGTGTCACTTGCTTTTCAGCTTACTTGTCTGCTACTACTAGCATGTATCTTATGCTGCTGATTACGATCATCCTTCTTCAAAGGGCACTGATTTGCGTAATGATCTTTACCACAAGTGTAGCAGCCTCCTACAGGTCCCTTTTTAGGCTCAAAGTTGCCTCCAGTTTTATAATTGTCACGCTGTCCTCCATAGGACTTCTGTCCATTATTATAATTTTTAGCAAAATTATCCTTTACGTTTCTAGCAGGCTTATTCACTGTTGTTTTCTTATTGTTATCTCCTAGAAACTTACTCTTGTTTCCAAACTTTTTCCATGGTCCTTTTCTGGGTGCAAGAGAGGTTGAAGAAGGGTTTGCAGTCTTCTTCCGCACTTCCTCCTTATGTGCAGAAATAGCCTTTAATTTCTGTTCTTGCCTTATGGCCTTTTCAACAACTCCTTCCATAGTGGTTGGACTGTGAACATCGACCTCTCCCCCTATCACAGGATTCAATCCCATGATGAATTTCCGTATCCTAAAATTTTCGTCAGTTTGATACTGCGGTACATACTTGAGAAGTTTTGTAAACCGCTCCTAGTATTCAGTTACCATTAGATTCCCTTGAGCTAAGTTCTGAAATTCTGTCATTTTTTGATCATAGAAAAGTTGTGGTAGCCAACGTTGCCTAAAATAGCCTTTAAATTGATCCCAAGTAATATTGGTCTCATCAATGTTTAGCTCAGCTTTTCGGCTATCCCACCACGAAGGACGCTTCGTGAGAAAGCTGATAGGCTCCCCCAAATAGCTTTGGTTTCCTCTGAGAATTTCCTTATTGCAAAGTACTTTCTCCATTTCGCTGAGCCAATTCTCAGCTCCATCTCCTAATGTGGTGCCATCATACTTAGGTGGACTTATCCTTTTTATATCATTAGTGAGTTCTGTTGCCAATCTGGCCTTTTTGTTTTCTGGTTGGACAGGTGCATTATCCAGCATTAACATCAACCACCCATTTCGGGGTTGTCCTCAGGAGGTTGCTGATTATTATTATCAGCTTCTTCTTCCTCCTCATTTCCCGTCACCTGCTGTTCAAGCACAGCTAAGCAATCTCTTGTGTCCAACAGGGCAGCAAGGATCTCATCAAGTTTCTGGGTTGTTGCCGCTCCTCCTTCAGGTGGAGCATTACTCGCAACGTTCCCCCTTGTTCTAACCATTTTCTGTTACAAGATAAATTTAGGTTTTTATCAGATTATGGACTCAATAGGTCCAAGAGCTGCAACCTTCAGCTCTGATACCAAGATGTAACATCCTCATTTTAAACTTTAGAACAAGTGAATTTTTTTTTTTTGATAATTGCATACTGGTTCTAAATACATAATTTAGAACTCACAATTCAATAACCATTCATATAACAGACAACCATATGCAGCTGTAATGACTCGGAGTACCTCCGATCTATTCATTCCATGACTCGGTAATCTACCGATCTATTCATGAGGAATAAGAGTCGGTGTTTTTATTTAACACATTACTCTTGCGGTTCTCTTCCCTAATCTGGGATTCAGAATGCTCTGTCCAAGGAATCTAACTGAATAATTGTTACTATTATTCATCGACATCTCATCCCTTAGACTAGGTGAATTAGGACAACGCAATCAGTAGCTTGCGATACTTTGGCCAAAGATTTGAAACATACTGTTCATGTCTCGTATTCCTTAATGGCATACTCGTCAATCTGGAATACGTCCTTCACCCCATTCATATGTTATATAGAATGTCTTACACTGACTACTGTCAGTCCTTCCTTTCACAACTGAATCACCCGAAGGTAGATTAACAAGGTGATAATGTTATATGGATGCCCACGAGGATTAGGGATATGATGACATACTGGTTCAACCTTACAGTTCAACCGGCGTGTCACGATACCCCGAATCTCCTAGGCAGACATATATCATGACCACGTTCTTAATCGGACTCTAGGTAACTCGTGCGAAATCAAGTGTAAATCTTAGCGATCAATGCAAAGGGTGTCGCCATGAGTCATCTGCATTGCTGTAACTATCGAGAAGATCCTAATATTCTCAGAGGTACCACCCTGCAGTTGACTTATGTCGTCAACCTCTAAATCCGCCTCGAAAATATCTACTCAATAACATGCATTACGCACTTGAGTTTAAATTACTTTTAAAGACTTTTCCCTAAGGTTAGCCTTTCCAAATCCCTGGATTCTTCGTCTTAAGACGACCCTCCTACAAAAAAAACCATTACATGGTAGAGGTATTACGGTCAGTTCTCATCAAGGAGTCATTAGAATACACCTGATTCTAAAGCAACAGAATCGGACAATATCTCACAACCTTTGCTTGAGGTTGCCTTCTGAACTCCATTTGATTGCATATCAGTTCTCTTAACTGAATTTATATCATACTTTTTAGTATAAAGATATAAATGATTAAGAATCCAATTTAATATTGTCCTGTCATACTTAGGACTAGGGATTAGTAATTTAATCCAGTTTGTTTAGGGTTCTCTTTAGGCTCATTTTTAACCTAACTTCTAGAAAGAAAAATATTTAAATCCAATATTGCTTTCGCTAGAACAGATTAGAACTTCTAAACACTCAAAAGAATTCAATCTCATTTTCTTGTAAGATATCATTGCCAATCACAAAAGCATCCATATAATACAATGATAACAATGCCCCTTCGTTACACAAACCGAAGAAGGTCAACTTTCAGAAATAGAATTCAACACATAAGTTTCAAACACTTATTTCCATTCTTATCAAAACTATACAATTACATTTTATGCAACAGCATACTTGATACAATGCTCAACGGAAAAGGAACATCTTTTCACATTTAATACATCTATAAAATCAAGCTGTAATTCATTATAAATAAACAATCTGATCAGCCTGTCAGATCTGCATTGCTTTTACCTCTTACGGCAACCATCTGCAAAAATAGTCAACATGAGTCAGTTCAATGAACTGAGCATGATAAGCACTAACTTTTAAAACAATTTCAATCCATCAATTGTTTTCATTAAACACCCTGTTTAAATGAGATCAAATATCCAAATAATAAACATATTCAGACTATGCCCTTGTAATACAAAATGATTACAAATATGTAACTCTATCATTGTTACAAAATAGTCTTAATCACTTTCTAATATTTCATCAAATATTAAAAGTCAAGGAACGAGTGTATACAAACAATCATTGAATCCAAATCACAACATTGGTCAGATTGATTCATTCTTCCAAAAGGGAAAATAACATAACAATTCGGGATTTTACCAAAACGCTACAAACAATTTCCCATTGTTAGACAAATATCAACAAATATGAAATAAAGGAAGAGAAATAACCAATCCATTCATACTTCCTTTACATAAATTCATCACTGTACTGTCTTCACCTATGGAAACATTTATCCAGAATATAAATGAACAAGTTAGACAAGCTGCAAGCAAGATCGCTGTTCTAAATCACGAAATAGAAACACAGCAAAACTCCTTTACAGCAACTAACACATCAACAATTCATGTGTCAACCCTAAGCCCAATGCTAATTCCTTTTACACAGTAAGGCTTTGACACAAGTTGAAAACAAGAAACTACAAGCGTATCGCTGTAAACAACAACCTTATTGCATCAAGAAAATTGAGGTTTCCTAGAGATTATGCTATGTTGACCACACAGTATTTCCAAGTCATGCTCAGTCAAATCGGACTGAATAAATGGAAAGGAACATAGCATAAATTATTCTTGCTCAGTCAAAAATGGACTGACGTAAAAAGAAATGAATACAACCAATCGATCCTTACCTTGGCGCATGCAAGTCTTTAGTGTGGTATTCGTAATCTCACCCTAACAGGGCCAGAACTCGAAAATAGTCATCCCTACTCAAGGATCTCAAACAGTGACAAAGATAGTGTCCATATGTCAAGTTCAGAAAGAGACAGAAGTACCAGCTACCTTTCCAGAATTCCAAATGATTCAAACGGAGGTAACAATTCAAGCAAATGCATGTTAATTCATACTGATATTTCATCAACGAAACATAATAAGAATCAGACGAACAAATTAATCTCTGATTTCAAACCAAGAACCCGACTGAACTTTGCCAACCTTTTTACACAAATTTGTACAGATTGAAGACGTACATGTCCACCTAAGAATCTGTACCTCAAAATCCCTGAGACACGAAGGAATTCCAATCGCAATAACAAGATTGAAAATACATGTTATTCCATTAAGTCGCTGGCACATAAAATACCAACAACCTAACTTTATTCGGCTCAAATATAAAATGAATCATTCAATCGACTCCTCAGAGTCGTCCAATTCACAACAGTATAAATCTATATATTCACACTGTAAACTGTTAATGGTTTTGTACTCACAACCACTGAACCCTACAGCAACGTACTATGAAATTGGTTGATAAATCCATCTATGCCATTCATGGAAAACATTCAGAATGAAACAAGTGAAGCAAATCGAATACCCATTTCAAGCAAGGAAATCAACTGAGTCGCTTTGAAACTTTCAAACAAATTTCACAAAGAAATGCAATGCATACCCAGGAAAACTATATTCATCTTTTATTACAAATAACCGTGGTCAGAAGGCCTGTTCCATTCTCTACAAGGCTTCCACGAAATCAAATAAAAAAAACACAAGGATGAATCTACATCCACAGCAGTAGATAGCTATATATGATTCAATCAAGGACTCCACTGAGTCATTATAATAAAGTATAGATGTAACAATATTATACACTGTCAACAATAATCCCGTTTCCACAATAACAAGGAAAACACTTCCGCTAGGGTCGCAAAGACTACGGTAACACAACAGTTGCCTGTTCCAAGCAAAAAATTTGAAAACAAATGAAACCCGAAAGTATCATTTGTCGCTGTCAACAAAACCCACGACAGAGTTCCCAAAGAAGCAATAATACTGATCAATCTTACAGTATTCATCAGAATCATTCCATACAGTTTCCATAACAAGAAACAGCGACCACAAATCAAAAACATACAGTGGTCTTATACTACACACAGGTATATTCTATGGGCTCACGCCAAACAGGCCGAACACTCAAACTTTTATATATAAATACCCTCACATGTATAAGCCAGAATGAATACTCAAAGAAATAGAGCCGCAATTCGATTTCAATAAACACCCAACAAGAGGAAATTGAAAAGTCGAAACAGAAGAGATATAGTGCCAAAAATCAAACAAGATCTCCATAGAAAATCATCTATTTTCTAAAAACATTGAAACAGAGTTGTTCTAATGAAATCACTTGAAAGAAAACAAGATATTTAAAGATTAGGGCCTAAGATGCCTGGATTTTTGATCAAATTTCCGAAGCAGACCACAGGAAGAGCTCAAACTTCCTTTTCTTTTTCCAAGATAAAGTGACCAGAAAAATTTCGCTGTCTCCATCACATATATATCTTCCATGACAGAGAAAAGAGCTAGAGCAGATCATACTTGCCATGCAACTCAAAGAGAACTGGTGCGAAGAACCAGTAAACAAGCAGAGAGAGAGAGAGAAGACCGAAAATCGCAACAAACCAAACAAACCTTCAACTTCCCGTTTGCATGCCTTCTCGCGAGTTCCGAGCTCGTCTCCCTAGAACATTGAATGTCATTAAACCAACTTTCCCGCTTAAACTCAACTTCCACCGACCGCCAGAATTGGCGACAGTCCAACTACAACTCATGCTCATTTCCAAACTTAGCGACCTGCCACGTCTGCATAGGTTAGCCGTCGCCTAAACCTCCGCCATGACCTGTCCCTCATCCTTATACCCCACATTAATTGCCATAGAAAACGCCGCCCATGGTTCGCACCCCCTTCCATAGGCCCCTTCATAATCTCCTCATTAGTTAGGTTAGTATCTTAGGTTAGAATTTAGGGTAATACCCATACTAACCAATTTACACATAGATACTAACTTAGGATATTAACACATAGCCTAGGTCTAGGTTAGCTTAACAATAATCTAACCCCTAGGTTAGGTTTTCGTTTTAGGTTACTAACCGTTAATAATTCCAGTTAGGTCTTCGTCCTGTAAACTCAGAAAGACCTGTTTCATACCTTCTTGAACAGGGTTAGCTTCCTGTTCTATTGCAGAATTGAATGCAACGAATTATTACCTGGTCCACAATCGAGACCTTCCAGATATACTTCCATATCGGGAACCAATTCATTTCTCAAGATCAGCCTGAGTCATACTCCTGACCAGCTTAATAAATGCTTCTATACCTTGCAACCTGTTCAAGGTCTGTGATCTAATTTATCACAAACAAATTTAAAGCATTACTTAGATCAATTCCACTGATCCAAGTCTAGATATTATAGATGAATATCTCTATAATTCATTCCGTGATCAGATTAATATTCAGACACAAAAGGAAATAAATAAAAGAGTCTAATCATATTCTGACTCAGTCTAGATCTGCAATCTGCAAGGAAATTACAATACATATCAAGCATGATTTCTAGATCGAGGAACACATCCTTATACAAGAAATCACATATCAACACTTGTATGTCCAGGAGAAAATAACAACAGTTCAGGGTGTTACATCTACACTCTTTCTCGACATGGACCGGGTGCACATGTTCCACTTACATTTACATTTACGTGTTCCATTTACATTTACATACTTTATATTTACATACACATGCATATTTTACATAGCATTTTTACACTTACATACATACATATTTGACTACCTGATCATTTTCTCCTTGCAAGTCTGGCCGTATGAGAAAAAACAGTCAAATGGGGGCAACAACAACAATAACAACAATGACGATGACAACAACACTATGTAATAGCATACTATAGCACACACATCACACTTTTATGTAGGTACACTACAATATGTGGTAGCTACACACATGCGTTTCGTGCTAGGTTCACTCTCATCACTTTTTCTTTTCACATTTTTCATCTATAGTTTCCATGCTCCTCCATATTTTTATCATTCCAAGATTTTTTCTTGTCCTTCGGCATGCTTCTACTACACTTGTCATGAACATCAGGTATGCATATTTATCTATTTTATGTTATAGAGCTTTCCACTCACCAACATAAAGTGGGGGCAAAATGTAGTCACAAAATCATGCGCTTTGGACATTTTATTTATCCTGGTCTCATACTACTATTTAGAAGGTTCTTGAGTAAAGAAAGTACTAATTAAACCCCATCCTTTGGCCATATTATTTATTTTATTTAATTATTTACAACCTATTGCACCCATATGCTTACCCCTTACTAAACATATTGCATAACTTTAGACTTGGTTGGGGTGCCCATATTTAGTACTAGGGGACCCATGGGCGCCTTGGTCCCACATGGGGGCATCTTGATCCTAGCACTTTCTCACCACTTTTTGGGCCTCTTCTAGTCATTTTTCATATTTATCATTCTTGGGGTCGGCCTTTTCGGGGTTAATTACAAAATTATACCAAGAGAACTGTATAAATATAAAATTATGAGACCATAATGAGAGACCTAACATCATACAATACTATCACTCCATATAGAGTTGCATCCATATATTGCATTGAAATCCACATATCTCCATCATTAAGGCACAAGATAGGAACTTTGCATCACACTTCATAGGGGGAGGGTTCTATTTTATTCCATGCACACATTCTATTAATTTTTCTATATTTAGCTATTGCTTGCTACTTCACAAAGTGAAACTGACACAAAAGCACCTAGGGAGAGACATGCACACACACACACACACACACCAAAACTACATCTGTGTTTGAAATATAGTGTAATGATCACTTAGTAAGCCCATTGTTGTGGTAGCTAAGGTCATTCTGATCCATTCATTCTGTATCTTTATTTTTTTAGGGTTTTTATACTTCCTTTTAGTCTTTTGCAGGTTATTACTTCCTCTTGGAATATTCAGAGCATTTGACACAATACATAGAAATTAATGTGATAGGTAGGAAGAGTTTCATATCAAATTCCGACCTTGTGAGCACTAGTACTAGACACTTTTTCCAGACCAGGGCACCTAGATTCCTTATCAGAGCACTCATGGGTACCCCAGTCCTCTTCCAGGTGCCCCAGTCAAGGCATGGCATCCAAATCTGTACTTCTCGACACTCCTGCATGGTCATTCTAGGCTTCTGGTTTTTTGTGTGTCACTACGAAATAGTCTAACGGGATTCTATTATTCAACTGAGTTCTTTCCTTTCCCTTCTTGTATATTAGGGTTTGTAATTTCATTAGACTATTTACTTATTTAATTTACATACTATTTTAGAACATTTACTTATTGCATTATATGTCCTCCTAGATTAGATTAACTATCATTTACTACATCAATTTAGTTTAATTTTAGTTAATCACCCATAGATGATGTTGCATTTGGATTAGGTGCATTCCGAGTTTGGTTGGGAAGTAAAAGCACAAATGTCTTGATATAGATTGATCCTTGGGAGGCCATCCCTCCTTGGACGTTTTTACTATAGGAGAAGGGGTAATAGAGTTTTTCTGAAGAAGAACATCATTGTACTCTTACATCTTGTCCAAGGACTGGTCTATTGCATTAAAGCGTTGATCACTTTGGGAAAAGCGTGTGAGGATTTCCTCATGTGGAAATAGGTAAGATGTGAGTGAATCGAATTGCATGCTGATTTGCAGTCTTGATAAGGCTCGAGGATTGAACCCTTTCTCTCATATGAATGTCATGTTGTTTGAACTAGAGAACTTAGGTTGCAGGCTATACATAGGTTGATCAATATACTCGATCCTAACTGATGAACCATTGTTGGCACCTTAAGGTGGAGGAGGAGTGTGAGGGGGAGGTAAATTAGATGAGTAATTATCAACCCATCCAGATAGTGAGTGCGACTGGTGAATACCCATGTGATGATGATATGCCTCAAGACCCAACGACCTGCTGTATTCTTGACTCGACATATTTGGGGGTATATAAATACCCGAAGAATAATGGGAGAGGAGAAGGATGGATGAAAAAAGGTAGAAAAAATGGAAACTAAAAGGAACTAGTCCATGTTGGGTTCACCAATTTTGTACATCTTAAAATCAACATGTGATCTTATGCCACGAGGGGTTCAATAACTAATGGATATCTTACCATGTTCGTTCATATTGAGGTATTAAAAATGGAAAATTAATGTCAATATACTGGTATGCAAATGGGGATGGAAGGGTTTATTTTTTTAGAAATTGGAATTAGGTATTGGGGGGTAGGGTAGAGAGGCGGGAGCTAGGAGGAGAGGCAGAGAATAAGGTAGAGTCACGACAGAGGTTTCTTAGCTGCATTTCAAGCACATTTCAGGGAGGGAACGACCATAGCTCTGATATCACTCATTTCTGTCAAATATGAGCAATAGTATGGAGGAGAAATAATCTGTGTTTTCTTTCACCTACGACATGTCTGCATTATTTCTTGAAATCTGAATATGGCTTGCAGTACAGTCTTTGGTACGCAGTTCAATTTTTCATTGAATCTGGTTGCATTCTAGACGCTCATTTCAGAGGGGCAGTGTTTTTATGTTGCATTTTAAGTGCTGATCAGAGATATTTCACACGATTCTATGTAGAATGGAAAAATAAATAGGACGTTTCAAGTTTTTTGTGAATAGGAAAAGGAGATTTTTAGGAGAGAAAAGGTATTTCCTGTCCTTGCTCACACCATCAATTTTTTTATGTGAATGCTTTTTTATCTAGGGTTTTATCAGTTTTAATTTTTGATAGTTTGGGTGTTGCAGTTCTACCACTTTACAAAATGTATGAACATCATCTGATGTGCAAATCTTGTGCTAGAGAGGATTCGATTATATTTAGTAGTCCCATTTTCCTTTTTCTGGTTCTTTTTTGCAACCCATGAAGCTTCTTTGTGTAGGATTTCACTTGAGATGGAGTTTCCTTCTTATTTTGGTTGTTATATAGATATTTATTTTTGAGGAGATAGATTCATCTTAAGGAAGCATAGGTGATGCCACCCTGGCCTAAACACAAAACACTATCCTACAGTATGCCAAGAAGAATAATAACCAGGGGGGTATAGTTCACAAGAGGGGTTCATACCTCAAGTTACATTATAGTATTTCTAGTTCGGAAGTGAGGATCTATTTACTAGTAGGATACAAAAATCCAATTATCCAATACTAGTTACAGACATCACTCTCATGCACGATCATTACCACTTGTATTTTTGAAGTGTCAACTGAGTTAGACACAAATTCCAGTCATACCTGTAATGCCTCTTATGGGTTAATCACAAGACCTACATACAGTTGTATTGAAGACATCCTGGTACCAGGCCTAAGATAGTCATGTGGAGCCATGAAATTGTTCCAACCATAATTTCCTTTTCATTGCCCACATATATAGTTAAGTTGGAAAGCGTGAATCTTAAAAAAATGTCCATGATGCATAACAAGCCTTCATAGATGTCATATCTCGCCTAGATCTTGTAAAATACAAAGTTTTAAAATAGACCAATCGATATGACCCAATCTAGACATTCTATTTATTTTTTTTCTTACTTAAAAATTAAAATTTCATCTCTCTACAAACCCTGTTCTTGGTCGACTTTCTCTATTCATATAAAGCTTTCTTGATAGCATTTTATATGTATTAAGAGGAATTTGACTGTGATTTATGTAGGTCTTAATGAGTCTTGGTGTTTTTAAAGGTTTTTCATTCATTTACCCACTGCTGTCAACTTATAATCAAGGAATGACGAACATAGCATACATGAAGAAAGCCTTTGAGGTCCTTTTTTTGTTTCAGCATTTCTGGACTCCTTGTTCTGCAATAATCTGATTTCAAAATGTTTCCTCACTCCAGAAACAGTTGAAAAGCCTTCAGAGACTAGAAAACTACACAATTCTTTTTCTTTAAAATCATAAATGTTTCCTTAAAACCAGACACATTTATGGCACATCAACAACATTTCCGACTATATCTTGCATTCTTAATTCTTCTTTATTTTCCATATTCTTTTTTATTTTCAAAAAAATTAACGTAAATTTGACCCTTCCTGACCTGACCTGCCATTTCTAATCCTGATTTCCTGATTTTGATGTTGTTTTCATGTATCCAATGACATTTCCAATCAGTTCTTCATTTCCCTAAAAACATTTTCTGAAGGGTCCAATATTTCATGATACTAGCTGTTCCTACTTCCGAAACTTTCCTATATGGAGTTTCCAAGCACCCATTTTTCCTTCTTGGTGTAACATAGGCACCGCAATTCTACCTTACATGCATGCACATTTGTAACTGCTATTTTAGGTAGACTTTCCTTGGTTGGGAATCACAAATTGATATATGCTGGATGATTTTACGAAACATATTAGAGAAAGAAGTAATGAAATTCTATAGAAAAGTACCGACCAAAAGGCAGTTGGACTACTTTTTTATACCATTGATGCAATCTATATGGGGGAGTCTATAGGGATACTCACTCTCTGATTTAGAACTGGAATAGTAGATTAAATTGAAGAAATTAGATTAAAATTCAATCAACTAGTACTTAAATCAAGCAAGTTATTGTGAGGGTTTCTATAAACTTGTTTTAAACCCTATTATTGTCTATGTGATTGAAAGGAGATCTGCTTGTCTACATGCTTATAGCAGAGAGAACATACACATACATTCCATTCAGAAATATTAGTTGAGTTAAGTGTTTACTCATTATAATTTACATTAGATATGGGAAAAACATCTTTTCTTCCATTTTCTTTCACCACATTTTCACTTCTGTTCAAACTGTACATCATCATATAATACTGTTAAGTTGTCAGTTTACAAACCTAATAGTCTGCTCCTTGCATAACTATCTGTCAAATTGACAAGTATGACATGCTTGCTGAGGATTCCAATGTATTAACAATCGACAACCTATTCATCTACAGGTTGATGGCAAACAAATTTAGTATCACCGACATTACCCTACGTCCAAGTTCTTGTCTGGTCTAAGAAATTAGGGAGAGAGAAAAATTGGCCACATAGAAAGAAATACAAAATCCATATATACACCGGGGGGGTTGTTTATGGCATATCTTTGGTGGGAGATTATTGATGAGCACCTATACTATAAAATGATGGTTAAGGGAGAGATTCTAGTGTCATTTTCTAAATTAGCAAATGAAGTATCATATTTTCTTTCGTGATGAGTGAAGGCACAATCCACCAAATTGGTGGCTACATTGAAATATTTACATGATGTTGATACGTTTTGAGTCACCCTTTACTTTCTTTGAGTGGTACCACCAAGGACTAATATTGACTCTCCAATTCAGGAGATTGGAAAAGTCTTTAAGAGAATGGCTTAGTTTAATGCAATGAGTTTTCCAAGCATAATGAGCAAGCATGGATCACTTTGCAGTAGGGAAGATTAAATAGCTGACATGAACAATTTTTCTGCAGAGATAAGAATCAGATGCTTGTAGAAGGGTTTGCATCTCAAGAAAAGGCTAAGCACTTTGCATGTAAGCTAAGATGGTCAATATAATAATCTTGTCTTTGTAATGTAAGATATAAGTATGAGACCATACTAGAGCCAACACACAAGCAAGCTATACTACATGAATATACAAATTACAATGGTTGAAAACACCTTTAGTAGAAAGTAATCCACACTCAATATTGGGTATAGAGTTCCAAAGCCTATATCAAAGATACAACATATGGGGTCTTACTTTGTAAGAAAGAGCTATGGTAATAATCAAGAACTAATCCTAAATTACGGGTTGTAATGCCATTGGGTAGTAAGCATATGAAATAAAGAGAACAATACTGTAATAGACAAAGAATTTACCAATCAACCAACATAAAGGAAAGAGTTTATGGTTAGGGATACTTCACTTACTTTTGTGTGGAAACTCTTGGCGTATTAATCCCCCTCCTTGGTTTGTAGCATCTTGTGAGATATTGTTCCAAGACAGATCAGAAGAAGACCTAAGCCATCCACTCCTTGGTTTGTAGCATCTTTTGAGATATTGTTCCAAGACAGATCAGAAGAAGACCTAAGCCAACCAAAGTAGGGGACTCCAAAGACTAAGGTAGACCTTGTTGGCTCAGCTCCTATTCTTGATCCTTTAGTAACCCAATGCTCTAATCAAGACCTCCAAGTGTAAGCTTCATTATACTTTAAGACCTCTTAACCTTTAAGGGCAGATTTGTGAGCGTAGGCAGAACAAACTATTCAATGATATATCTGAGAAATGAAAATAATGATGCTAGTAAATAGGGGAGCATGACCCAAAGTCACAACTCAACTTAGTCGCCACCATTGGTTTGGACTTTGCTAGTGCACAACAAGTGTCTCATACTTCTTAAGAATCCTTAAATTCAGTCGTATTTGGTTATGCCTGTCTGATTTCATATTTGTTTCACATTCTTTGCGCATTCATAGGTTTCCTCCCAAGTGTATGACAAAATACCTTTTGCCTCTTTCAAGTCCAGTCATTTCTTTTGCTATCTTCTTTCATATATTAACCCCTTTCCTTCTATCTTATTTTGATTCATCGGGTTATCTTTTTGCATTGTTGCTCATTTCTTCCATTCTATTTTTGATTATGTTCACATTCCTGGCATTCTTTCTCTTCTTCTTGAGAGTCTTCAATTGTTACTACATATTTTTTTTGCTTGTGCATACCTGCATACATATTCTTCATTTAGTTCTTGACCCTTTTACTCCTCTTCTCAAGGATTTTGAGTGATAACTTGCCGATTCACATTTTCATTTCTCATTTCTTGCTTGAACATTACCGATTTTTCTTCTCATCTGACATTTCTCAAGTCTACTTGTCCTTTCCTTCCATTAGTCACCTTCACTTTGCATCTTCTTAGATCTTTCTAGTCATCTATTTGCTGGTTGTAATCACTTTCATTCATCTTTCATCCAATTTGAGTCATAAAGTTATCTTTTTGACACTTTTTGCAACGTTTATAATTTCCTCCATTAATGGATTTCTCTTCCTTTGAGCTACATGTTTCTTGTCCATTGCTCACATTGGCTTGTTATATTCTTGTTTTAGTTATTCCTTCACATAACCATCACTTTTGGTTATTGAGCACTCGTTGTAGCACTTTATTGACCACATTTACAACTTTTACTTTATTACTTTTACATCTTTCAACTGTACATCTTGTCTTCTTCCTTGTTTTGGATTAGTTACATCTTGTTTTAGAATTCTTATTACTTTTGGGGTTATAGTCTAGATTGCATCAGAATCTTTCAAACATGATTCTAGGTCATTTCTTGCTTATTTTTGTTGAACTCTGCTTATTTCAAACTATCTTGTGTATTTTCGCAACATCTATCCCACAACTTTATGTTATTTTTATATTTCTTTGATAGTGTTGCATCATATACTCAATTTTTCACATCTTTTTATTGATTTGTACTTGTACTAGCCTAATCTTAGCATAAAATATCATTGTTACCAACATACTAGCTTTGTATAGTTCATCATCTCAGCTCGCATCTATAATTGTTTTAAACTCTTTTAGGCCTCACATTTTAGTTGCATCATCTCTAGTATCATTCTTTGAATCATATATTCTTACATACAGATGTGCTACTCATTTTGAGGGTATTTTTAATTAACTTGTAGCTTTACCCTTGTGTTGAATTGTTTATTTGTTATAAAATATTTTAAAAATGAATCAATGATGAGTCCATGATAATCCAAATTTCTCCTTTTATATATACCATTGATTTTCAAGATTTACTTATTCTTTGAGCTCTCGTTTTCAAAGTTTTTAGGGTTATGGCTGCGAAACTAGGGTTTTGCATGCCAAGAACAATGAGTTCATTTGTAGTGAGAGATCTATTACCATTAACGCATTTATTTGGCCTCTTTTCTAGAGCCTCGCCGCTTGGCGGGCTTTAAATATGACTTCGCACGACTCTTTTCCAGTTGTCTCAACTATGACAAAGAGTGGAGAGATTGCGAAAAATGGCTCCGGGGAAGTTCCCTCGCAAGTTTGTGCCGAAACTATTCCATGAGGTAACGATTCTCCCCCTGATATTGTTTTACCGCTTTCAAAATTTGATTCCGCCTGTAAATGGCTAGAACAATTCTGTTTAATATGATATTTTGTGGGAAGGACTCCCTCTGAAAGTATGCTTAAATCTTGGGTCCAATCTACTTCGACGATGCACGGTATTAAGCTGGATTCCATCCAAAACCTAACCCATAGTTTTTTTGCCTTCAATTTGCTGACTTTAGTCATTCTTCCCTTATTCTGAATAAGCAACAAACTTGGTATGTTAGAAGCTCCTTGTTGGTTTTGTCACCTTGGACTAGAGACTTTGTTGTCTCTGACTAGACGACCCTTAAAGTCCTCGTTTGGGTTAAATTCCCAAGGCTTCCTATGCCTTGCTGGCATTTCTTAGAACGTATTGCTACAACTCTCAGCTGTGTTATTTACACATAGCATTCTAGGTTCTTTACAAGTCGTCCGCAAAAAATGGTTTGCATTGAAGTGGACCTTTCAAAGGACCTGAAAGAATCGATTGCCATTTAGGCTGGTGATGTATCTTTTTCTCTGAAGGTGGTATACATCAACCTTCTGAATACTTGTTTTCGCTGTCAATCTTCTAAGCATAAAATTAGGGATTGTCCCTTGTTGGCCGCTCACCACACCACTTCAAAGCCCATGGGCAATCCCCACCCTCAACCTGAGGAGGAGGGCTGCCACACTGTGGGTGGCCGTAAAACCATCAAGAGCAAGGCCGCTCATATCAGGCCTTCACAACATGGTTCAACTGCTCAAGCCGGAAAGGTGCCTCCAAATGTTTCTAACTCAGCTGCAAAGCAACCTTCGGATACCAAGTTGCCTCTAGCTCACACGAAGGTATTGGCTGGAAGTATGGTTGGTTCTTCAAGTAAATTGGAACCTTTGGCCTCAAGCTCTCAGCCTGCTATGGGTCGATTTCAATCGTTACTCGTACCTAACAAAGTGGTTTCTCCACTAAAGTAGATAGTTCGGCATTCTCGTAGCCTTCCTCGCAAGTGTGAGGAAGGGGAGTATAGCCCTACTAGGCGGTGGGCTGCTCAACTATCTGATTTTTTTGAGTTAACCAACAACCATTTTTGCAGAATAGTTTTGGAGCCCTTGATGGTTTGAGTGGGTTAGACTCAAAGATGCATCTTGATAATGTTTCCTCATGAATTGCTACTCATGGAATGTGTGGGGTCTCACAGACTCCACTCATAAATACATTGTGTGATATTTTAGGAAAAGCTTCCCGGATATGGATATTCAGTGTTTACAAGAAATAAAAGTTTCAAGTTTTTTACTCGATTCTGTCGCTAGGACTATTTGGCCTGACAGTTTAGCTATCTCTAGCAACCATGCTACTGGAAGAGGTGGAATGATCACATTTATTTCTCCGAAATGGCGGTCGTATTACATCAATCATGGATGTGACCCTGACAACTGTATTCTCTGGGTGCTAGTTAATATTAAAAATCTCTCCTTTGGGATTATCAATGTTTATGCACCTAATGACGTGTCAGAAAGGATGATGCTTTGGAGGTGGGTGGCTGACGACCTTCCAATTACGCATTGGCTGATTAATGGGGATTTTAATATGGTGGAGCAGCCTAATGATAAATTTGGTCTTTTAACCATGAGGTGGTCAGCTAGCGAAAGGGAGGCTTGGTTTTACAAGTGCAATAAATTTGGGTTTTATGACCCCAATTTTTCGCGTCACACCAATACGCTGCCATGGTACACTTGGTCTAATCTCAAAAACGACCAAGATCGGGTTTTTACAGGGATGGATCATGTAATGATCTCTTTACAACCTTTCTTTAAATTTGCCAGCTATTATTCTCTTCTGGTGGAAGCTTTGCCGGCTGTTGTCCTTTCTGACCACATTCTGATCCGGTTCCGTATTGAATGGACTTTTCAACTGCCATAGATTAAAAAAATGTAGTTTTATTTAAATACTGCTTTATTACATCATGACCCCACGTTGGCACACATTCGCCAAATTTGGAACCTTGCACCTCGCCCTTTTGGTAAGGTTGGATGGATAAGCTGGTGGAAGGACGCTATAATTCGGCTAACTAAATTCCTCCAGATGTACGGTGTCCAACTCACTAAATTTCGGCAGCTAGCTTACTCCACCACCTCCGCTGAGCTGAGCCACTCCATGGTGGCGCTCGCCCAAGCTCCTTTCAATGTGGCTCTGCAACTCCAAGTTGTTAAATTGCGGCAGCAAATCCACATTGCTGATGATTACACAACATGGGGTGCCCAGATCAAAGCTCGGCTGCACTGGCTTAAAATTGGAGACCGTAACACCAAAGAGTTTTACCAGTGGCTCAAAGCTAAGCACATAAACCAACAAATTTATGCTATTGTTGATGCTCATGTTCAGATTATAGACACTCCTCAGATGGTCCAAGCCTTTATTAGGCACTATGTTTAGGTTTTCAAAGCTTAGGAGGAGTCTCCTAAGCGACAAGCCGGGCTCGCTAAATGCCTCTCGGTTGTTCCATGTAAACTCTCACATGCACACCAGGTTATTTGTGATAGACTGCTTACCTTAGAGGATTTATATGAAGTTGTCTCCCTCATGGCCAACGACAAAACCCCTAGCATGGATGGATTTCCTTGCGAGTTCTACAAAGCCCTTTGGGACATGGTGGGCTAGGATCTGCTTCAAGTATATCTCAAATCTCTCCACTTAGGGTCCCTCAGTGCCCTTATTAATCGGGGTCACATAAAGTTCATCCCTAAAGAGGGAGACCCAGAACTCACATGCAATTGGTGGCCGATTACCTTGCTCAATGTCTCATATAAGATCATAGCTAAGGCTTTAGCTCTTCGGCTTCAGCCCATTTTGCCAATTATCATCAGTCATGAGTAGACTGGTTTCATATAGAGCAGGTACATTCTGGATAATATCTTGGTTGTTTGGGGAGGCATGGAGTGGGCTAGAACCTCTAAGCAATCTGCCATGTTTGTCAAAATTGACTTTGAAAAAGCTTACGACAAGATTAAATGGCATTTCATTTTGGCGATGCTTGAAGCATTGGGCTTCGGTTTGGTCTTCACCACCTCTGTCAAAATGCTTTTTGCTGATGCCTCTGCCTCTCTATCTGTAAATGGTCATACTTCTGAGCAGTTTGGGATTTTCTACTCTATTAGGCAAGGTTGTCCTTTAGCACCTGCTCTTTATGTGCTTGCCGCTGAAGGTTTTGGGTTTCTCCTTGCCCATGCTTGGGACCAAGGGCTTGTGCGTGGAATTTAGCTCCCTTCCCCGACTCCCCTTCAGCTTATCAATGGGCATTTTGCGGATGACTCCTTCCTCACACTCCTGGAGGAAGAAACTAATATTACCAATGCCATGCAATGTTTGGACACGTATTGTTTAGCTTCAGGTTCCAGTATCCAATGGCATAAGACCCAGTGCTTCAGGAAATCTTTTCTCCCCAAGCCTAGTTGGCTTAATCGTTTTGACTGGAAGTACATCCAACATGGAGAAAATTTTAAATTCCTGGGTATCCCCTTTGCTTTTGATGTTGCCCCTAGTCAACTTTGGCAATATGTTATTGATAGGGTCCCCCCCAAGTTGGAGTACTGGATTACTAAACCCCTTTTGCTGGCAGGAAAATTTCAGATTTGCTCCAAGATTTTGGCTGCCATGCATGTTTACTATTCTTCATGTTGGGTGCCGGCCAAAGCCTCCTACAAGAAGCTAGAAAAAATTCTCAGAGATTTCCTTTGGGCTAACTCGGAGCTTAGTAAAGGTTTCCACAGAGTTTCCTGGGAGTATTGTTGCCTCCCTAGGGATTCTGGTGGGCTTGGGCTGACCGACATTGGCCGTCAGGGGATTGCATTGGCAACAAAGCTTGGAAAGTCCTGATTCGTAACTGTATTTGCCAAGGTTCCCCTCAAGGGCACAAAACTTGGCAAAGGATGGATTTTCACAGTCTACTCATTCTCAAAGCCCCGGTCAAGATTGTGGGCACCTTTGTTATCAAAAACATATGGAAAGCCTGGGAGTTTCTCAAACCCTTTTTAATTTGGGAAGGGGATGGCTTTCGTAATGGGCTTTCCATTAATGACCACAACATCTGGTGGTCTCCTCTTATTAATTTTCATGATGTGCCGCTTGCCCAAGTGCCCTGGGTTCATGCCCTTAAGTTATATCATTGAGGCTTGCGCACTCTTAATGACATCTTTTGCAGGCAGTCCAGAATGCTTCTCACTTGGCCTCAAGCTAAGGCCAAATTTTGGCTTATTTCAGCTGATAGAGAGTCTTATTAGGAAATTCTTGATTCCATTCCTGCTGAGATGCTTCACAAAGTTGGTATTGTCTCTCTGTAATGCCCCCATTCGTCATTGCTCTGTTATTCTGTGGCGACCAAGCTTCTAAGGGCTGAACGCCGTTGTGTTCCCTTTGAAACATTGTTGTCGTCGTCTTGTTGAGCTTTCTTGCTTGCGTCAATGTCGATGTTTTGGTTGCTGGCCCGCAACATCCCTCACGATTTATCCTATTAAAGGAAGACCTTGTTCTTGCTATATCGAACCTCCTGTTGATTGTTGTTTGTTGCCTGCCAGATATTCTTGCCGTAGTTTTGGTCACGCTCATGCTCGACCTCTCGATTAAATAATTAGTGTTATTATTATTATTATTATTATTATTTTTAATTGTTGTCACTTTTGTGCTAAGTCCTAAGCGACTTTTCGAACCCCGTCGAGGGTCGCAGCATTTTAAAACATAATAAAAATGAATAATAAAAGAATGGACGTCGGTTATCCTTCGCAGTTGGTTACTGTCGTCAGTTTGTCGGCCTAACGGAATTATTTAAAAAAAAAGGAAATTGTGATTGATTAGATTTAAATTTATTTTATGGATAAGTAATTTTACCTGACTTGTTGGTGGAGGAAGTGCAAATTTGCCTTGGGCCGCCTAAATTTGCTCTTTGTCAGCTTTATTGAAATCATGTTTTGACCTCTTAGCTGGAAAGGGACGCCTCTTTCCTCCTGGCCGCATTTTTTTTTGTTTTGGGGCTGTGTGTGGGATCTTTCTGTGCAGATCTGTCTTCTCTCCTTGTTGCTGGCCATCTCCAACTGGCCCTAACTTTGCTGGCCGCACTTCTCTCTTTCCACAAACCTGCAACTTCCTGCTCTGGCGGCGTGGGATCTCCTTGGGCGGATTTGTCTGCGAATGGTGGAAAAATGTGAGAAATGCGTGCCTTTCTCTTGCTGCGCACCTGTCCCTTGTTTCTTTTGTTTTTCTCCACCTTCCCTGGCCGCATTGGATCCTGTTCTCGCCTGGAACTCGGGGGGGGGCGTGTAGAAACGTGGAGGAGGGTTTTTCTGAGCGTGGAGGACTGTTGGGCGCCTTCCTTGCTGGCCGCGCGGGTCTGGTATGGTGGTTATAGATGAAGCTACAAGCTGCTATAGTAGGCGTGTTACCTCCCCTTTCATTGGATGCTGCGGGGTGTGTTCTTGTTGGGGATCCACAGCAACATAAAGCAACAGTCTGCAACATTATTTAGCCAAGTAGCAGGCGTGTGCAGTTCCGTAGGTGCCTCTTTGAGCGCTGCCAACAAACAGGCTATCCAACATTGTTGTTACCTGTTCAATATTGAATGCATCCTCAAATTTGGGATTCTCCTTCAAGTTTTATTTTTATTTTTTTATCAAAATCAATTAGTGACAGTAAGAATGTTACCAGGAGACCTGATGAAATTTATTACAAAGATTCTCTATTGAGACTTACTTGTTTTACGATGCAACTCATGGAAGAGAATCTCATAGAGGAGGATCTGTTTCATATCAGAATATTCATGAAGCACAATTTGCTTTGCAATTATGAACTTATTAGGGGAAGTTTTGAATTTGCATGGGCCATTCTGCTGCCCAGGTTTGGAGCTCTCCTCATGTTTTTCTTCACATCCTCAAAGCTCACAAAGCTTGGTACTGAAAAGAAGCGCAAAAATGATGCTGAATACAAGGAGGGAGGCCAACGGGATTGGATGCAAGTGCTAGTGAATAGTTCATTTGCCACAGCACTAGCATTAGGAGTTGCTTATTTGACAGGCTGGAATGATATCTGTTTGAACTCAGAAAAGGCACCTTTGGTTACTGGTCTGATTGGTGGTATTCTTGGGCAATATGCATGTTGTAACGATGATTCTTGGTCTTCGGAAATGGGTGTTCTTAGTAGCAGCCAACCTCGGCTCATTACTACCTTCAAGGGCCTGTTTCAGCGTGCTCTTGCCTTGGGAAGCGCATTAAAGGCATGATAAGCCCTAACTCTCTCTCTTAATAATTTATTTACTTTAGCATTTAGATAAATCAATCTCTGCAGTTTTGTTGAATTCTGTATATGTGATGTCTCCTTTGGATTGTTGATGTGTGATTCTATTTTACTAAGTAAGTAACGTCTTGGATTCTTGATATTATTTAATATTTATTTACATATACATATATGTTGACTCCTTCTTGAACGAGATGCCCAAAAGAAATGGGTTTCCGAATGACTTTTAATCACAATTCACATGAGCTGATCTCTCTCCAGTGGTTCTTGCTTTTCGACCTTATAAAATTAGTTTATCATTTTGCCATGATTACTCCTGTGAACAATGGTTTCTGTAGGAAATATTGTAGTGTGTGAATGGGATTTAGAATTTTTCTTGTCTTGTTTTTATTATGTAAAACATGGCGTGAAAACGGGAAATTTTCTCGAAAGACTGTGTTGGTCTTTTAATGTGGATTGATAATAGTATAACCCCCCCCCATTAGGATTGGAGGCTTCTATTTGGGGAGAGTCGTACTGGCTCTTATTGGTCCTTCTAGATACTATCCGACTCCTTTGATTAGCGTTTACTTTGGGGATTATTGAAAACCCCTCACCAGGCTCTCTACTATTCTTATTACTATGAGCTTACTTTTAGATGGGAACGCTCTTGAAACATGTGTTAATGGGGTTTCTATTTTTGTGACCCTTTTGAATACGGTAAGCCTCAAGACGTTAGTTTGTGTGGATAACTATATGGCTTAAGTTTGAGGCGCTTCTTAGATCTTTGAATCAGTTGAGGTAATAATGAATACATCGAACTCTCATGAATGTGTACATTCTGCAAGTTTGATTGGCATGTGATGGCCCTCAGGCGTATGAATTCAGGCAATGCTTGAAATATGAGATTATAAATTTATCCTATACCTTGACTTCAAAGCTTGTTGAAATGTTTTTGATAGCAAAACAGATGAATAGGGAAGTTTTGAGAACTACCCTAAAAAAAAAAGGATTCTTACACCGCCTTAAGTAAAGGTGTCAACTAACATAATGGTACTGTTCATACCTTATATGACGTTAAGGATAGAAGTTGTCCTGAAATTATTTAACTTCATTATATAGGACAATGATTGATACCCATAAATTGAGATATGCAAGTGGAGGTTGAATTATATAATATGATGTGTTATGCTATCAGGCAACCAGTAAGGATAAATATGTTATTTCAATACTTGGTTAGCGCGTGGAATATTTTCTGGCTTTTACGACGATTATTATGTTAGTTAAAAAAATTGGTACTTGCATCTCAATTGCGAGTTGAGATAATGTTGATACTTGTCTTTATAGTGGCTTGGACCACGCTTACCTGTTTTAGCTAGCCAAATGTACCTTCTACTCATTAACGAAGTATGACGGTATTGTTGTTCGTAATTCATCCCTCCGAGTTGGACTCTTATACTAATAGAGGCATATAGAGACTTGATAATAAATCAACCGATAGGATATCTAAACAATATATGAACTTACTGATTGGTGGAAACCTTGTTTACATAAGTACATTCTTTTTATTGTGAGATAAATATCAAAAGTATACTTACATATCCTTGTCTTTCTATAAAGGTCGATACTTGGGTAATATTGATGATTGTCATATGATTGACACTTGTATTTATTAGAGAAGCTTAATGTCGTTGGTGCTTTTATTTAATTGAAAGATAATATTGTTGGAAACTTTTATATGTGAAGTAGGTTGAGGGTATTAGGTGAGCGTTACTATTGTTACTGTAATTTAATTATGATTAAATGCAAGGTTAAGGTTGCATATCTTCTAGCCACTTGGAATTTTAGTTCATATGTAAGCAGATTTTAGGGAAGTGTTCAATGATGGTTATGAAATGTATTATCATGAGATGTGCAGTTAAAATTTGAATACATGATTAGGAATTATTTGATAGGGAGTATTGCAAAATTTCATTTATTTAAATGCTAGATGGCATAAGTTATTAGGTGAGGTTTATATCTTATCATGCTCAGTTCTCGCGAACTGACTCTAGTAAATATTTGCTGCAGATGGAATGTTAGCGAGTAGATGAGGGATAGACTTGTAAACTTGTGCATCAACCTCAGCTGAGAAGTTCTTACATGAATCCTTTTTATATTGTTCAGCTATGGATAACATACAGTGGAAAATGTAGGAGAGGATTTTGGTCTTGGTATGATGTATTTGTGGACTTTGTCATCTTAACTTTGGACACCTTGGTTCGTTTGACCATATTTGAAAATATCAAAATATTGGTTACTGCTTGTTGAGCGACCTTATTGGATCATTGGTATTTTAAGTGTGGATGTAACCTTGTTTTGTTCTGGTGAATGAGTGTTATTAAACTTACCCTTGAAAAGAAATGTTGAGTAAATCTTGCTATGACTTATTAATAATGTGACATAAGTAAAATAACATGGGTTGTTTAATACTTATAAAAGTTGAACTAAAAGTTATATTTAAATAAATTAACGTAGAGGTTACCAGCTTGAGAGCAAGGAATTCTTTAAGGAAATCATAGGGGAGACTATCTTTGTGAGTAAAAATTATATATAACATGATAACCCTAGCTCCTCTAGTGAACATTATTCCTTTTATGGTGAAATTTGTAAAATAACCCTAAGGTGAAATGAACTGTTAGTTGTTAGAAGAGGATAAGATTTAATAAGCCTGAGAAAACTTAGCATTGTAAGAAGCGTTGTACAAATCATATCTAGAGTCTTAGCAAACTGTAGTTAAGGATCGAAATAGGTTACATAAAAATAAATAACCATCAATAATTTCCTCATTGTGACTTGCCCTATCTGTAGGTGTGTTATGTGGTGGTTTCTTATGTTGTTTTGTCAGATAGAAAAGTGAACCATCCTTGGAGTGTGTGAACATTTCCGTGTTACCCTTGTGGTCATCCTTGTATTGAGTTATCCACGGAGTTAGTTGTGACTCAGTGGTGGCATGTCGTGTCGTGTTATGCGTCAAAAAAAAATTATCCTGTAGTTTACTGTGTTGTTTGGGTGTGAAATTTTTTGGGTCGTTACACTCTCTCGGGCCTTGGTGGAAGGATTGGAAATGGTTTCTAGATACCCCTTTCTTAAATTACTCCCTAAGCAAAGGGTATGCTCTTCTCACCCCTAGGCTGCCAATGGTGGCTTTGCTAAACTCCAGGTGGTCCATCAACTCTAGATGGTCTTCCTGGGAAGCTAGATTTCATATAGTTTGGAAGGCCATCCTTCAGCCCAAGCTAGCCTGTTTTGCTTGGTGCCTGCTCTTTCAAGGCCTCCCTATTGGGTGCATATTAGCTCATTATGGGATTACTCCTCGGCTTTGCCCTTTTTGTGGGCATATTGAGACGCTTACGCATCTGTTCTGGTAATGCCCAAAAGCTCAGGCTATTTGGGTTTGGATCCACGATTTCTTTCGGCTGTTTCGCCCAGATCCATTTCTTTGGCAACATGTTTTGCTTGGGGATTCTATTTCCATTCCCCATGCTTTTGCGCAAGTGTGGCATACTTTCAGAGTGGAGCTCCTTTTTTTTTATGGAAAGAATGCAATTATGATGTTTTTTCTAATTCCGTAGTTTCTTACTTTCTTTCGCATTATGATAAGGCCATGCTTATCTTGAATGTGTTCTTACAGATCCAAGATTAGGCCCGCAAGGTTGAGTTGGAAGTGCGGCACCTCCAGACCCTCTTGGATCACTGGGCCAAAGCTCCTTGCATTGTGGCATGGGAGCCCCCCACCCCCCCTTCTGGGAGTGTTCGTTCGAGAGGTCACCGTGGACGTGGCTAGTCGAATGAACGTACCCACCGCCACCACTCTCCCAAGCGGCAACCCGAGCATCGACGGAGCCCTGTTAATCGGGGTGGTTGGGGGTCCCCGCAGTGGCCCACACATCACAATGGCTAGGGCTCCCACCACCACTCCTCGCTTCCTGCGCAATGGGATGGATGGGATTTTGGCAAAGTCCCCCGGTTGGCTCTTGCCATATCTCCTAATCTGTAGGACGACAAAGAAGAAGAAAAATAAGTTGGCACCGGTTGGCCGCCCCTTCTGGATGGAAATGATCTTCCAGGTGGTAACTTGGAGGATAAAGGGCCTCCACCACTGCCCCTTGCTGCTATGTTTGTTGCGGAAGCTTAGTTTATTTTCCTTATGTTTTGTGGTATTGTTGCCTTTTGATACTTTGGCCTCCTAACCTCGGCTAGTTTGAACATGGGGTGTGCCCTTTACCACCCATATTTTTTGTGGATAACTGTAATATAGTTTTTAAGTAATATAGTCTATTTCATAAAAAAAAAACGTTTGGTGAATTTCTAAATCTTCTTATCATTTCCACAAATAATTATAAGATTTATTTTATGTTTGAATGAACCTAAGACTAGATTGAGCACACATTTTATTTGCTTTTTATTTCCATGCTTAGTGATTTGCTTTTTATTTCCATTGGTTTTTGCGCACACATTTACAAGCCAATTGATCCCAATTTCTAGGGGCAATGAATTAACATGTTGTATCAATGTCTTTTAAGTCCTCATGTTCATTTTCCACCTTTCCAAAAAATGTACAAATCGAGCTCCAAAAGCCTATTCTGCCAAAGTTTCACGGGCTCCAGAACAGACGTCGACAAAAAGCTAGAATGGCATAAAATGTTCTTCTCCAACAAGTTAGGAATGAAGGACTCATTATATGGTGGGGGAGGAAACCTAAAATCAATTGAACTTGGACTTATGAAACCTCCACTCTAATTAACTTGTGCCAAGTGTAGGCGCTGAATTCACCCAAATTTTTGTATACACAAAATATAACTGATACGGTATAGCATTCCAAAATATAATATTTATCTTATAAATAATAGCTGTAATTATGGAGCATAGGCTGCTCCCCTTAGCTATTTTGTGATCCAGACTTAACCTTGAAATCAACATTGTAAGATTTTTTCTAGAAATATTAATATATCAATGAGAAAAATAATTCTATATAGAACAATATGCAAATTTCCACAAATCAACCTGAAGTAAACTTGGATCCCACAACAGCCACCAATGAATAGAAAAACTAGAGTCGGAAAACAATGGTGGGCTTTGTAAGATTAAACACAGCCAATTGATACTCGATTAGAAAAAAGTTTTTGTTGTTGCGTTAATTTTTTTAAAGCAATATTTCAGGTGTATCTATATAAAAATTAACATACCTTCTTTATGATTTAAGCATTTAAATACTTTTCTATGAAACAATTAACACGGTTTTTTAATTGACTCAAGAATTTAAGATAGTTATATCAGTAGAGCTGGAGAGGACAGTAAATAGTTGATGTTCTTAAAAGATAAGTAATTAAGGTGCTTAAAACTTTAACATCATTTAGTTTCTTGCAATAGCTGAAGAAAATCTTAACAGATAGAAGCGTTGCAAGGATAATACAAATACGTTTCTTTTAATTTGATGGATAATACAAATACGTTTCTTTTAATTTGATTTATAGATAAGAATTAATTGAAGTCTACTTGGAGATATATAAGTAATTACCAGTTCCACAACTGTTTTACTTGAATGAAATTTGAAATTTAAAATTTAAAGAATACAATACGTGAGCAGCTCTTGAAGAACTCTTTCAATACCTCTATTTTCATAAAGTATAAAAACCATTTGTCATTACAAAATAGCAGCCAAAACAACTCACATAAGTAGACTTAATAAAATACAGACAAATGTTTGTTGACTGTAGCTTGGAAATGATCATTCAAACAAACATATTCATTGTTCATAAACATCCAAGAGTTAGAGCAAGCAGAGTGCTAGATGTCCCGGTCTCTGGAACACTCAGGGGGCATGTTTGGATATCTGACTCGGTCATTACAATAATTGTAAATGGTATATTTCTGCCTCACCCATTTCAGTCTTCTCCACTGCAAGCCTTCTAGATCATCAAATTCCTTCTGATCCCACCACCTTCTGCCCAGTGTTGGACACTGTGAATGAGCTACAGATGCCTCACACCCACCAATGTGGAAGCTCTTGTAAGCTGCAACAAAAGGAGCTTTACTCCAATATGTTTTCTCAAGGCCTCCTCTTGTGGCCCAATCATCTGCATTCCACAGACTTGAGTAAATCTTCATGGGCTGATTGAACGGATATCTCACTCCTAAATCCTTGCTGTTCTTGAATACTCTGATAGGCACATCATCGAAAAAGAATCTGAAAGCCAAAATTATTGCCATTAGAATATGATAAGATACAGTCTCTGAATATCTAGCCAAAGGAGTTTTTCTTAGTCAATGGAATGAACTTACACAATCTGACGCATGTTCCAGAGAACATAGTAGGAATGGTAATCTTTGGTTGGGTCAAACCAAAGGTATATACGATTTCTCTGTCTCCTTTCCCCACACTAAAGACACTGGTTTGGAGAATGTATGGTTGTCCAGACCTGTTGCCTAAGAATTCAAAGTCTATCTCATCATGTTCTGAGTTCTGTGATGAAATCTGCAATTGATATGTTATACATAAGGAGATAACATTAAGAAAACCAGGAGAAGTGGCTTGATCTGACAGACATCCTGAGTGTCTCAAGTAGGTGGAAGTGGTTGGGGTTTGACGAATTTGTATTATAAGGGTGTCATTATGAAAATCATAATGTGACTGGTACTTGGTGGCATACATGGCCAAATAATCAACCAAGGCATTATGTTTGCATAAGATTGATTCTATGGTAAATGAAGTGAATTGTAGCGTTAATTCCTGAACTAAGACATAACAACCTTTGAGGTTTTCATTGTGACATTAATATGCACCACTAACATATCGACACACCAAATGAGAATCCCCCATGACATGAAGATAGGATACATTCGTAGCTAAGGTGATATGTATACCTAAGATAAGAGCCTCATATTCTTCCATGTTGTTGGTGATTTCGAACTCGAATTGATAGAAAAGAGGGAAAGTCTGACCAGAAGGATCAGTGAGTACACATCCTACTCCAGCTCCTTGGTGGCACTTTTCCCCGTTGAAATTTAGCATCCATGCATCCTCCTGGAGATAAATGGTGACCTCCTCCTTAGTGATTGTGGTCATTGGTTTGGTTTTAGGTGGGGAGGGAGCTTCACTATTTACGTCAGAGGATTACGCCTCAAGTTGATTGTGAAGCTATAGTAGTAGTCTTTGATGGAAATAGTATTGTTTATGCCCTCAATGAGGAGGATGTCCTCATCAGGTAATGCATCATGAATAGGCTGAGGAACAGAGATGGGTGAGAGGCTTCAACTCCATGAAAAAGTGGAGAAGGTACTGTGATCCCATTCCTTCTCTTTCCATGTTGAACATCACTACTTGCGACCTTGGGAAGAGGGATACAAGTTCCTACACCTTCTTCTCCTTTCATAGAAACAAGCACTAAACTAAAGGAATGGAGGATACCGGCTGTTACTAAATCATTCATAAGAAAAATAAGACTCCCACTCGGATGTTAATCAATTTGTAGGCTTGACACCTAATGTCAAAGGAATAGAAGATAGGATGCCCAACCGCCAAGTGCTTCATTTGTTCCGATGCCTTCTAAATTGACCTACGAATAATAATATGAATATATTTTGATTGCGACTTGCCTAAAAATGGAGATTTGAACTAGATTTTTGGGTTGCCACATGTAAGTGGATTCTACTAGATTTTTTTTTGAAAATCCCAGCCCATCCAAAGCCAAGCATCTGCATAACTAATCATATGTTTATATTGAGCATTTTGAAGGATAAAATTAAATTGAATGTATTTAACCAGAAAATAACATATTTCAAAGGAAATAAAGCATCCAAAACTTGTGATTAATGTGTAAACCACTTATTAAAGCCTACCATTAGTTAGAATGATTTAACCATGCAATACCTTACATATCAATTCCTCCACAAAAATGTCTAAATTCTTATGGGAGGAGCCTCCTTGAATATCTACCTTTCTAGCAACACGTCTAAGTCTCCTTATCTCTATCCTAGCTTCCCTCCCTTCTTTTCCATGCATCAATGCCTTGTTTTGCAATCTCATTGCTCTCAACTAATGTTCCATTAATCCCACCATGTTATACCTTCAAGGCTTCAAAGCTATATCCATCTCATCTGATATAACTTTGCAATTTGTGTACTGATATGCATACAGAGGAAATCCCAACAATCGAACACCCATGCACAGGATCTATGAAATTGAATTCCAATCACAGTGGGTGAAGAAACCACCAATGGCATTATGTGATAACAATGTGTAATGCAGATGCTCAGAACAGTTTGGGACAAAAATACCAATGCCATCATCTTCAAGTTGTTCTAGAAATCCATGGGGTAAGATCTCTGTGAAGGTAGCATTACTGCATATTGTTTGTGTAAGAAACATCCAAATGAAAGCAATTTTTCTTCCACCAAACTTGTGGCTATTTCTTCTATTTGGGAATTTGAAATTGCACAAGCAGAAGCACCAACTGATATGTAGATTACTGAGTTTCTTGGTTTTGAATCCAACCACATTGTAAAATCGAATTCTTCATTTGGTGGATGGTTTTCAAAATATACAGATCCTCCAAAGATGAACAACACAAGCCTCAGGACTTTATGTAGCTGACTTGACTACAAAGACATACAAGCCCTAACATAGACTCCTCATAACCTTGCAGAGATGTATTTTTATTATCATAGACATCCTTGTACCTTATCAACTTGGTCAAGTCCTTTTGTTCCATGATTAGAACACTTTTCAAAAACATGTAGCTTCTCATTTTGAATTCTAGGCCCTGGTACTCATCCTTCACATAGAATCATGACAATCCTTATCACCCTTGATGTCACAAACCTGTAAGATCACATTCTAAACTTCACAGACATGGTAACATAGATATAACCCATCTCTGTATCCACTGGAAGATCACTGTAGCATCGACACAAGTTGTACAAACCCTTCAACACTTACCTCATGACCTTTTAAGGTCTCTACATGCCTAAATGGCATAGAATCGACATGTAGATACATCCTTTAGAGCATGCAGAACATTCACCAAACCTTATGATGATCTCAAAGATTTGATCAACTTTAAATCCATTGGTTGTATCTTTGCAAACACTTAGGGGCTTGCAAAAACATTGTTCAAGTCTGGGAATATTGAAAATAACTGTTACAAGACTTCCTTGTCTCAATACTCTATTTCAACAACTTATCCATTCATTATATTGCATGTGTACACTATATTTTCAGTGCAGACCCATCATCTTCAAGTTCTCACTGTGACATATCATGACGAGAGAAACTATACCCTACAACCTATAGCAACATTTCACATAATTGTCCAATCCATGATACACATTATAGTCTTTAAAACTTTGATACTGCCTTTGAAAGGTACTAAGGTCATTTGAGCACTACTATAGTCTCATAACCTTCAAGATGCAATATTCTTGTGTCTTTGAGGTAACATACATTTCTTGACTTACCCATAGACCTATCTCCTCTGATCTCAAGGCTTACCACCATATGTTGATCTTCATTCATCCTTCTCATACCAGATCATCAACTATAGACTAACTTTCTTCATTATTTGATGAACATAGACTATCTTTCACAATATTTTTATGTCACATGCCTTCAAGAACTTACCTTCATTTCATCCTTTGGGAGCAACACTGATTCTTGATGGAGTTAACTATTGCAAGCTCTTTTCTTAACACCTGTAGATAGATCTCTGTATACAGGTCTAAAATACTTTGAACATATGTCATTGATCCTCCAAGGACTATTACCATTATTACAAGCTTGCGAAACCTATCCTGAACTCTTCAACTCTTGCAGAGGTAACACACATATGGACTCATGAAAATACAAACCCAAAATTTGGAAACACAAAGACTTTGAGAAACATAACTTAAAAAAATCAGAAAGTACTATTTACTTTTGATGATATGGGACCTAACTTCCCCTTGGAGAATCACTTTAGAGGATTGAGACAACCATGATTCCGTCAAGATCTTCTTTAACACAGAGTACACTTCAGACAATGCAAACTCTTAACTCCAATTGCTGCAACTATCCAATTACTGCAAAATTTACAACGTTAACTTGGGTTTTAACGTGGTTTAACTCCTTTGAATCTCAAACAAAGTGCTTGTATTATCATGTAAGGAAAGAAAGGTCTGAAAGGCCATTTAGGATGTGTCACTCTCCATGTTTTGCTTCAAGTTTTGAAGAGGGCTTAACATGGTTGGTAGGTTTGTTTGACATGGTTCTATTTTTACCACTCAAATTTTATTTTTGTCGTTCAATACATGGAGAAAAAAACAGCAGATACGATACTTTCAAAGCTATATGATTCATATAATAGCTGATTTAACCCATAATGGTACTGATTTTGGGACAGCTATTAACAAGAGCTCTGTTTAGCATAGTTCTCCGTAACTTTCTATTTATTTAATTATGAGAGTACACAATTACTTTACCATTGTTAGTAAAGAAGACCTCCAACTTTTGCACTCGCTGCAACTATTCAATTACTGCAAAATTTACAATGTTAACTTGGGTTTTAACGTGGTTGAACTCCTTTGAATCTCAAATAAAGTGCTTGTATTATCATGCAAGGAAAATGACAGGTCTGAAAGGCTGTTTAGGATGTGTCACTCTCCATGTTCTACTTTGGGTTTTGAAGAGTGCTTAACCTGGTTGGTAGGTTTGTTTGACATGGGTCTATTTTTCCCACTCAAATTTTATTTTTGTTGTTCAATACATGGAGAAAAAAACAACAGATACGATACTTTTGAAGCTATAAGATTCATATAATAGCTTTTCAACCAAAATCTTATCACTCTAAGGAGTATTTATATCGAATGCCCATAAAAACAAATCTAAAATGTGTCTTAACTCTGCAAACCCCATATTTCCTACATTAAACTTGTCTTATTAAGAAAATATTGATAATGACGTATAGAATGAGGATAAATCTAAAATATCTATCACTAGGAAATTACAGTGGTAATTATTTGTTACAAAGAATCTTAAGTCTTGTTGTTTACTCATTCTTCTAAGTCTTCAAGTGGAGCTAACTAATATTCCCTAGCAGAACATCAACTTAGACCTTGTACAACAAGGGCCCAATGCATTTTCAACATGTTGATCATAATATTCAGTGAATGTTTTCATAGCACTTTTTTGATGAAATTCAGAGAACCTTGTGACATGGCCTCTAAGTTTTAACACTCTAGTATTAGTAGCTGTAAAACCAATTTTGCATATTTATTTATTAATATTTCTCATAGTTCACATTATGTGTTTGTTCAAATTACTTTCTTTGTAGTTTTAACTTATATTTTGTTTTCTAAGGATAACTTTGTATTAAATATCTTGAGGCTTCATTGGTTTTTCTAATGTCCCCACTTGTGACAAGTTGTAACATACATAAGTCATATGTTTTTGATGTCTTTATCTTCTAACTCCCATTATTTTAATTTATGTGTTATAGATTATTTAAAAATATTTTTACATTTTCATTTATATTGATTAATTTTTTAACACTATAATATTAATTATATATTTTTTGGCGTATGTGTAGTGAAAGGTTTGGATAATAGTGAAAATGGTGCTCGTTGAGAGTTTGATGGCATAATTGCAATAGCCATGGATTTTATATCTTGAAACCATTGAATTCTATGATGTCGCATGTATAACTCATTTTGTCAATGAGATGTGCTTTGTTTAATCTACCATAACATTTGCGAAAAAATTGCACTTAATTTTTTTTAATGTACATTTTGATTTTATACCAAAGCTCCAAGTTTTGTACAATCTTTTGTGATGCTAGCAAACATTGATGCATCAAGATTTACATCTGCAATTGCATTTGATTAAACTTTTGTTGATCTTTTTTGACAAGCCCCTTTTGTGCATATCCATAATTATTCTGAGACTATGGAATCACATTTTGTTATTTATATAAAAGACACTTTGTTTATATATTACATTTTTAGATGGTAAACTAGGCTTGCTTAAATAATTGAAGGATTTGAACCCCCATTCACTTTTTAATGAATTTTAATTCCTCATTAGGAAATTGCATTAACCAAATATAAATATTCTATCAATTAACTTGAGACAAATGTGTGGGATTCAACTTAGAATGTACTTTGTTGTACTACTATAAGAGTTTAAAATAACTCATCTTCATCTTGTAAATAAAATTTAGTACAAGTAATTCATGCCCAAATGATAAATTAGACATAAGCAAAGGGTATTAGTATTAGTCCATACAAAATACCATAGAAAATGGTGCAAGGTAGGTTTAATCAAGGTTAAAGAGGTGTTATTTTCATCATATCAAAGTGTTGACGGTTTTATAAATGATGACTGAGAAATTTTTCTGTTTTTATTCTTAGTATTGGTGTGTTGTGGAAACTTAGGGAGATGAGACTCCAAGACTTGTAAATGATGGTTAAATTTTGAAATGGGTATAGATAACTCAGTACATTTTCAAGATGTTCGCCCACAACACATGCATACTTGTATAATATTAATGTAAATTTAGAGTAATTTTTAAATATTCTAAAATAATAAAAAGAGCATTAAGCTTATTTTTTTGGAATCTTAAGATTCCTTTTGTGGGCATGTCACATCAACTTGTTATGATATGAACTAGTTCATTTTTTCTATAGGAAAGCATAAATTCTTGGCCCGGAAATTGATATATTTTAATTGCTCCTTTACTTTTACCAAGTCATATTGCAAATTAGTTGGTTGTGTCGCATGTAATATATCTCATTTGAGGTTTTCTTTTATTATGACTTCAACAATGACTTCGAATCAATGACTCAACATTATCCTCATTCATTTTAATTTCATGCATTAAATTAAATTCAATGCTTTGTGTAAATGAGTTTACATCGATTGAAATTAATTTATTTTATATCTAAATGCATTTTTTCAATTAGGTATTTATATGGACATATATTAATAGAGTCCATGACTAAATAATTGATAAGTGTTAATATAAAAATAGACTTATCATAGTCTTTATATGATAATGTACCTAAACAATTATATTTGATAATCTTCCCAATTTATCTACCATTGTGTATTTGAAAGACTTGAAAAGTGCAAGAGGAGTGTGGTCAGAAAATTAAATTATAATATCTTATTGAATAAGGAAATGCCAATTTGAAGATTCTTAACTAGGAAATATTGAGATGCAAAGGGAACTTCCAATTTTGTCAGTAACTAAGATTGGGTATGCTTTTCATCTTAAATAATATTGTTTCACCATCTTAATTATTTGAAGAATGATAAATTATTAAAGAACGACATTAAAGTAATTGGTAATATGTCTTGAATGTATTCAAACCCACTATCTAGAGAGGTGTATTAAGAAAATAATATTTGAGTGAGAAACATGATATATATTCTATTTGACATATACGGGTAGAAATAAAAAGGGGTAAATAAAATTGTAATGGAAAAATGGGTAAGTGAGGTACATGGAAAAAATAGGGGGTATTTTCATTTTAATAATATAACGGGAGGGGGTATTATTAATTGAATAATTAGAGGTAAAAATTAAAATCAATGGTATTCTTTAATACCCTCCGAACGCACGTGCTATACCATAGTTTTACCAGGTGATCCCCCGTGTCTTAAGCTCAAGCGACCTCCTAAGGTCATGTCGGGACAACCAATATGGAATGGATAGATGGCTATGTGAAAAATATATAAGGAAAATAGGTGAAATGTACAAAAATGGGCAGAAATGGCTAACAAGTGATCAAGGTAATCTAATGTCCTCTATGAGAACTATGGGGATTTGCTCGTCTAAAGCAATGAATGCTTACCTCACTTGGGTAGGCGAGATAGAGCGATCGAGGAGAATGACAACATGAAGAAGTTTTTCAATATTAGTGTCATTGAATAGTCTTCAAATTGGCTGTAGAATGCGGGGGAAACTGTCCTGCGTTTTCCTCATAGAAGTCTCTAGACAAGGTCATGGAGGTGTGGGAGGAAATGTGTGAATAGGATGAATGTGTGAATTGTGGGGTCTAATCTCAACTTGGTTAAATTTTCCAGAACTTGTAAGCGTTGTTTACTTCGATGTTCAGGGATATCAACTGTGAGATAATGACGGGTGGAAGCAGTGTGGTCCAGAAAACCAAGATTCTAAGACCCATGTCAATGCCTATAAATAGATTAGTTATGTTTTATTATGGGACTCGAGGGTTGTATACGTAATACCTTGGTTATTGAGGGCCTTGAATGGTCATGTGGGACATGTAAACTATTAAAACAAAGAAACAAACAATCCTACAAAGAAAACCACAAGAGGGCAAGGTTAATCCTAAGCCGACTAGGGATACGTGGGGAGATGTGTTAATTCCTTTCTAATTAACTCTATGTTCCTAATTTAACAAATGGAAACAAACAAATTTAAATCAACTCAATTCAATTACTTTCCTCGAATTCAATTAAATATACATGTTTCCAACAACTAATTAACAAATGAAAGCTAACTAATTGAACAAAGGAAACAACTAATCTATTTGTTTTTTGGTATTTTCCCAACGATTTTGAATAAAATGAAATAAAAAAATCTAAATAAATAATTAATCTAATGTTTTTTGTATTTTTGAATGTTTACCAGAAAATAGAAGAAATACACCAAAAAAATTAAGTTTCTTCTAATTGATTAAAATTACTTCTACACTAAAACTAACAGAACTAAACAAGAAAACAACCGAATGTGGCTATTTCCTTGTGCAGAGGGGATCTAATATATTTTAATTAAAATAGAAAATTTCCAACTTGTACTACTTTTGGATATACAACTTCCTATGTTCTTACCTCAAAGTCACAAAAATAATGAAAAAGCTTCTCAGAAGGTATTCTTCCCTTGAAGTTTCCCCGGTAGAATCAACAAGATCTATGGAAGCTTTCAAAATTGAAGGGAAACCATAATAACACTAAACAAATGTATAAGATTCTTCTAGAAAAAATTCATGTGCAAACCCACAGGGATAGGCAGGGAAGTAACTTTCAATATAAGCTTTGTGTCGATAAAGGAAAGCTATAGTAATTACATTTCTTTGAATTGATGTACTCTAACAAAATATGGAATACAATCTATCTAAACAAAGAAATCTTTAAGAATCCAAATGCATCCCCAATTTGGACATGTAGAATTGTGACAATTCTAGTACTAGTTTTGATACTTGTGCCCTCAACTTCTTTTCCAATTTGGTGTTCAAACGAGTCCAAGGAACTGTGCTGACTTGTGTGGAAGAAATGATGAAGAAACACTAGAGTTGAAATGACTTGCAAGAAATATGGTAGCAAAATAGTTGAGATAATAACAAGGAAAGAGTGAGATTTCTTCTGTAATTCTGAACAAGATTATGGGCAACATAATAGTGCAATTCAAAACAACAATCTATAACCAATGCTCCAGGTAGAAGATTGGATTTTACAGGAAAAAGGTAGAGAAATGGTCTAAGCCATTTGACAACCAAGAAATGCCACCTCTCTCAAAGAAAGGGTAGTTAACTCATAATTAACAACAGAAAGGGAAGGAGAAGTTGGCACACATCAAATGAGCTCAAGAACAACCAAATTGGTTAAGAAACATGGACTAAAATCAAGTTTGAAGAAGTTGACACACATTCAAAACAAGCCAAAAAAGTCTCTGTTAAATACGCACAAGACCGCCGATATGCACAGACTGGTGGTTATGCAACCACCGTTAAGGGAAAACTAGAGGTTACGTAACTGTCAGGGTGATTTCATGACTTAAAGTCAAAAGCCAAGGAAAAATCTAGCAGAATGGTAAAGGAAAGCGAGAAAAGTATGGAAATGGACAAGGAAAGCATTCTAAGCTACAAATATACACTGCAAAGGAGAAATTAAACTTGAACACCATTGGAAAATATATTAATCATCATTGGGGATTTTAAACTGTTCCGACGATGTCACATGTGCAAAATTGGGTGCGTACAGTCACCTCACGAATCAAAGACACAAATATATACTTAGTCTGCGAAGGACAACTTCAACGTTACCCTCTTAATTTTATTATCACCATAGTTTAAATTTATTTCATTGTCTTTTTTATTTACAATCACTCCGTTGGTGGTCAAAATGAAAACACGACATGAGTAAACATTCAATGAAAATCCCTCAGTCCTTGGGTCAGGGTTCTAAATGCATTATTCGACAACCCATTTAGGGTTATCCTAATCCGCATGGCACATGGGGGCTAGAGACAACATGAGCACAGAGGGGGCACTACATCATGAAATTCATATCATATACATGTTGGATATAAGATCTAGAAGCCACTCACCATGCTAATGTAGTTGATCAAATCAATTCTACCATGTTATTAGATCAGGTAAAACTGCAAATTATCTATCGAGGCCATCCAACAAATAATGTTTTCTCTCCTACATTATCTAAAAGTTATAACATGCCATCTTAACTCTAAATCCCTACATAAAACCCTGAAATGCCTCCTTAAAATTTTGAAATGGCATGCTAAATCCAAAATTTAAATCCCTAAACGACCTGTGTAAATTCAAAATCGGTTGTGTAGACACTATATACAACCCGTATACTCTCTAAACAACCTTATTGAATCTTTGTATGGATTTGTAGGCATTTAAACACCTCCATTAAACTTGAATTGACCTTATTTGTCTCTACACAACCTTCTTTCACTTGCTCTACCCTAGACAACCTGCAAAACAAAAAAACAAACTCAATTTTTTTTCTAAGTTAATACATAAGTAAAAATGAAATCGTAAAAATTTAGGGATCCTATTTAAGAATTTTTAGTTACAAATAAAATATTTGTTCATTTTTTATTATCTATTATTAAAAATTAAAAGCTAAATTTTACAAGAATCTATTAGCTAAATCATAGATCTAAGTAGCTCTATTAGTTAAGACAAAGTTCTTAAAATCTAAGAAACAACATAGAGGTGCAAAGTTTGACCCCCAACCCCTCTCATTTTTATTATAGAGATTATTTGCTAAACAAAATAATATTGATTTGAAAAATAGTTGATTTTTTCCCCCTTTTCGCCTCATTTTTAAAAAAAAAGTATATTATTTTAATTCTAGTTTTTTTAATAAAATTTATGGAAAACCAAAAGAAAAGACATTAAGTTTTTTAGATTATTTATTTTCCTTTCAAAATTTAATATTTTATTTTGTGTAAAACTCAGTTTAAGTTTTCCAAGAAAATCAAATAAGTTATCATTTTTTAGAAAAATAAACTACTTTCTGGCATTTAATTTTTTAGTTAATTTCACGTGTATTTTTTGTTGTCGTAGTTATTGGTATTTATCATTGAAAAATGACCGAAATGACCAATTTTTAATGGATAAATCACAACTACATAATGTGACTAACTATAACATTTGGTGACTTAGGCTAAAAACCATTTTCATGGTAAGAAAACTATGTGATCTCTTCACCAATGTGAAGTAAAGACCCACCGAAAGACAAGAAAACCCCGAAAACCTAAGTACCTTCTCCCAAAGATCCCAGTAAGCCATGTTGATCTTATTGAAAAATTCTTACCACATATTAGACACAGGGACTCTCCAACTGATGTTTGGAAACAACTTGAAACGATGCACAAGCGTTGTTGCCTCTCAAAAATCATAAAACTTATCATGAAAATTTTCACAACTCCTATGTATGGAGATGAAAAAGTTTTGAACTATTTGGATAAAATTAAAAACATCAAATCCCAGTTAGATGGCTGTGATTACCAATTGTTCTAAGAAAAATTGTTGTACTTCATAATTCAAATCAACATACATGAGAAATTTAGGAACTATATCTCGATTCTAAACTCAAAATATGAAAATGAGTCTGAATTACATGACCTTGACACCATGTGCTCTCTCCTAATTTAGAAATAATATGTGATGAAAAACTTCGATTCAAAAGAGAATTTCTCTCAAGCATTGTTCTCGCATAATTGAAAAATATTTCAAAATCAAAGCAGTAATTCAAACAAAAAAACCAAACTTCAAATCAAAACATAATCCTAATAGTAACACTAACATGAATAGTCAAAAAATTTAAAGTGAAGTTTAATAAAACATGCAATAAATATGGTAAATTTGATCATAAGGAATCTGACTGTCATGTGAAAACAAACAAGTTTGTCAAAAAAGTTAGAAATAAGAAATTTAATAATCAAAAGAAGACTCAAAAACTAGAATCCAGATCAAAACCAAGCAAATAATGTTGACAAAACAATAGCTCTTTACACTGCACTTTCAACATCAAATGATAATGAATGGATCCTAGATAGTGGTGCCTCCAGGAACATCACCTGCATAGTTCACATCCTTACAAATGATGTATAATGTCAGGAAAAAATATATCTAGGAGAAAATCCTATCATTTAATTTGAAAGTTGTGGGAATGTTAAACTTGATACTAGAATAATTAAAAATGTTTTGTTCATCCCCAAATTGAAAAAGAAAATTTTATCTTGCTCACAGTTAATTAAAAAAAGGTAAAGTCATTTTATTATAAAATAAATGGTATATAACAAATAAATTTAGTGACGTTAATGCTTCTTGTATTCTAAAAATGACTTATAGATATTTGATGATTTTGTTTAAGAAGTATTTTTTGTCTTCTTCTTGAAATGATCTTCAAATTTGGCATGAAAGACTAGGACATGTAAACTTTAGGATAATTTATGAAATGTCTTGTCTAAACCTAGTTGTAGGACTTCCTAATATGAAATCTAATCATGAAACTTGTGAAATTTGCTTTGGTGGTAAGAAAAACATTGAACCATTTCACAAACATCACAATCTAAATTTATGTCACATGTTGGAATTAATTCACAGTGATGTTAGAGGTCCACTCAAATTAACCTCTCTCGATGGAGCCTTGTATGATCTAAGTTTTATTGATGATTTATCTAGTATGACTTGGTCATACTACATTAAGAGAGATTAAAGCCTTAATTGAGAATGCATTTAATATGAAAGTAGAAGGATTGGATTTAATAACATAGGTAAATACATTAGTAAAATTTTTAATGAGTTCTGGGTTTCATGCAGGATTTAGCGTGAGTTAACCACTCGTTATTCCCCACAAAAAAATGACATCATAGAAAGGAAAAATAAGACTATCTTATAAATGGATAGGACTATGATTCACATGTCAAATGCACCTAAATTTCTATGGGAAGAAGCGATGAATATTGCAATCTACATTTTAAATAAGGTTACTAATAAAGCCTTGTATCAAACTACAACTCTTGAAATATGGACAAAACAAAAACATAACATCTCACACTTAATAATATTAAGTAGTCCTTCTTTCTTTATTCATAAAGTTAAACAAAAGAATCTCGATCCTACCTCCTACTTTTGTATATTTGTTGGTTACAAAGGTCACACTAAGGGGGTGAGACTATATGATCTATTTAAACATGACATTATTGCAAATAAGAATGTTCATGTATTAGAAAAACCATTTTGTGAAGCTTCTTCCAAATCTCTCTATGTTTCTCATGAGGAATAAACCAAATTTTTAGATGATGAAAATCCATCTCCGGACAATATGGATGTAGAAGTTGGGGGGCATCAAAAATGATTTACAAACTATAAGACCTAAATGGCCTCATAACTTGATTAAGGACTCTCATCCTGATAGTCTTAGAAAGATGAATCGTAGACAACATACTTATCATGGCTTGGTGACCCTGTATGAGGTTGAACCCCAATCTTTCAAAGAATATAGTGAAGAAAAAAGATAACAAGAAGCTATGAAAGTCGAATACAATGCTCTTATAAAAAATAACACTCAAGAATTAGTCCTTCCTCCTTCAAAACAAAGCATTGTAGGATCGAGGTAGTTGTATAATTTTGAGAATAAATATACATGAGAAATTGATAAATTTAAGACAAGATTAGTAGCTCGTGGGTTTAATAAAAAAATTGGTATTGATTATATGTTGCAACCTTTACTCCCGTAACCAAAATGAGTAGTGCTAGAATTCTCCTCACATTTGCTTCTCAACATGGTTGGGAGATTCACCTATGGATGTGAAAATTTCTTTTCCAAATGATGATACAAAAGAAGAAATATATGTGCAACAACCTAAAGGTTTTGTATAACTTAGAAAAGAATTGTATGTCTATAGACTTAATTTTTTTTGTATGGTCTTAAACAAGGTCCTAGATCCTAGTATGTTAAGATAAATGGCTTCTTTAAAGATCTTGATTTTAGTAACTGTTGTTCTAATAATGATTTATTTATGAAAACTAAAAATGATAATATTATTATTCTTTCTTTATATATGGATGATCTGTTAATTATTTAATTTTGGAAATTAAATCTAAATTAAAACAACATTTTGAAATTTCTGATCTAGGTTCATTTAATCATTTTTAGGGATGGTTATTTTTCAAGATCATAACTCAATTGTTGCATCTTAATCACAATATAATAATAATTTACTTAAAATATTTAATATAATTGATTGTAAACCCGTTTCTATTCCTATTGAAATTGGTGTTAAATTAGATCCTAAACCCACATGTGCAAAAGCTAACCCTACTTTGTATAGACATCTATTTGGTATTTGACTATTAATAGGCCTGCTATTTCACATGTAGTAGGATTTAGTTTCAGATTCATGCAGGATCCTTATGGGGATCATTGGAAAATAGCTAAAAATATTTTAAAATATATTAAAAGAAAATTATGGTCTCTATTATTCTTCTAGTAATGATGAAAAATTATTATTTTTATTGTGATACTAATCATGTTGGTGATATTATAGATAGAAAATCTACCACTGCGTATTTTTTCAAGTTTGGTACATATGTCGCCATTTGGAGTAGCAAGAAGCAACCGAAAGTTTCTATCTCTTCTACTAAAGCTGAGTATAAAAGTATCATGGAAGCAAAAAACGAAGCTATATGGCTAAAAAAACTACTAGATGAAATCCATATGGGCGTAAAAGGAAACACTCTTCTTCTATACGAAAACTAAAGTAACATTTCTCTTACAAAAATTCTAGTTCAGTATAAGAGAACGAAGTATATATAGATTCATATGCACTTCATTCAAGATAAAGTCCTAAATGGCGATATTGATATCTAGTTCTATCCTACCAAAGTTCAAGTTGCAGATATTTTCACAAAGCTACTATGTGCAATGAAGTTTTGCAAGTTTTGTTCCTTGTTAGGAATTTTAGAGTTGTCATTGAGGGGGAGTGTGCATGACAATGCCACCTCTTATCGGACTTTTATAAACTTCATATATTTCCTCCATTTGTAAAAAGATCACTATATATGAGTCTTAAGTAAATGATCACAACACATGAGTTTACTTGTAATTCTCGGCGAAACTGTAGTAATGGGAGATCCTTGTTTTATAAAAGGATCCATAATCTTATTTAGGTCTTCATATGTAAAGCTCCTCTCTTGACAATTTTTTGTGTGGGAACATCTATATGATTTCCAGTGTTTAAATGCTATCCTAAATCATTGTTGATGATTTATGGATTGTAAATCCTTTTGTATAAAAAGTTAATTTGGCATGTTTCTTCACTTAACATTAAGGGGTATTGTTGGGATATTAATATTAAGTGGAATTACCATTAGGTGGGCCACCACTTTATTATATATTATAATGTTTTAATAAACATTATTTAAACCTATTTAATATAGGTTTTCGGGTTCCCTTATCCACTTAATGTGGAGGTTGTGATTAATTAAATCAATTAAGAATGAGATGTGAAATGGTGCATTCAGATGTAACCGGATCACCCACCCTATAAATAGTGTGATCTTTCACAAGATTGGTATGTGGAAAAAATAATATTTTCATATCACAAAATTTGGTAAAGTGTAATTGCAATTTGTGGGACCTGAGGAGGAAGTGAAAGTGTTGGGTCAAAATTTGTAAAATCTCAATATAAAGGACAATGCTTTTTCATAGTGTCTTTTTTACCTTATTGGTTTCCCTGCAATAAATCTGGAGTAAAGTGCATTAACTTTTTTACTCATTTATATGTTATGATCTTATTTCATTTATTTAATTACATACCTAAACTATAATCCTTGGACAATAAATTTAGTGGAAACTTAATTAATTTATTAGATTATTATTTATCTCGATTTCCTAACAAGATTGACAAAGCCCAAAACAAATTTTAAATGTCATATGTAAGTTTTTTAAAAGTATTTTTTGTTTCTTCTTTTTCACAATTGGCTAATTTTTAAGCATATATTTGGAATCAACTAAGTTCTATCTAGATTTTATATAGATGTTTTGAAAATTAGAGAACACGGAAATAATATTAAAATCCTATTCACTTTATTTTTCATAAAAAAATAAATTTTAAATTCCACTATTAACAAATTTTGCAATAAATATTTTCATATGATTTTAAATCAAATATACCTTTTTTTTTAAAATTATCTACAATTTACCAACATATTAATAATAAATCTAAAATTTTCCTACATGATTCCCCCCCACACACACACATTAATTTTTTTATAAAATGAAAATATCTTCTTGTTTGTTATAAATTCCATCCTCATTTCCATATCCTATAATTCAATTCACTATTTTATTAGCTTTCTTAATTCATAATGGCATTGGAATGATTTTTGAATCAAGAATGGACATCTAGTTTGATTGGGAATGTAGACATGCATTTGTGGAGCAACTAAATGGGTCCCTGATTTTATTTGGTCCAAATGTTATTAGTGTATGCCTCATTTACTTTTTGGTGTGGTAAGTTGTAGTAATAAGTAGCCAAAGTTTTTTTGTCACTAGGTTTAATAAATTGTGATTGGTAGAGCATAGGAAATTCTAATGAAGTCATATTCAATACTTAGAAATTAATTTTTCAATACATTAATCAAATTTCATCTTTCACATGCATTCTCAATACGGTTATGTTAGTTTGTGTAGGTTAATGAGTCTAGTGGACATGTAAAGATAACTATTGTTGAAGAATTTCATGACATTGAATGGAAAAAGGAGCCTTTGATTAAAAGATTTAAAGTCAAGGATTTTTTGAAAGAAGTATTTTGCTTACATGGTGTGTGACATATAAATTTTTTTATCTGAAATTGTTAAGGGATGCTTTTATGTGGGTTTCTATGACAAGAAAAACTTGTTTTGCACTTAAATTAGATAAAAATTAGATGCATGAGATTTTTTATAAATGGGTGTACAATTGGATGGGATTGACATCACAACCAATAGATGAAATTTAATTATACTTTAGAGATAAGGTGAGCCATGATTTGAAACTTTTTCTTATTGTAAACATTATCCTACTAACGTTGAAATCTTGATAAATTTGAGATATTTGATTTTTTTAGTGTAGATTTAATTCTATTAGCTTAAGTTTCATCCAATTCATAGTGCTTTGGTTAATAAAATTGATAGCCTCAATAGAATTTGAAAGTACCCTTTTAATACTAATAAAAAATTATGACATACAATGATACATAACCCCTAACATACATAAGTTAGTGTAGTGTCTAATTATATGATAGTGAGTGGATTATAATCTAATGAAGGTGTATACTATACCGAATCCTTATGATTGAATGTGACCGATATTATGATCATGAGCAAGGACCTTTCTTATATGGTAAAGTTGAGGTTACAATCATGGAAAATTTAAAAAACATAAAGAAAAACTACTAGTAATAGATATCTTTCTCATTTGGTATGCTTTGTTGTAGATAAATTTACTTATGGATGTCGGTTGAGGTTGTTTATTTGGTTACTAACAAAGATATTTTCTTGAATGAAAATATTACATTGAATATAATATAAAGGCCTTAGGGTGCATAATAGTAACCCATTTTTTATCCCCATGATAACAAATCTTGACAACTTGGAATCCATACTTAAAATGTGCTATAAACATGGAAAATATAGAAATGTCTTAAAATAAAAAACTAACAATGATGCACGAGAATCATGGGCACATCATCTTATACTACATGAATTATTACATTTTGGATAAGGAGAGAACGAAGGAAAAAGAAAGGAATACATGACATAACAGTCTAGAGATTGTGCAATAATATGCAAAGGATTTGTACAAAGGATAATGATTGCACAAAAAGTAAACACAATAGTGTGAAGAAATTTGACAAAGTGAGATGCGTTTGGGTGCGCACATGACTAAAGTGTAATATGAGCATGAAAAAGAGTAACTTCTTAGGGGACATGTTATAATTGACAAAAGGAATGAATGCAGATTAACTATGGGGACGCATATCAGTTAGAAAAGCAAGCCGACATATGGGTGTATTAGATGAAATACCTGATAAATTATCTGATAGGACCTCAAAGAAAAAAAATCCTCAACTACCATCTATGATCTGGTGTAAGTAAGGAAACATCTATACGACATAATACTAATGATCCAATTTAAATTTGAATAAAAGCGGGAATATACAAGTATAAAGATGCCGAGTTCATCATTAGGGAGACATTTGGCATTCAAAAAAACTTTTTGTAAGGGTGTGACTTATTTAGGAGATGAAGTTAATATTTAGATCCTCAACATTTTCATGTGGCATATGGAAATACCATGTTTGGTTGTCTTTAAAGATACGACACCGTGGCATAAAGAGAAACCTAAGGCGTAATAAGAGAAAATCAAGCACAAGAAATGATAATTTAACAAATGCAAGTGGAAATACTAATATAGTAGAGGGATCTTCATTTAAACTAGAATAAACACGTATGGCATGAAAATATCCTCTAAAACCACTAATAACCAACCTACTAGACTACATAATAGGTTGAAAAAACAAAAATCAAGGAACAAAATTCCAACATAAACTAACCTAAAAAACTAGAGTCTTAAAGAGATAGCCAAGATAATTGAGATATAGTGAACTAACACGGAGACATACCCTAGAGTATATAAACCACTCAAAAAATAGTGAAAAACATATTGAAATGAAGATAAATGCAAACATCTACATCATAATTCACTCCTTCTAGCCCATTTTAACAATCAAGACCAACCTAGGTTGAATTGACCAAGGAACACCTAGCCCCCACACACATAGATCAACTAATAATAACAAAAAATCTAGGGTAGAATATTCTAATCGACTTTATAAACCATGCAAATAATAATGAGATATTTCCTCAAATTGAATCTCCTTACAATAGGCCATAAGTTATCTTCAATCCCAACATGCAAATTGAATTTGGAAAAAATAAAAGCCCCGCCCCACCTCCAAGGGACCCATAAAAAGATAACCATGCCAAAACTCGGATTTGGTAGTTTGATTGAGAAAAACCAGACACCAAACAATGGGGAAATAGTTTTATCAAGAGAGTACAAACACTCATTACCATCTTTGTCTTTGAAATTCTAACCTACTTACTAACCACAACAAACAATAGGTTACATTTTAGCAAATTTAGAAAGAAAAGGAAAAGAAAGGAACATCGCACCAAGGAATATCACTTGAAAAAAAATCTTCAAAAAGACTAGGAAATTTGCTATGTCCATGTTGATACTCATAATTACTTCTTCCCCCTCGATTAACTCAACAACATCCTAGGATAGGATTAAAGCACAACAATAACCCTAAGAATGTTTGTAAAATCTAATTTTGACACATCCAAAACTCTTACAAATTTTAGCAACCAATCTGGGAGTCCCCAAAACTACAAAAGACTATATATTTTCCAAAAATAGACATTGATTGCACAATTTACACCCTAAAATATTTTGGTTTAATATTGAAATCCTAAATAACAACTAGGTACTGACTAGATTAGATTTTGAAAAACTATCTTCTAGATTGTAACTCTTAGAGCTATGAGACTAGTTCTATCAAGTGCAAAGTAACCCTAATTTCTTATATTTAATAAAATAAGTTTAAGATTTTATTTATTATTATTTATAATTTAATTATTTCTTATACTTAATAATTTTTTAGTAAATGTGCCCCTTGGTTTGTCCTGCCACTTCCAAAACCTGTAAACAAGACTTAATATCAATAATCATTTAACAACATTAATGTAGAACAATTATTTGATATGTCAAACAATTATATTAATTTTTTAATTTATTGAACAAATTTTGCGTCACTATTGCACCACATGATATTAATTTTTGAATGAAATTAGTGGTGAAAACATTGGGGAAATGGTGACACAAAATTCATGCAAATATGGCTAAAAATGTCTAGTCACATCAAGTTTGTGTCACAATTTTCTTCACACCCATGATGTGAATTTTGTGAATAAACACATCGAAAATGTAAAAAAAATTGATTTCCAACGTAAAATTGACCCAAATTGTGGCATTATTTACACAAATGTAATAGTGATAGGTGATCTGTATGTATATACTAGTAAGGATATGTAAATGCTTCATATTTGGAATTGTTCTTGGAAACTAGACTTGTATAAAACTGTAGAGCTTGTTATGGGGCATAGTACGGTCTAACCTTTAAGTTATACGGTCTTGGACCAATAAGTTCTAGGTTTCTTCAACTTCTAGTGTTCGTGGGTGGCCTATAAATATGCTTTAGTGCATGTTGTTAGGGATTTCTAATGGTAGAAACCTTCTTGTAACAACCTACACTAGATAAAAACCTATAATACTTGCATTAACACTTCATGAACATGATTAGATAAAAAAAGGAGAAATCTATGTGTGGGTGGAGTTAAAATGGCCTTGGTGGTCAACCCCTATTGAAATAATCTAGATGCTATAATACATCACCTCAAAAGTGGGAGAAAAATTCATGTAGTTATCCTCGTGTAGGTGTAACAATGTATGCAAATGTAAGCCAACCCCTATGTTTATGATGCAACATTCTAATAGAGAATATTTAATTACACAAATGCAACAAATCAGAAACTCAAACATAGTTCCTTAAATTTAAATGGTTCTTCTCCATCTTCTTTCTAGTTATCATGAAGAATTGATGTGATTTCAATGCCAAGAACTCAGGTAATTGGTAAATAACTTCCTTCTTGTTCACAAAAACTCCCTCACCTTGTTTCTAAGTGTGAGATATTTTATGCTCTACCCTAAGATCCTTCAATACTCATAAAAAGACTCAACCCTATAGAAATTACCTCTGTCACACTTGTAACAAACTTATAAAGTTCAAAAGTTTATAATAAATCCTTCTTTCATCATTATGATACCCTAACTCCATGTCTTAGTCCAAGTGCACACTGGTTACATGGAATTATGCATTTCTTTGTTTAACATCTGATTCAAGACTTCCAAATCTCCTAAAGAATATAAATCATAGATATTGATCTATTCCAGGTTATGATAAATCCCACAAGCTATGAACACAACTAAGAACTTAACAACTTAACAACTTACCTTAAATCTTGCAAAAACCTTATACATATTAAATCACTATAGTAATATTTCAATAATCTAACTTTGCCACCCAGGCAGCAAAATTATACATCCAAGAAAAATTCATTCCTTACAATACAGTATCGTTTGGATATAAGCAACAAAATAGTCCCATGTATTAACCAAGAATAGTCAAACTCATACACCCAAAAAGGAGTATTCATAAAAGGAAGTCTAATATATTATCCTTACAATCAACTTATAGACTCCACTATCCTTCTAGCTCTCTCTTTATCTCTCTCCACGTGCTCCCTCACACAAATCCCTTCTTTTTCATACGTAATTAACTTCATCCATTCGAGTTTTATCTCAAAATACACTTGATTCAAGGTGGTTATACAATTTTACCTATCTCACTAAGGTTATAGGATGAACTTAACTCATGGTTTCTTACACAAGGGCATGTCTACCTTTCTCGACTCTCCTAAGGTCTCAAGTGACCTCTTATAACCCTAAGGGACATCATTTTCCACCTACAAATTTCAAGCAACACCTTTCACATTCAAATTTCAAATTGTCTCTTTTGGATGAAAACTTAAAATAGTTTTTCTAACACACTAGGAGGGTCTTAAAATACCGTGGAGGAGCTAACAACACCTATCTAGACCACTACAACCTTATTCAACCCTTTTTAATTTAAAAAATCACAAAATTTAAGCCTTTACATTGATGCTTCTACATAATACTCCCCTAGTAGGAAAAATTTAAACCCCCATGGAGGTTTAGGTCTTCTTTCTTTTCTTCCAATCTCTCTCTTCCTTGGAATGATATTCATCCTTACTTTTTTGTCTTCATCTTCACCTCTTTCACTCTTTTATTTTCTTGACTTGTTTTCTGTTGCTTTGAATTTTCTTTCCATGCCTTCACTTTGCTCCAAATCTTCTTCATTAGCTTCATTCTCTTGTTCTTCTTGACTCAACTGTACATTTTTCCTTCATTTTATTGTCTTTTTCCATATTATTTTATCATTCTTTGACTCTTTTCCGCACAAACACAAATAGGAGCAACATTAGATGCAAGAGGATGAGACAAATTTGTCCCATTTTGGTCTTCTTTCATTCTTTCCTTAGGTTCTTCATAACATTTATGATCTTCCTCTCTTAGCCCTATTGTTATCAACTAATTTCCTCCACATTTTCCCTCTTGTGCTTCCTCTTGTACCTATATTTCACCTTCACCCTCTTTAGAGTTTTCATTGTTCAAGTTTTCTAATGAATTTTCTTGCATTTCGATTCCATTTCCTTGCTTGCTAGTGCATTCTCTTGACTGATTTGAACATGTACATGTCATGAATAGCTCCTCAATCCTTTGTATTTCCTCACACAAAAAGAGTTAACTCTACTCTTCACTTGCTTCATCAAATTTAGGACTCATTTGGTATTCTTCTTTGAAATTACATGCTAATTCACTAAACTCAACTTTCACTTCCTTTTCCTTCACTTTATCTTAATATTTCCTCATTTTTTATATCTTCCTTTTCTTGTATTTCATTCACAAGTTCTTTACCATGCATGTTAGTGTTTAAAAGCAACTCATTCTCACCTTTAAATACCTCGCTCTTTGCTTTCTTAACCCAAACATTTAAATCGACATGATTACCTTGTTCTTCACTCACTTGCTTCTCTTTCCAAGTTACTATGTGGCTTTCTTGTTCTTATTTTCTCTCTTTAACTCTCTATACTTCTTATCCTCTCTCTTTAGGCTGATATGTACATGTAGTTTCAATCTTCCTTCTTGCCTCATAGGTTGGTTTGTGCCTATAAACTTTTCTCTCACTTTTCATTTATTTATCTTCATCATTGGTTGTTTCTTCCAAACTGAAATCTGACCTTGGATTTTCATGTTCCCTTCTTGTTTCCCATTGCATACCATAACCTCATTATCCTCTTTCTTGAATTTTATCCCTTTTTCACAAACATCTGACTTGTTAAGCCATTTAGGCATGATATATCCATGTTGAAACTCAAATTTTGAAGAACTAACCTCTTATTTTACTGTGTTATCTTGCGTATCAAAAAGTTCACTAACATATGCATGAAGGAGACCGTAATTCTCTTCTTCCCATACCTGATTATAAGCCATCTTTGTGACCATATCCTTCTCTTTTTCCTTTTTATCATCCATCTTCTTATTTTTTCTCTTTTTATTTTCTTCTCTCTCTTGAATGATTTCCAAAGCATCATAAAACTATGTGTTCTCCTCTTCTTCTTCATTGGCATGCTAGAGGATATCATTATATTCTTCTCATAAACTTCTACATCCCACTTGTTCTTTGCTTCCATCATGTACACTGGACTCAAAAGAGTCTCTTCTTGCCTCTTTCCTTGAAGTTTTCACGGTCTTCTACTTGATTTTATCCACAAAAGTATTCATACCTATATATACACATGCAAACACAATATTAGAATATAAAATCAGAGACCAAATTGTCTCTATAAGTGCCTCTCTCTTGGACACTTTCCTTCTTGTCCACCCTTCATCACTAAGTGTTTCATTTTTCACTTCCCTTCTTCTCCATTCTTCTTCTTTCACTATGTTCTCCACTATGAGAACTCTCTTCTCTTCCTCATGTTTCTCACATGGAAAATCTTTCTCTTATGCCTCCATAGGTTCTCACTTCTTTTATTCCTCCACTCCTAGCATTCTTCACAAGTGACTTGATTGGCTGCTTCACAGTGACTTGATTGGCCACTTCGCTCTTCTTTTCAAACTCCATTCACCTAGCTCACATATCACTTGACTTTGTATCTGATTGTTTACATGTAACCACATATTTTCCAAAGCTTCCAAACTTTACAAATATCTTCTCAACTCTGATATTTGCTTCTCCATTTCTAGTCCTTGCTTCACATTCTTTGTCTTCATAGCTTGTAGTCATTCCTTTGTAATTAACATGTGTAACAAAAGTAATGTATTGTTTGCACGCAAAATCTTGTTAAGATTTTATTTTTATATATTATTCCCACTCTGATACCAAATGATGTAGATATAAACCAATGAAGAAAAGCTAAACCCATTCACTTAGTCACAAATTTAACAAGCACTGCAATAGTGAGGATCTACTAGCAAATGTTTACCATAACTCTGCCAATGAGGATGCAATCACAACTCACAATGAGCTCTAAAACTTGAATTCTTCCAATTACAAACAACCATCTATTACTGGCTCTCTAACTTCATCCCCTATCCATTTACTCATCCAATCACCTATGCATTCATTAGAGTTCAATAAACCACTTAATGTGATTCACCTTCAAGGATCAGGAATCACTTCTCTATTTTGCACAATCTGGCTATTTAATAAGGCAATTCAGGTTTCTTGGCTCTTGGATGAATATCACCACCATACCCCTATTCCACCTCTCAATCCTCTAGTTAGTATCATCCCCACTCATAATTACCCTACTGATAAAACTCCCTTACTCAACACTGCCCCTTGTCTACCAACTAACAACTTCAAGCTGGATTAATCTTTGTCATACTTAGCATTTCTTTCCTCTATATCCCTTTCCAAGGTTACTATAGCAATCCTTTTCCCCTGTAGACACTTTAAACATGATAAGTGCCCAATTAAGGAATGCAAGTCAGCAACTAGGAACTTCACTCCACTGATCCATTAGTGATCTAAAAGTGCCCATGAATAATGCTTCATGAACTCAAGTTGTTGCTTCACTAGTGCAAATAAAATTCTAGCACTACCCAAAAATCTTTAACACCTAAAATAGTTGTATTCTAACCACCTTGACATGCTAGAAAAACTACAATACTCAACTCTTTTCACAACTCCTTGTAGGTCTCTTTTTGTAAATTTTCTCTCAAACCCTTATTAGCTCTCTCACAAGGTACTTTCATAGAATATATTTCAGTTTCTATGAAGGATTCAATGTACATAAGAAGGCATGGTTTTGGACCACCCATTAAGGATTTCTTGAGGTCCTGTGAAGTTGCACAGCTTGAACTCTATAAAGCTAAAGAGCATCTTTTCTTTGTTATATGCACTTTCTTAAATTAGGCTATCTGACTATGTTTTTCCACCTCCTCCTAGGGGGGACTGTCAAATATTTCTAGAAATTTTCAACCCTAGGTTTGAACATAAAAATTCGTTCTTGAAATCTCTTCCTAGACCTTCTTAGCATGCCTTCTACCAAGTTTCACTTTTATATTCATTGGTTTACACCTTCAAGCATCAAGCCCTAGTTAATCTTTGCAAGTTAGCCCTCCTAGAAGCCCGAGATACCAAAAACAGATATAAATTTCCTTCTACTTAATTTCAAAGCTTCAAATTTGGATTGTAGATTTGTTATAATATTGTCTTCAAGAAAACCTTACCAGCACCAAGACAGGAACTCCTTCACACGTGTCAGTATAGATGATCTATTTTGTACCAACCTGTAGAAGATTGAGTGGTTGCATGTAAGAATTTATTAACGACAAAATTCTTAGGTAAATACTTTCTCAATCATTTTTCTCAGACTAATCTAGGTATCTCTAACTTTTTTTTTCTACTTCTTGATCGAATAATCCTCAAATAAATTTCTCCACCTTAGTTTCCAACTATGGATTCATGTAGACAGGGGCATCAATGGAACCCTCAACATTATCTTAGATGGGATTATACCTTATTGAAGAGATATCTTTATGACTCAGTTGAGACACTATTCTTCGGGGGATTTTTATGAGAATGTCATGCAACCTAAACATTACAATAGATAATCTATCAACTACACAAATGCAGACAACTCAGAAAACACAAACACATATGATCCTTGCATGTAAATGGTTCTTCTCCATCTTCTTGAGAGTTAACATGAATCAATTGATGCGGTTTCAATGCCAAGAACTTGGATAAATAACTTATTTATTGTTCACACAAACCCTCGCCCTTGTTTTTCAGCCTGGGATATTTTATTTTTCTACCCTGAGATCCTTAAATCCTCATCAAAAGACTCAATCCACTAGAAATTACCTCTGCCACACTTGTAACAAAGTTATAAGGTTCAAAAGCTTATAATGAATCCTCCTTTCATCAATATGATACCCTAACTCCATGTCTTAGTTTGAGATCACAGTGGTTACATGGAATGAACATTTCTTTTTTAACATATGAGTCAAGACTTCCAAAGCTCCTAAAGAATATAAATCAAAGATACTGAATATTCCAGGTTATGATATATCCCAAGCTATGAACACAACTAAGAACTTAAAAAATTACCTTAAAACTTGGAAGACCCTTATATATATTAAATTAATTTATCATTCTTTCAATAATCTGACTTTTCCACCATGGTAGAAAACTTGTACATTTAAGCAACATTCATTCCTTACAACACAATATAGTTTGAATATAAGAAACAAAATAATCCCACTTACCAAAAAAGAATAGTCAAATTCATGCACCCAACAAGGAGTATTTGTAAAAGGAAGTCTAATATATTATATTACAATTAACTTACAGACTCCATGATCCTTATAGCTCTCTCTCCACGTGCTCCCTTACACAAATCCCTTCTTTTTCACACCTAATTAACTTTCTCTATTCAAGTTTTATCTCAAAATACAATTGAATCAAGGTGGTTATCCAAGTTTACCTAACTCACTTAGGTTATAGGATTAGTTTAATTCATGGTTTCTTACACAAGGGTTTATCTTCCTCTCTCAACTCTCCTAAGGTCTCAAGTGACCTGTTATAACCCTAAAGGACATCATTTTCCACCTACAACTTTTAAGCAACACCTTTCACATTCAAATTTCAAATTGTCTCTTTTGGAGGGAAACTTGGAATTACTTATGTAACACACTAGGAGGGTCTTAAAATACCATGAAGGAGACAATAACACCTATCTAGACCACTAAAACCTTATTAAACCCTTCCTTGATACAAAATTACAAAATTGAAGCCTTTACAGTGATGCTCCTACATCAGTTCATCTTGTGTCTCTTGACATAAAGATTAGTAAAAATAACTATAAATGAAGTATGATGTACCCTACATGTTAGTGATCTAGTGTGATGTGATTTATGCTAAATATATTTCCTTTATATTATAAATACTTTTGGATATGATTTATATGACTTTCCATTGCTATAACTTGACTCTAGAACCTTTAGAGGCTTAGAAATTGAGGAAGCTAGACTCTTGAACATGATTTGAGTGTTTCAAACATGAGTAATGGATTCTCTAATAAATGTGCTATTACTTTAGGGATATTTTTAGGATAGTCTTCAGTGAATTTGAAATATAATTTTCAATTGATGCTCTTGAAAATTCCAAGTGAGTTTTTAACTGCATTAGAATTTCTTATATAGGATTTTGTAGATTAGATGTTGCATTAAGACTGACCTAGGGGATAATAAATGACCCAAATCAATATATAAAATTGAGAAAATATCCATTAGAGAGTAGGTGAAATGTCTGTATTGGTCAAACCATACAATTGTATAGCCTAGTCCTACATTGTGTGGTTTCAAACAAGTAATTCATGATTTTCAAGAAAGATTCTAGGTGAGATGTCTGACATAACCTACTACTTTGGATAAATATAAATTGAGTGAATGAAAAAGTAGTGTGTAATTAAGTGATTCACATGGTAGAGAAAGAACATGTCAATTAGGATTATGACGTGTGTGAAAGTCATTGTATAGAAACACATCTAAACTTTTTTTTGCCAAAAGATAAGTTGACAAATTTATGTGCCCAAATTTCCCCCCTTTTGAGTGTGAAATTTAAAAATTACGCACTCAAAGGAAAAGATACATGAGTGTCCACACACAATTTGTCTTTTATTGAATTTTTTGTTCTTATGTCAGTTTTGAATCCTTCCTATGAAACCTATAATTTTGAGGATGCTTCTACACAGATTTACGAACTCAGAAAATAAATGAACTAAACTTTGGAAAATAACTCAAAGAAATTTTAGATCGTAGGCCACTTCAAAGGGGAAACCTCTTTTGAGAAAGCTCAATACAATAATATTCATGGATGTTGTCATTAAGCCTCAACACTTACTTATATACTACATTTATTCTAGCTACTACTTCTCCTATATGTGGGATAATTCAAATACGCTCAAGGAATGAATTACAAAGCATGTGTGTCTATAACAACTAATACACTACTAATGCAAAGATAATGGTAGGACATAGGTTCCTAACATCTCCTCCCCCTTAAAAAAGCTTTGTCCTCAAGGCTTCATAGGTGGGAATTGTTGAATCTGGAAGAGTGGTTCCAAGGTTGTATTTTTGGGTTGCATGATGTGCCATTATATTAAGAATTCCGTGATTGATGAGGAGAAAATTTGTGGGTACTCCTATTTAGGATTGCTTCAGGTTCAAGAAGGATGGTTCTTTCATTATCAAGATCTGGTAAATTTATTTACACTCTGATGTTGGCTCCAAAAAAATTCTACAAACATGAGACACGAAAGAATGGGCGAACTCAGGAGAAAGATGGAAGCTCAAACTTGTAAGCAATAGAATCTATCTTCTAGAGAACCTTATATGACCCAAAAAAAATTGGAGCAAGCTTACAATGTCCTTTTAATTTTAAGGATGATTTATTTTATGGTTGTAGATGAATAAAATCCATATTGTCAGGTTTAAAGGTGCATTTGGAGTGGTGTTGGTCAACCTGTTGCTTCATTAAATTTTGTGACATATGGATATTTTCCCACAGGGTGCTAAGAATCTAACCCCAGTTCCAGAGAGTAGTGTCGATTTCTTGAACTGATGACTGTAGGGTTTATAAGAAAAAAGTGGTGTGTGATGTATTGCACTAGTATTTTTCTAGGGGAAACCAATTTTCCCACTAGTGTTGTTGTTCTGAGGAAAAACAATGAAGGAATGTTTCTAAGCATTTGTTGAAAATTTTGTGTGGCCATCTATTTTTGGGTGGTACTCAGAGCCCATATTCAATTGTGTTCTTGTGTGCCGGAATAGCTCTGTCCAAAAATGGAAGGTGAAAGTTTTGGCATGATTAGAGATAATTGAAGAAGGGATGCCGTGAAGGTGGAATATTTGGTCTAAGAAAACTCATATGATTGTGGAGGTTGTATATGAATGGACAAGGGCACAACAATGACTATATTTAGAGAGGTGGCCTATCACGAATAGGATCATTGTTTTTCCTCTAGATTTAGGGAGCCCCTTAATGAAATCCACAGAAATATGTGTCCAGATCCTAGTAGATATGGGAAAAGGCTCGAGCAAACTAGGAATTAGTTTTGTTTCACCTTTTTTGCATTGGTAGGTACCACAATCTCCCATCATCTATTTAATGTCACCTTTCATTCCTTTACAAAATAAGTTTTGACGTGCCCGCTCATATGTTTTAACGAATCCTAAGTGCATTACTGAGGGAGAAGCATGGATTTCATAGAATACATCATGGTGAAGGTCTGTACCATGGGGAAGCACCATAAGGACCTTGTATCATATAGAAGAACCATCCAATAAATAATGTGGTATTGTAGAGGAGTTAGCATCCAATTCTTGAATGAGTGGGTGTAAGGAGGGTCATTTACATACCCTTATTGTACAAATTCCAACCAGTTTGTGATGGGAATGTAGATTGTAGAAAGGGAAGACTGGTCCTCAAAGGTGCATGAGAGAGCATCAACCAATAAATTTTCTTCAACCTTCTTGTAATTGATCTCATAATCATAGACCATGAGTTTTTTGACCCGTTTCTGTTGTCCTGGTGATAAGACCCATTGTTATATGAAATATTTGAAACTTCGATGATTGGTTTTGATGTAAAAATGGTTCCCATCTAAGTATGGCCGTCATTTTGTACTGCATATAGTCATAGGCCACCTCTCTAAATATAGTCATTTTGTACTGCATATTCTATATATTTATGAATGGACAAGGGCACAACAATGATTTTGGCCATCTTTTCATATGTAGACAAAGCCAAATTTCTACTAGAAAGGGATTTGCTAGTGAAGACAAATATACGTTCCTATTAGAGAAGAACAACACCCAAGTTGTTTCCACAAACATCACTTTTGATGGTGAAAGTTTTGATGAAATTTGACATATCCAAAATTTGTCTTCTATACATAGTTTGTTTGAGTGACACGAATGTCTGGTTAGCTTCCACATCCCATGTGAATGCATCCTTATTTAATAAGGAAGTCAAGGGAGCCGCAATCTTTCCATAATCCCTGAAAAATTTGAGATAATATCTAGTAAGACATAGGAAACCAAGAAGTCTCTTGAGATTTTTTGGCCAAGGCCAATGCTACATGGCACTGATTTTTTTTGGATCCATGTGGACCCCATCAGATGAAAAAATGTGCCTTAGATATTCAACTTCCTCTTGACCAAAGGAACGCTTGGATTTCTTCACACATAATTGATTTTATGCTATAAGTAATGCCCTGTCAATATGCTGGAGATATTCAACCCATGTACGACTGTAGATCAAAATATCATCAAGGAAAACCAAAACAAATTGTCAGAGAAAAGTCTAAAATATTTTATTCATTAGTCCTTGAAATGTTAATGGGGTATTTGTAAGTCCAAATGACATGACCAAGAAATCATAATGATCATCATAAGTGCAGAAGGCTGTCTTTGGAATGTAATCAACAACGCACACATATTTGATGATAGCCTGAATGGAAACCCACAATTTGGCAAAAATCCCCCACGGAGCTCATCAAGAAGCTCATCTATGACCAAAATTGGGAATTTATCTGATAACAAGGTGGTTAAGGGCACAAAAGTCAAGGCATAAGCACCATAACCCATTTTTTTTTTTTTTGTAAAAGAAGCATTTTAGAGGAGTATGGGTTGGTGTTGGGGAGAATAAATTTGAACTTGAGGATTTTCTTTTTAATATTTGTCTTTTATGGATGGGGATAATAATATGGTTAGATGTTGGGTGGGGTGCTTCCTAGAAGGAGCAGAATGTGATGATCTTCAGAGCATGAAGAGGGAAAAAACACTAGATCTATAAAAATGGTTGTATGCTTGTTGAGGAGGGATTGCAAATCAACATGGTAATTAGTAGTAGTGGGGGATAGATTTGGATGGAGTGTAGTTGGGAAATGATCCCATGCGAGCCTTTATTTAAAATATTTTCCATACGATGGTAACTTATGATGCTAGTATATCCTAACAATAACCCTTTTAAGGTGTTATTTTTCCCACTATCTGAGAAGTGCATCTAAATCTTAGAGAAGTACCATATAAAAGGTCCTGATGTGTGGATCCAGTTTGCACCTAAAACCACATCACATCCTCCTAAGGGTAGGGAAAATATATATGAGTGAAGAGTGTAATCCCCCATCATGATGCGTTTATTACAAAACTTCCCTTTACATGAGAATGTTACCATATTAAAAATCATGACTTCAAAGCTAGAACAAGGGTGTACAAATAAATTTTCATACTTAACAATGGGAGGATCGATGAAATTGTGAGTGTTGTAAGCATGGCAAATTTTAAGACCCCCTAAAAACCCACATATATTACTTGGCAAATTTTGAAAAATGACATTTGAAATCTCAATGAACGACACAAATTGAAAGGAAATGTTGTCGACTGATAACAACTATCAGCCGGTAGCATAATGTTTTCGGTCAATAGCAAATTTATCTATTGTGCACATCGTAAAGGCAATTTGAATATAAAAAATTATCTATTACTGTAAATTCTAGGTGAATCAACCCAAAAAATTAACTTGTACCCAAAAACATTTAAGAAAAATAACAACCGACCTAACACCTCAAAATTAGTCAAATCTAAATTTCAAAAACCCAAATATTTGTGAATCAATGAAGATTTGCCACTAAAATTCACACTAGCTTCCAAAGTCAACGAGGATTGAGAGAGGGATATTTTTAAAGAGCCCCTCGACCTTCATGGTTTGAGGGGTGATAACACCTACTAGTGCATGTAGAGAGATCTTGGGTTGAATATTTTGAGCCACGAATTCCTCTAAGGGGCTTTGTTCCTCTTGAGAATCCTAGAATTCCTAGAGCTCAGGCTTGCTGTCCTTCTATGGTGGTGATTCCACATCGAGAAAGTAGAGATTTTGTATGAAAAACCTATGAGCTTTACCCCTTTTTTCATCACAATTATAATATAATCAAATCTCCTTATGAGCCCACATATTTTCCTCAGTAAGATGATTGTGGTTGTTCACTGGTTCATTATGTTCTTTGTAGGTGGGAAATTGGGAGGTCAACATTGCGCATAGAGTTTATATTGTTCCGACTTAGCCAGACATAAGGTTTCCATCATATTTTTGGGATGAAACATTTTCACCTTCAAGTAGAGTGGTTCTTTGAGGCCCTAACAAAACAACTCATGTAAAAGTCATCAGATAACCCTTTAGTGTGATTAGCCAGTTTCTCAAATTCTATATGATAATAAAAAACAATACTAGTCTGGTGGATTTTGATGAGAGATCTTATAAAGTCATCGAATTCAGAGGGAAAAAACCTGCCTAGAAGTAAGGATGCAAAGGTTTTTAAATTTTGTTCATCATTCGCTATGAGATAATAACAATACCATTGAATTGCTTCTTGTTCCAAGTAGAAGGAAGCAATTGTGACTCAATCTATATAATAAGTATTGTGAAAGATGAAGAATTTATCGACTCAATATATCCATCTTATAGGATCTGTATCCTTGAACCTTGGAAAGTCCATCTTGAGTTTATGGGATGTGTTGGGAGAAGAGAAGCTATTTTATGAAGAAGACTCTTTCTACAATTTGTTAAGGAAAATACTATTTTGTTGGACCAGTCCACACATCGTATCGGTTAACTTAGTGACTTAGGACTTCAATGTTGTGATTTATTCCTCCATGATATTTGTGTTTGCATGGGTGGCTAACATAACCAAATTTTTTTTGCAAGGGATAGGAAAACGTGTTTTAAGACATGGTTAGTAATGGAAAATTTTAACATGAGCTAAATCAAAAGCGGTAAAGGGAACTTTACTATTTTTTTGGAACCTCTTGGTTAAGATAGATAAATATAGGGGCAATTTTGGAACCGTCATGGAAAACTAGAAAATTTATAGTCATAGACTTACCCCTTAATCAATCGATATTGGGTTGTTACCACACATAACTCTTGGTTTTCCTCACAGGTGGAAACTAGTCAATCGGGACTGGATAGTTTCCTTTTTTTACTGGTAGGTCCTCTTAATGGTTCAACTACTTTAGGGTTCTTATGGTACTCCTCACAATGCGTTTTAGGGCTTATGCCCAAGTACTTCCCATAGTTATGTAGATGGATATTTACCCTTATCCGACCTTGCAATGAATATGTAAAAATCATAGATGAAAATAAAATATTTATGTAAATGACGCAACTCCTAGAAAGCCTTGATAAAAAAAATTCCTCTAAAATCTACCTGTAAGGCCAAGAAATTTCTTTGATGCCAGATGCGAGGATCCTTTTGCAAAAATTTATGAACTCAAAAAATAAATGAACAATGATATGAACTTTGGAAAATAACTCAAATAACTTTTATATTTCAGGTCACTTCGAGGGGGAAACCTCCTTTGAGCAACCTCAATACAATAATATTCATGGATGCATTCATTGGAAATCAACACTTACTTATATGCTAATTCTATTCTAACAAATACTACTTCCGATGTATGTGGAATAATTCAAATATGCTCAAGGGACAACTTACAAAACATATGCATCCATAACAACTTATACACTAATAATGCAAGTATAAGGGTATGACATGGGTTCCTAACAATAACATGAAGTGTATTTAATGTCCTTAAAAATTGACTTATTACTCAAATCTAAATAGTTATTTGTAATTTTAAAAAACTAGATTTTTCATGGTTGATCCATAAATTGCTCAATTCTAACAATAAATAGATCTCGTGCTTGTGAAAGTGAATGAAATATTTACTAAGTTATTTGTTACCAATATAATGTGTAAGAATTAAACACTACTATATTGAAAAATTGAGAAAAGAGAGGAAAAGTGGATAAGATTTATCATAAAGAAACCCAATGTGGGAAAACTCTAGTGGGTAAGAAACTTTGCTTCCCTTCCATTATGTAAATCTCCAAAAATACAAAGTACTGCCAACAATTGGCATTCAAGAAGGATTCACACTCCTTCTAATTGTATTTACTTTCTCACAACTTCTAAACAAGGAATAACTCACTCTCAATGAACAAAACAAGAAAGAACTCCAACTTCTCCTCTTTACTCACACTAGAATTAACTCAAATCACTTGCTAGAATGAATAATTGAACTTGTATTTATAAATCCTTTGCCCAAGGATGAATGGAAAGGTGAAACAAATCAATTTGGAAGCTCAAACATTTGCAACTATTGAGATCCAAAATTCTGGAATCGTCTCAAACAAGACCGCCACTGAACAAAGACCGACAGTTTCTTAACTTCTATTCTAAGAAGAAAGGCGATAACGTAACTTCCGTGGAGGTTGCGTAACTGTCTCCTGTAGAATCACTCGAACAAAACAATTATGGTCTAAATTATCATTCGAAGGTTTACATATCACCCCCAACCTGATTAGACCATCTCCTAAAGAAAGAATAGAATGAGAATCTATAGAGCAAGTATTAAATATGGAGAATACATAGAATTGAGATTTTTAGATCTATTTTTTGATAATACTGTTAGGAAATAAGAGATAAAATATGTGGAATAATCCCTTACAAAATCGCAATAGTAGAAACTAGTATGCAGAAAATATTACAGATCTCAAATAAAAGTGCAGAATAAATAACACAACACAGAGAGACAAGATTTAACGTGGTTCATGCAATTTGGGCTACGTCCACCAAGAATCACTTGCTCAGATTTTATTACAAGCCTCCACTCTCTCAATACAATACCCAGATCTGTTTGGAGTTATGCTCAACAAACTCTTCAGAATTCACATCTGAATTCAAAACACATCTGCAATACATTTACTTGTACATCTATCATATGCATAAGACCATATAAATAGACAACTGCTTAAGCAGTTTTACAAAACCGTGGGTATCAAAACCATGGGGAAAAACAAAACTGTCCCATAAACCTGTGGGTAACCGAAGAGGCGGTTTTACAAAACAATGGGTACCGAAAAACATGGGCCCAAAAACAGCCCATAACGATTACCCATTACCCATGGGTTAATAAACCACCCATAAACATTTGCTTCGGGTGCTTCGCCCCCAAACCCCCCTGACCCGCTCACCGGCGAGCGGGATTGTCGTAAAAATACCTGAGTGTAACACATAGAAGGTGTACCACACTCTAAAATGAAAATATGCTCCACAAACATAACAATCTCCCACTTGGAGACTGATTTCCACTGAGCAAGCTTCTCAACCCTTCATTATCATCCGCAAAGGCCAACCAAAGCTAAACATAGCTTTAGTTTATCCCTTGTGACCACCTTGGTCATCATGTCTGTAGGATTCTGACTAGTATGAATCTTCTCCAACTTCAACTTATCTTCCTCCAAAGCTGTCCTGATGAAGTGATATCTCAACTGTATATGCTTCGTCCTGGAGTGGAAAGCAGAGTTCTTAGCTAGGTGTATAGCACTCTGACTATCACTATGCAGCTTACATTCTTCCTGCTTATGCCCAAATTCCTCAAGAAATTGTTTTAACCAAATCATCTCTTTGCTTGCCTCTGTGGCAGCAACATACTCAGCCTCTGTGGTTGACAAAGCCACCAGCTTCTATAGTCGTGAAATCCAGCTCACTGCTGTCCCACCTACAGTTTAAATATAACCTATCGTGCTCCTCCTGCTATCTACATCTCCAACCATATCTGAATCTACATAACCATGTAAAGTGGTGTCTGATCCACTGTAGCACAAAACTGTCCCCATGGTCCCTCTCAAATACCGAAGTATCCACTTTACTGCTTGCCAATGCTCTTTACCTGGATCACTCATAAATCTACTCACCACTCCCACTGCATGGGCAATATCAGGCCTAGTGCACACCATAGCATACATCAAACTGCCAACTGCTAATGAGTAAGGTACCCTGGACATCTGGTTTCTTTCTTGCTCTGTCATGGGACACTGCTCCTTTAATAACTTGAAATGGCCTGCCAAAGGAGTCCTAACCAGTTTAGCATCTTGCATGTTAAACCTATCCAATACCTTTTCAATATACTCTTCCTGAGATAAAGTCAACTTCTGTTCCTTCCTATCCTGAGTTATCCTCATACCAAGGATTTGTCTGGCTGCCCCCAAATCCTTCATATCAAAGGATTCACTTAGCTGTTTCTTGAGTACTTTTATTTCCTGCATGTTTTTACCTGCAACCAACATGTCATTTGCATACAAACACATGATAATATAACTTCCATCCTCAAATTTCTTTGTATACACGCAATGGTCAGAATGACATCTAATATAACCTTGCTCCATCATGAAGCTATCAAACTTCTTATACCATTGACGTGGAGCTTGTTTCAGGCCATACAAGCTCTTCTTCAGTTTGCACACCATCTCCTCTTTACCTTTGACTTCATATCCTTTTGGCTGTTGCATATATAGCTCCTCCTCCAAATCACCATGGAGAAATGCAGTCTTTACATCTAACTGTTCTAACTGCAAGTCTTCTGTTGCCACTATTCCAAGAACATTTCTAATAGAAGTCATTTTTACTACAGGGGAAAAAATCTCATCAAAATCTATACCTTGTTTCTGTGCAAACCCCTTGACCACCAACTGGGCCTTATATCTTTTCTTTCCTCCTTCTTCATCTTTAACTCTGTACACCCACTTGTTCTGCAATGCTCTTTTGCCTTCCGGTAGCTTCACCAAATCCCAAGTCTGGTTTTCCATGAGAGACTTATGCTCCTCATCCATGGCTTGCTCCCACTTCTTACTGGCATCTACCTGCATTGCTTCATCAAAGCTCTCTGGCTCTCCACTATCAGTGAGTAATAAATAATAAAGAGAAGGAAAAAAACGTTCAGGTTCTATTCTTACCCTAGAAGACCTCCTCACTGTAGGAGTTTGGGGTTCATGTTGAGTCGGTTCCTGAACTGATTCATGGGTCACTGTCCCATCCGGAAGATCATCTACCACTACATATTATTTCTTGGATTCTTCCCTGTTTTCCTACAACTATTGCTTATACATGACTTTCTCATTAAAGACCACATCCCTATACCGAATGATTTTCTTGTCCTTAATACTCCAACATTTAAATCCAAAGTCATCACCACCATAACCAATGAAATTACATTTTTCTGATTTAGCCTCTAGCTTGGTCCTATCATCCTTGTCTATATGAACAAACACCTCACATCCAAAGACTCTAAGAAATGAATAATCAACTTTCTTACCATATCAAGCCTCCTCAGGTATGCCTCCATCTAAGGCACTTGAAGGTCCTCTGTTTATCAAGTACACAGCTGTGCTCACCACTTCTGCCCAAAAAGAAAGAGGCAGTCCTGCATGTAACCTCATGCTTTTAGCACGTTACATCATTGTTCTGTTCATCCTTTCTGATACCCCATTCTGCTGCGGAGTTCCTGGAACCGTCTTTTGCCTGCGGATTCCATTCTTAAAATAGTAGTCATTAAATTCATGGCTGCAATACTCCCCTCCATTATTTGACCTGAGACATTTTAGCTTAAGAACTGTTTCATTCTCTACCAAGGCTTTCCATTTAACAAAAGTGTCAAATACATCAGATTTGTTTCTAATACAATAAACCCAAACTTTCCTTATTGCATCATCAATAAAAGTAACATAATAACTTGAACCCCCAAGAGATGATACCTGAGTTGGCCCCCACACATCAGAATGTACCATCTCTAACTTACTCTCTTTCTTCGTAGGTCCAACCTTGAGAAACCTTACTCGCTTCTGTTTCCCATATATGTAGTCCTCACATAACTCCAAATTTTTTTCTGTATATCCAGGTAAATTCTTCTTTATGATGTCCATGCCCTTATGACTCATATGACCGAGCCTATAGTGCCATAATGTTGTATCTGCATCTGAAGCCACAAGATTACAATCATTAGTACTATCAGTGGTTAAATACAAGGTTCCAACCTTCTTACCTCTTGCCACCACAAGAGCACCCTTGGTAACCTTCCAAGAGTTAGCTGTAAATATCACAGTACAACCATCACTTCCCAATTGCCCCGCCGATATCAAATTTCTCCTTAATGTAAGCACATGTCTGACATCCTTCAATAGCCATGTATTCCCATTCTGCATCTTAACCTGAACAGAACCTTTTCCAACTATACTGCAAGGCTCATCATCACCAAGAAAAACATGCCCGAAATCCCCTTGAACATAATCAACAAAATAATGCCTATGTGGAGTAGCATGAAAAGAATCCCCTGAATCTAAAACCCAAGATTCAGTAATATTATGCAAAGAAAGAATCAAAGCATCTTAGCATACATTACCCGATGCCACATTTTCCTTCTTGTTTTCTTCCTGTTGTTTCTTCTTATCCCGAAGCTCCCAACAGTCCTTCTTTGCATGCCCAGGCTTTCCACAGTTCCAACATACAATTTTGTTCTTGGATTTTGACCTTGCCCGATCTTTTGATTTTTCACAGTTTCCTCTATTCTTCTGTCTCCCTCTAGTTTTCACTATCAAAGCATTCCCTGAAGTAGAAGATTCCACAGAGCTTTTTATTCGCATTTCCTCACTTAGAATCACCCCTACAACATCCTCAAACTTCAACTTCGAATTAGCTGGAACCGAGTTACTTACCGCCATTACCAGGCTATTCGAAATCTCAGGTAAAGAGCACAGAATTAATAAAGCCCTAACTTCTTCATCAAATTCTATTGTAACCGAAGCTAGCATATTCACAACCGTATTGAAATCATTTAAATGATCTGCTACTAAAATATTCTCAGACATCTTCATATTAAACAACTTTTTCATTAAAAATATCTTGTTAGAGGCAGAGGGTTTTTCATACAACTTCCTTAATGCATCCATTAGATCTTTTGTAGTCTTTTCCTTTGAAACATTAAATAATACCAAAGATGCAAGACACAGCCGGATTGTCCCAAGTGCCTTCCTATCCAACAAATCCCATTCCACATCTGTCATACTCGAGGGTTTGTTCACCTTCTCAGACAACGGAGTATACAGATTCTTCTGATAAAGGTAATCTTCCATCTGCATCTTCCAAAGACTAAAATTATGCCCGTTGAATTTATCAACCCTAGATCTTCCTTCATCTGTCATAGCTCCCACTCAAGCTAAAAAATTTCCCTGCGATTCAACACTTCAACAAACCAAACCAGGCTCTGATACCAATTGTTAGGAAATAAGAGATAAAATATGCGGAATAATCCCTTACAGAATCGTAATAGTAGAAACTAATATGCAGAAAATATTACAGATCTCAAATAAAAGTGTAGAATAAATAACACAACACAGAGAGACAAGATTTAACGAATTTGGGCTATGTCCACCAAGAATCACTTGCTCAGATTTTATTACAAGCCTCCACTCTCTCAATACAATACCCAGATCCATTTGGAGCTATGCTCAACAAACTCTACAGAATTCACAGCTGAATTCAAAACACATCTGCAATACATTTACTTGTACATCTATCATATGCATAAGACCATATAAATAGACAACTACTTAAGCAGTTTTACAAAACCGTGGGTATCAAAACCATGGAGAAAAACAAAACTGTCCCATAAACATATGGGTAATCGAAGAGGCAGTTTTACAAAACAATGGGTACCAAAAAACATGAGCCCAAAAATAGCCCATAACGATTACCCATTACCCATGGGTTAATAAACCACCCATGAAAATTTGCTTCGAGCGCTTCGCCCCTGAACCCCCTTGACCCGCTTACCAGTGAGCGGGACCGCCGTAAAAATACCTGAGTGTAACACATAGAAGGTGTACCACACTCTAACATGAAAATAGGCTCCACAAACATAACAAATACCTCCCTAATTTGAGGCTTTTAAGTCCCCAAAAGATTCAAGGACTGATGAGGTGAGAAAATTTCTTCCCCACATCCTCTCTAGAATACCACTTGGCCTTAGTAGGTAATTGGCCTTTTAACCAAATCAACCACCTGTCATGCACTCCTCTTTGTGTTGTCCTCTCTTTCCAATGCAAGACTGTTTCTTCCTCCAATGATGGTGAACTGTCTGGAGCAATATTCTGAATAGACAAAATAAATACTACCTCTTCTTATTCATCCAACATGGATGGCTTAAAGAGATGTAAATTTTCAACGTTCCCAACTGAGTGAATCCTCATATAAGGAGGCAAGTCCAAGCGAAATGTATTCTTACCCACTTGTTCCAGAATCTCAAATGGTCCATATTGAAGAGGATTGATTTTATTATCTTTTCCTTGTAGCATATCCCTACTCAAGTACAACCATACCTTGTCTCCAACAAGGAAGGAATGCTCACTTCTATGTTGATCATGCCATGCTTTGTTCTTGACCTATGAATTTGTAAGGCCTCTCTTGTACCTGAAGGTGTATCTGATGAATATTCTCAATGAAATTCTCATCTTTGTGGGCCTCCAGCTCCATTTTCCCATTATCTCTGTATGGTAGTCTCAAAACAACATCAAAATACATCTTAGGAAAATAACCAAAACATGTTTCCAAAGGAGTTTTACTAGTCGAAGCATGCACTGTCATATTATAAGAATGTTGGATATACACCAAGTTCTCATCCTAAGTCCTCAGATGTTTCATATTGTACCCTCTCAAGAGATGGACCAAGGCATGTTCACCACCTCTGTTTACCCATCTATCTATGGATGAAAGGTAGTAGACCTCTTCAACTTTGTATCCATCTTCTCCCACAAATTAGACCAAAACTTCCTACGAATCATGAATACCTGTCTGACACAATAAAATCAGGTAAACCAAAGTGAACCCACACATTAACAAAGAATAAATCAGCTGCATCACTGGTCTTAATGGTATCACTGCAAGGAATTAGAATACAACATTGCTAAATCGGGATACCATCACAAAAATATAATCATGACATTTTTTGGAGGTAGGTAAACTACCCATTAAATCCATGGAAATACTCTTATGTGGTTGGGAGGGAACTAGAAACGACATATATAACCCCAACTTCCTATCATTAGGCTTTCTTGCACTACATAAAACAAAACTCCTGGTGAATTTACAACTTCTTCTTGCATGTTAGGCCAATAAACATACATCTGTAAGTGCGCTATAGTATTTTTCACACCAAAGTGACAGCTACGTTGGAAAAGCATACTTCTCTCATTAACTACACTCTTCCCCCCTAGTCACACAAAGTTCCTCATTTTTGTAGAGAAAACCATCCTGGAAATAGTATTCTCCTCTAGGTGTAAATTCCTCTCTTAAAGGTTTTTGTTGAAAAATATTTGTAAAATCCAGATCCTGCTCATAACCATCCTAATATGCTTCACACAAAAGAGGATCAAGAAGAGTTAATGTGCCCATAACTGAAATAAAAGGAGGTCTAGTTAACATATGAGCTAACTTGTTAGTCACACATTTCTTATATTTTATAATTGAATTAAATTGCTGTAAAAAATCCATCCATTTATAGTGTCTAGCTTGTTGAATTTTATTTTGAGCTTGCAGATATTAGAGAGGTTGATGAACCATGTGAATAATAATTTACTTACCCATCAAATAATGTTTCCATTTCTTGACTTCTTGAACAAGAGCATACAATTATTTGTCATGTATACAATAATTTAGAATTACACTGTGAAACAATTCATAGTGATAACATACGAGCCTACCCCCTTGAAGAAGGAAAACCCCTATAACATAGTCACTGACATTGGTTTCCACCTCAAATGGTAGCTGCAAGTTAGGTAATGCAAAAAATGGAGCATGACTAATCTTATATTTAAATGAATTGAAATAAATATGTTGTTTCTTACCCCAATCAAAAGTCTTATCCCCTGTTATTACTAAATGTAGTAGCGCTACTATGGATGAAAAGTTCTTAATGAAATTCCTCAAGTACTGAAGTACACCAACAAAGATCCTAGTCTCAGTCAAAATGGATGGTGTGGGAAAATTATGAATGGCCTTTATCTTTTCCAGATCAATCCTTAACTCTCCATTTGTAGTGTCCACATTTTACACACACAATGTCAACAATAAAATACCAGGATATATTTTATTTTTTTGACTTACATTGCTCACTACACACAACACAACACGGGCTCCAAGTACAGAAACTCGACTCACATACGACAATCACCTAATCCATCGACTCACATAGACACATGAAAACAACATAGGCATATCGATGCCACACTTTTCCCAACGAATGGTTACTAGTAATGCCCCAACCACAAAAAGGAAGACTCAAGGAATGGCGAACTCACAACACATCATTTCTTAATTGTATTTTAGTTACGATTAACATTCCAAGTACATTATTGAGCAAGGATAAATTTCTCGTTCGTCCACCCACATATTCTTAAGTTTATACTATGGTTAAATTATCATTTACCCCTTTTAAGTTGGTTTCTTATTCTTTACAAAAGTTTCCATAACTTGCATACTTATTTGGCTTAGTTCAAAAGTGCATAAAATACTTAATTATCCTATTCTTATGTTAAGAATCTTCTTCTCAAACATATATTTAATGTCTACCTTTTTACTCTTACAACCCATGTGAAGGTGGCTTAGTGCCCATATAGTGATATTAAGATTTAATGGAGATTTAAAATGCAAGATAGTTTTTTACGGAAAACATTCTTTGATCATGGAACAATTATATCCCTACCATAGTTATTCTAATTTAGTGACTTATGGAATTCCCTTTTGATTTATACATGCATTTTGTTTTCTCGAAGGTTGATCACACCGAGGAAATTCATATTCTTTGAAACAATAGAATATATTTAATTAAGATATAAGGTCTCTAAGAGTGGCATTATTCTGAACCTCAAATCTCATTTATACTCTTATATGCTTTATTTTCTACATCTCATTATGGTCTTATTATTAGCATTGTCTTGCAAAAGGAGTTACGAAATATTTGTCTAACCTCTGGAAGAAATATAAGATTTGAAGACTTGAAGCTTCACACGAACCCAAGTTAACATCCAAATCAACTGAGGATTAAATTAATTCTAACTTCACCTAAGGGTCTACCCCTCAACTATACATGAGTTTTAAGCGAGAGAACAAATTTATGCTAAACTGCCTTCCAGAAAGGACCAAGGTGTTATGCTAATAGGAACCAAGGTAGCACATTTAGCTGAGAAGAGCTAAGGGGTTCATTAACAAGAGATTAATACATAGAGCAACTAAGTCACAACCTTCTTCCATGTCGTATGAATCCAATCAGGGATCTCATTCAATGAAGAAAATTAATTTTAAATCGATCTACAGAAAACAAGGTAGTCATCTAGGATACGAAGGAGGGGTTAGCTCTTCATACTCCAAGAAATTTTTTTGACTACGTCACTCCTATCAGACGGGTTTAAGACATTATCTCTAAACATACTGTCTAAGACGATAAGCCCATTCTTGAGCTCTGATTTGCCTAAATTAGGACATTCCATCGAGAGCAAAGATTAAGTTCATCCTACGGTTTTCAATGTTTTCTACGGGAAGGAGTATCGCACATGAAAAACAAGTTATGTCCCAATGTTGCACAAGGGTAGTGTGTTTCAGTTTAATTCTTTTTATTTCATTTACAAGTATGAATGCACAAGATGATACATTAATCATTTATTGAACACTAAATAAGCACTACAAGGTATTACTTCAATTTCATTTACCTTACATAAATAACAAGCCCTTTTTATAATGTGTACTATTAATCAAAATTGAACCTAAGATTAAATGCACATTCCTAGATGTCCTTGAAACTAGCATTTCACGCATATCAACAATTATCAAATATAACCTTCTGTAACATGATACTATATTATACATTTATTAATTTAAAAACAAACTATATAGATTACAATGATAATTAATGCATTACACCACGCCATTACGTCATCATTATTTCATCCTGCAAATACCACGTGAGCAAGATATCAACGATAAATCACTGGCATGGCATCCACCCTAATCAAACATAATTATCATTTTAAGTTTTCCCATTTACATATAATGATAATTAAAATTTTCAGGCAAGAATAAAATTTTAGAGACATGTATTCAATGCATTTCATTTCACTTCATTTTGTAACCCAGGAGAGAGAAGGAGAAGGGAAGAGAGAGAAAACACAATTTATCAAAAGTTCTATATCACACAACAAGTTCCACTATAGAGTTTTAAACAATTATTTACATGTGCCCAAAGTATCTACGGTGATTTGACAACCCGACGAGGGTCCCACATCTTCCTATTTTTACATTTTCTTACTAGGTACAAAACATTCAAAACGGGCTCAGAGGCTAAGAAACCGCTTCCAAAAGTTATCTTCTGATGAGGACGTACACCACGATTAACTTTCTACGTATCCCCAGATATACCAAGAATTCAAAGCAACTAATGGAATTGGGAAGAAATAAACGGTTTGCGTTTGGTGGCTAGTTCTCCGGGGCCACTGGTCGTAGTTGACCCAGTTGTAAATAAATAAAATTTAGCTCGAGGGCTCAGAAACCGTGTCCATAACTGACGCTCGATTGATGAGCATGCAACGAGACACTTCCTACAAGTTCCCCTATATGAGGAGAATTCATCATAGTCGACAATACTAAGAACTAGAAAACCATTTTCAAACGGCGATAAGTTTTTTGGAGCGACAAGTCGAAATTGGTCCAGTTTGACCTCGTCAAACTGCGGCCGAAGGCCTACAAAATAGATTTGCCAAACTATCCAGAAGAGTGCTTTTCCCTAAGCTGAATGTTTCATGCAATTGTCTAGTATAAACACAAGAGGTTTGCGAAGATGGGAAATAATTTCTCTATCCAGGTTTCAAACGGTGGTTCAAAACGAAATCCAACTTTCTAGATTTGACAGCTTTCTACTGCTGTAAACCAGTGTAACAAGGCTCCTGTAAGAGCATCAAAAAGATCACAAATGTTCGTTCGGGGTCAATCCAATGGTCCAGGTGATTCCTCACATAACAAGGTACATGAATGAAGCCTAACATCTTGTTTTCAGAGTTCCGAAGGGTACTTAATGAGTCTCTAAAAAATACAAAAATTAACTATTTAAATAGGGAGAAGGTCAACATTATTACTGGAAAGTCAATTTCATCTGGTCGATAAGACAATGTTGTAGCGATCTAGTTGGGTAGGAAGTTTTCTACATCACCTCAGAATGAGGGTGGGAGTTCGTGGTTTAATGTAGAAGAGTTATTTGGATTTTGTGAGTTACAACACGACCTTTCATTGTTTTTGCAACGAGTTGATATAAACATTTAACTGTATTAAAAATCCAATATTTTAAGATTCTATTAATTTGCAAAAGAGAACTAAAACATGAGAATTAAGAGAGGTAAGGGAAGATGAAACGGGCCTGGAGAATGAAGTCGGTCAAAACTACGGGATTCGGTTTAGTATCTTGCTTGGGCACATCATCAACCAGATCACGAGCATGCACAACTCCACCATTTTACATACACGTCTATCATAAAATCTGTAACTACAGATTTGAAACCATTCTACTACTCTGATCACATTTCTCCTACCTTCTGAATTCGACCCACCACTTGTTGAGCATGATCAAATGGTTTCTTATTGTTGTTGTTTGGATAGAATGAGATCTTCCTCATTTTGTGCATAGCCTCAAATCTTGCAACCATGAGACCATGATTTTTGAATGCATTCTATCAAATAGTCCAAACACCTTTTTAAAAAATCCATTTTTTGCATAGGCTGCCATCATGACATTCTATGAGACCGCATTTCTTTGAGGCATTCTGTCAAATAGTTGACTGCCTTGTGTATGCTTCCACAATTTGCATACTTGTCTACTAGTGCACTTGCAAATAAAATCCTCTACCATTATGCTTTGACAGTTTTCTGAGGCCTGCTCTAAAGCTCCCATTTTGATAGAGGCTGGGAGGATGCTGGAAAAAGGTTGCGGAGTCTGGCTTTACATGTACCAATTGCATTTTCTTGAAAGTTTCCAAGGCCTTTTCAAAAAACTCATTTTTTTGCACATCCTGCAATCATTGCAGTCCATAAAGCACATTTCTTTCAGGAATTGTCAAACATTTTGCATGCTTCCACATTTTGCATATGTATTTATCAAGGCACTTGCAACTAAAACATACAAAAATCCCTTCTCCATAATGCTTTGGCAGATGTCTGCACCCAGTTTCAAAGCTCTTATTTTGGCACAGGTTGGAAGTACGTTGGAAAATGTAACTGATTGGGTTGGAGGCCTGAAATGGCATAGCCTCATATGTGTCCATCAGAGCATTTGCAACCACAACATCTGACAAAACCCCTTTTCCTTTCATCCACATAGGAATACAGGTGTGTTTTTTATTTTACACAGGCTGGGAGGATGCTGGCACGGGCTGCAATAACCATGGCACTCCATGGGATGAAATTTGACGTTGGATTTATTTGCACAACAAAACAAAACAAAAAAATGTCTTTAAGCACATGGATTTGTGCAAAACTGCAACCCAAGCCAATGGATCTGTGTAGAAGCCTGCACATTTCTAGAGCAGCTGTCTCATTTTTCATCTGGTCAAACACTGTAAAAAGGGCTGGGGGTCATTTTTATTGGACGTAGGCTGGGAGGATGCTGCCACAGGTCGCAAGAGTGCACTGATAAGGAAACCACATCAGGCTGGAGCTATCCCCCCTCCATCCATGGCGACGGCTCTCTCTCCCTCAGTAAAAGACAGAAAACAAAAACACAAAGGAGTCCCCTTTGCCCTAAACCGCCTCAAACAAGGAAATCACGGGCTTTTCCTTTTTTTTATTAGTGTTAAATTTTAAGTCTTTCATTTTATTTATTTATTTATTTATTTGTTTGAACTTTAAAAAAAAATTTAAAAAAAATCCTAAAACGAAGTCAAAACATAGCTTAAGGCAATCCTTAATAATATCTGATAAAATTTTGATGCCAAAACGCAACGCTCACAAATCGACAATATAAATTATGATATTACTATAAACACAATTTTTTTAATTTCACGACTAACAATAATAATATTAGTTATTAATCATACTAGTGGTGACAATCCAGCAAGCTCGAAGAAGCGAGAGCTAGATTTTTCCTTTAACCGGATAATTGAAAAAAAAGCGAAGCCAACAAGGATCGGCAGGAGCACAACAATGTAACGCTTAGCAACCCGTTCGTCGACGAAGAAAAGGAAGAACAAGGAACGGGGCATTACACCATCTCCAACCACATGTCCCAAAAAGACAAGCGACTGCTGTGTAAACTCACACTTATTTTCATTCAACACAAGTTGGTTCTTCTTAACGTGCAAAACTTGACACAAATGGTCAATATGCTCCTTGAATGTTTTGCTAAAAACAAAAATTTAATCTAAGTACACAATAACAAAGGAATTAATAAATGACCTCATTACCTCATTCATCAATCTCATGAAGATAGTTGGTGCATTACATAGCCTGAATGGTAATACCAACCATTCATATAACCCCTTCCTAGTCTTGAACATTGTTTTCCAGATGTCCTCTTCCTTTATCCACACTTGATGATACCTAGACTTCAAATCAAGCTTAGTAAAATATTCAACATGTTATAACTAATTTAATAAATCATCAATGCGAGGAATAAGGTGCCTATTCTTGATGGTTATTTTATTTAAAGCTCTATAATAAACAAACATTCTCCATGAACCATCTTTATTTGGTACTAAAACAATAAGAAAACCACATGGATAATTACTAGGATGGATTATAAAAAAATTGATTGAAGACTACAACTCTTGTTTTACTCATTGGCATATTTCAAAGACTGCCTATATAATCCCAAGTTCAGAAGTGGACTATCGGGTAGAAAATGGATCTCGTGCTCAATTTCGCTGACTAGGGTTATCCCTATAGGTTCTTGAAATACCTTTCTAAATTGCTAAACCAATTTTTTTTATCTGTCTACTCTTTGTTAGAAAACATGCTACAAGTGGTTTTAGATGTAACAATCTCATCCTATAGCATATATCTCAAAAGAAGTAATGCAAATTTACCACTAGCATTAATAAGCTTCTGGGATTCAATGACACTTACCAAAGAGATCTTCAAATCTCTTAAATAGGATAAAATGATGTAGCTCTTACCATCCTTCACCAAGCGATATTGGTTAGCTCTCCTCATGAAGATAACATCCCTGATATATAGATATGGGTTGCCAAATACTACACCACACACATGAAGGGGAAAAAAATCCACAATAACTTCATCAATAAACTTTTTATCAATACCAAAAGTGATCTTACATTGCTTAGTAACCTTGATGTTTACACCTTTCTTTACCCAACCTAAAGAATACAAACTTGGGTGATTGTAATTTTCCAACTTTAGCCTGTCCACTAACTCTTTACTAATAAAATTAGCTTGAGAAAATGTATAAAAAAGAGCACCCACCTTAGTTTTCTTCACTTGAATTTTTAAAGGAAAGAGCTTAGTTAGTTTCTTTTCCTGAACAAAACTATTGCTACCCAAATATATACTTCTCTGCGGATGGAGATATAACACATAGTCTCATCCACCTCTTTGCTGCAAAACACTTCCTCTCCCTAGAGGGCAACCATGACATTCTTCTTATTTTTCTTGTTCTTAAAGGGATGTAATTCCGGCTGGAGCTTCCAATATTTTTCCTCAGAATGAGTGTCAACATCACAATTCCCACAATGAACTTTAGTATCCTTTTTAGAAATAGAAGTAGCATTTTTATTACCCTTTCCTTTTCCTTTACCCTTTTGCTTAGTGTCACCTTGTTCGTTCAAAATGTTCAGAGGTAGATGAACTCTTCTTCTTTTTCATCTCCAAGTAGTGAGCTTGCGTACAAGTCTCATCTACCTTTGCCGGCTTGGCCAAGAGGACTGGTATCCACAAGTGGTTATGGATTCCACCAATATACTTCATAAACAAGTCCCAGTCTACTAAATCTTTTCCCATATGGATAGCTTTCTTGCGGAACTCACTAGTTTACTCCTACACATTATGGCCTTGTTTCTGCCCGAGATACTACCAACACATGGACTTATCTTCCTCATAACAAATAGGATAAAAATAATTTTTGATTAGATTTTTAAAATCATCCCACTTAGTAATCAGATGAAGCTTATTAACAACCAATGAATGAACATAACTTTCAAACCAATTTGAAACCTGATTAGTTAGTTTTAATCAAGAAAAGGAAATATGTTGACTCTCATTAATTTGATGCAAAGTGAAATATACCTCCACTTGGGCTATCCAATGGTCTAGATTCTCAACATTCACGTCTCCATCATAATGTTAAATATCTATCTTGGATTCTACTTTGAAAGGTGGAGGTGTAGGAATGGCACGAGGATGTTCTTATTCATATTCATGAGTATCTTCTTCATGGGCTTCCCGTGTCTCGTTTGGAACACAAAATATCTCCATGAGTAATCCCATGATTGACTCTAATTTCCATATGGACAAGGAAATACTTCCCACATCCATGGACATACTTTCCACATTTTCCTTCAACTTGTAGAAACATTCTTCTCCGCTATCATTTGTATCTTCTCTATGGGCCATCTCTCAGATTCCTTACTTCCACTTCCTTGTGGAAATATCTACTTGAAAATAAATAAGGATACCTTCACCACTTTCTTTTCCCTTTCAAGTGAGGGGAATCTAACAACAATCTCAACACAAGTTAACCACACAAAAACTGAAATCTCAACTGTTTCAATACCAATCTCATCTGTAAACTACTTAATTCTAACAATAAACATATCATGTGCTTGTGAAAATGAATGAAAGATTTATTAAGTTCTTTGTTACCAATATAATGTACAAGAATTAAACACTAATATACTTCAAAATTGAGAAAAGAGAGGAAAATGAGACAAGATTTATCCTGGAAAAACCTAATGTGTGAAAAATCCAGTTTGTAAGCAAATTTGCTTCCTTTCCAATATGTAAATCTCTAAAAATACAAAGTGCTGCCAATAATTGGCCTTCAAGAAGGATTCACACTCATTATAATTTTTTTTACTTTCTCATAACTTCTCAACAATGAAGAACTCACTCTCAATTTACAAAACAAGAAATAACTCTAACTTCTCCAGTTTTCTCACACTAGAATACACTCAAAATCACTTGCTAGAATGCAGAATTGAACTTACATTTATAGCCTCTCTACCCAAGGACGTGTGGAAAGGAAAAACAAATCAATTTGGAAGCTCAAACATTTATAAATGTTGAGATCCCAAATGTTGGAATCATCTTGCACAGGACCTTCATTGAACGCAGACCGATGCTTGTGTAACTGCCGTGGTGGTTGCGTAACTGTCACTTGTAGAATTTCCTGAAAAAAATAATTATGGTCTAAATTATCATTCGAAGGTGTTTAGATCATCCCCAACCTAAATAGACCACCTCCTAAAGAAAGAATAGACCGAGAATCTATAGAGAAATTATTAAATACAGAGAATACATAAAATTGGGATTTTTAGATCCATTTTTTGGATCAATGGTAAAGTAAAAAGAGACTAAGCGTGGAAGTAACACACCCATTAACTTTTCTAAAGGATGAGCTCCCACATTAATTGTTCTTGGAGATTCTGATATGTTGATTTGTTAAAGGCTTAACAATGATTAGTCCCTAATTTTTTTTAAGGATAATACAAAGTAGGAGAGGAATTCAGTATTCTTGATTCAACACCAAGATGAGAGGTACCATATGAATTTTATCCCAAATAACCTCAAAAAGAGGGAAGATCAACCTATAGGGTATTTATCGACTATGATATCTTCTTATAAAAAATTGAGGAAGGAGTAACAATAAAAAAGTATCCACTTTTATATATTCTCACCCCATGGAACACACAGTTGTAGAAGGATCTAGGCTAAAGTGTAAAATAACACAAATTTATAAGGTCATAAAGTGTATCTCATTCCCCCACCATGTGTTGTAATTATTGAGATATATGAAAATGAAGATAAAAATGCACATGCCCCCACACCAGCTATTTAAAAATGTATCTGAATCATTTACTTAATAAGGAATGAAGTAATCACACCCCCTATATTTTATATTGTAATTTAGTTTAATCTTCCCTGAATTGTGTCACTTGTCCTTGACTATGTGCCAGAAACAAGTATCCATCTATGAACATCTAATATATTCTAAAATTTCCTTTAAATCTACACCCAAGATGGAAATTTCCATCATGGACCATAGCATACCATGATTTCATCCTTGTTAGATGGTTATGTACTCGTGCCAAACCTATATATGTTCTATATAAAAATCTATTCACGAGGATATGTTCCATGTATAACTCCGTATATAATGTTGAGTTGTGGAGCTCAATTACTTCAGTTTAGCATGCTATATTAAACTTGCTGGAAAACATAGTAGCCAACATTGGTTATGAAGGGACTGACATCCATCACCTATGACCAACATCGGTTAAGAAAGGAGGAACCAACATTGGTTAGGGCTAACCGACATCGGATACCTATGCGTGATTGTTTTATTTAACTCACGGGAATTAGATCTAATTTTAGCATTAAATTAGATTTATTGATTGTAATCGCATGGTTAAGTGCTCTAAGTTTGTATATGCCTATATAAGCATGAAAGCTAGGGTTTAGAAGTAAAGATTGTAGAAGTTAATGATTATTGTGGAAATAATTGTGAGAGAGAGAATTCTTGGAGAAGAAGGAGAAGCTTAAGAGAAAGAAAGTACTATACATTGTGAGAGGTGTGGAAGATTATAAATATTCATTGTATATCTTCTAAAATCTTTGGATAATAGATTGACTTGTTTCTTGGTGGATGTAGCCCACACTGGGTGAACCACATTAAATATGGTGTTAATTTATATCTCTTATTTTGTATATTTCTTCTGGTAGAATATCTATTTTTATTGCATGTATGCTTAGATCTGATATATTATCCATACAACCTTGTGCTAACCCCAACAACTGGTATCATAGCTTTGTTTGAGGGTTTTATGTGTTGACATATTTACTCACAGAGGGTTTTCTGATTGAGTGGGAGCTACAACAATGAAAGAAGAAAAAAAATACATGGTAGAGAAGTTTGACAACCAAAATGATCAATTATGGAAGATGTAGATTGAGGATTATCTGTATCAAAGAGATTTATACTTACTGTTGGATGAAAAGCCTAGACCTACGAAGATGAATGATGAAGAATGAAATATTCTTGATAGAAAGGATTTGGGATCTATAAGATTGATCCTAATAGTATCAGTGGCTTCTAATATTACAGGAGCAACATCTACGTAGAGTTAATGAAATATCTTGCTACTTTATATGAAAAAATTAGTGCTTAAAATAAAGTTTATTTGATGAAGAAACTATTTAGTTCTAAGATGCATGAAGGTGGATCTGCATCTAGTCATTTGAATGATTTCTGATCTATTGTGAATCAGTTAAAATTAGTTGATATTCCGTTTGATGAAGTGAAAGCACTTTTATTCTTATGTTTTTTTCCTGATAGTTGGGATAACTTGGTAATTACTATTATTAATACAACATTTGCTAATAATATTTTGAAGTTTGATGATGTGGCTAATATAATCTTAAATAAATAAATTCACAAGAAAAGTACAAAGGAATCATCATCTAGGAATGCTTTGAATGTAGAAAGTAGAGGTAGGCAGAATGAGAGATCTAAGAGTAAGAATAATGGGAAATCAAAGTTAATGAATGACAGGTCTAAATCCAGAGGTAAGGGAATTGCCTGTTGGAATTGTGGAAAGAAAGGACATGCAAAGAAAGATTGTTGGTCAAAGGATAAAGAGAACCAACATCCAAGCAAAGGTAAAGAGAAAAATATTACATAAGAGGTAATGTAAGATGCTCTTATTATTTCTTTAGATAATAGAATAGAATCATTGGTTTTAGATTCAGGAGCTTCTTTCCATGCAACCCCTAATAAGGGTTATTTTATAAATTATGTCTAGGGCAATTTCAGGCATGTTTATTTGGGTGATGATGAACCTTGCAGTATTAATGGTGAAGGGGAAGTTAATATAAAATTGTAGAATGGAAATACATGGGTATTGAAAAATGTGAGACATGTGCCAAGCCTCAAGAGGAATCTTATTTTTGCAAGGCAACTAGGTGAAGCTGCTTGTATGGTTACATTCATAATAGACTCTTGGAAAGTCACCACGGGTGCCTTTATTGTGGCAAGATGCAAGAAGGTAGGAATGTTATATTTATCTATCTGTGTTACTGATTCCTTTTCTGTGTTATTTACTTTAGATTCAGATGCATGCATGTGGCATAATTGGTTGGTCCATATGAGTAAAAAAGGAATGCAGATCTTACAGAATAAGGGTAAGTTATAAGATTTGAAAGATTTAGATCTTGATTTCTATGAGCATTGTGTCTTTGAAAAGTAAAAGAGAGTGAGATTTCTCAAAGTTGGGGCAACTAAGAAGGAACAGAAATTAGAGCTTGTACACTCAGATCTGTGGGGACTAGCCCATGTAGCTTCTCATGGAGGATCCCAATATTATGTTACTTTCATTGATGATGCTACAAGAAAGGTATGCGTTTATTGTATTAAACATAAATTTCATGTTTTTAATCCTTTTAAAAGATGGAAAGCCCTTGTTGAGAATGAATCAAAGTCAAAGTTAAAGTGCTTTAGATCTGACAATGGTGGTGAATACTGTAGCAAGGATTTCAATGATTTTTGTTCAATGAATGGAATATGTAGAGAAAGGACGATTCCAAGAACACCAAAACAGAATGGTGTTGCATAAATAATGAACATGTAATCATGGAACGTGTTAGAAGTATGAGGATACATTCTAGATTGCCTTTATAGTTGATACAATGGTTTATTTGATTAACAACGGGCCTTCAAGTTCACTAGATGGAGGAATACCAGAGGAACCATAGACCAGAAAAGAGGTAGATCTTTCTTTTCTTAAAGTTTTTGGTTTAGAAGCTTTTGTGCATATTGATAAGGAAAATAGAAAAAAGTTGGATGCAAAATCCAAGAGATGCACTTTCATTGGTTATGGATCTGGTGATTTCAGATTCCATTTTTGGGATTTAGAGAATTGTAAAATTATTAAGAGTTGTGACATTGAATGGAATGAAAAGATAATGTACAGGGATCAAAATTTGGTACCCAAGGATGAATTGGTTGAGAAGTTTGTGTATGAAAATGAACTCTCGGATTCAAAATTCATATCTATAAGGTTACACAGTAACTGGTGTTGGTTGATCCCTAAGCGACATCGGTAAGCTAAACCAGTATTGGTTACGGGAGAGACAAACCGACATCGGTTAGTGGAACCGGCATCGGTTATAGGTGACCGGCATTGGTCACTATCAAAATTAGAAACAAATGCCCAAAAGGTCTAGAATGAACCTCCGATACGCCAAACTTCTGTGAGAAGGGTACAAAGGGTAAGTAAACCTCCAAAAAAAATTATACATTCCCTATCTTATTTATTATTGATTGATAATGGTGAACCACATTTTTTTGAAGAAGCAATGCAAGATGAGACTTATGATCAGTGGGAGCATGACATGGATGAGGAGATGGAATCCTTGGAACAAAACTAGACTTGAGATTTAGTTAAGTCGCTAACAGGTAAGAGGACATTGAATAACAAGTGGGTTTACAAGATCAAGGAAGAAGAGGGTGGATAGAAAATGTACAAGGTAAGACTTGTAGTATAGGGATTTGCACAGAAAGAAGGTATTGACTTTAGTGAAATATTTTCTCCTGTTGTAAAGATGAATTCTATTCATATTGTATTGAGTTTAGTTGTAGTAGATGATTTACATTTAGAACAACTAGATGTGAAGATGAATTTCCTTCATGGCAATTTAGATGAAGAGATTTATATGTAGCAACCACTTGAGTATGAAGTCAAGGGTAAGGAGAAATTAGTGTACATGTTGAAAAAGAGTCTATATGGGCTCAAACAAGCTCCAAGACAATGGTACATGAGGTTTTATAGTTTCATGCATGAGCATGGTTATTTGAGATGTGAATCTGACCATTGTGTTTATTTCAAGAAGCTTAAAAATGGGAGCTATATTATTTTTTTACTATATGTGGATGATATGCTTATTGCAGGATCTAATATGAAAGAAATTGGTGAGCTTAAGGGAAATCTAGCTCACACATTTGCAATGAAGGATTTAGGAGTTGCAAAATAATCCTTAGGATGTAAATACACAGAGACAGGAAGAATAAGAAATTGTATTTGTCTTAGGAAGTTTATATCAATAAGGTGTTGGAAAGGTTTAACATGCAAGATTCAAAACTTGTAAGTACACCTATGGTTGGACACTTCAAATTGAGAAAAGATCAGTTTTCTTCATCACATGAGGAGGTCAAATGCATGAAATCAGTACCATATGCTTCAACAGTTGGGAGTCTCATGTATGTTATGGTTTGTAGCAGACCAGAAATTGCACAGGCAGTGGGAGTTGTGAGTAGATTTATGGACAATCCAGGTAAAGAGCATTGGAAAGTAGTCCAATGGATACTCAGGTATTTGAGAGGGACATCTAGCATGTAATTATGCTATGGAGGTTCAGATATTTCTTTATGTGGCTATGTTGATTCAAATATGGCTAGAGATCTGGATGGTAAAAGGAGCACTACTGAATGTATTTTGACAGTAGGTGGGACGAAAGTTAGCTAGATTTCAAGATTGCAAAAGGTTGTGGCTTTGTATACTACAGAGGCAGAGTATGTTGCAGCTACAAAGGCTAGAAAATAGATGATATGGATGAACATGTTCATGGAAGATTTGGGAAAGGAACAATGTGATTACAAATTTTTTACGAGGATATGTTCCATGTATAAATTTGTATATAATTCCTAAATTATATTTGTATCATCAAATATGTGTGTGATATAAGCCATTGAATGCCCTGTCTTTTGAGGTGCACACGATATGTAAAGATATCCCTTGATTCAAAAGAAATGATGTGTACCCATGTCAAAAATTTCTGATAATGTACAATGGATCCTATGGAGGGTTATCTTTGGTGGCCACCATTGAGATATTATTTATAAAAAAGGTGCCCATGGTGGAAACCATGACACACACATATAAAAAACAATAAGAAAAAAGATAATAATCACAAAAGCAATCATGTATAATAGTAAATAAGTGTAGAGGGAAATAAGTATACAAGTAATCTAGAAAATAAGTACATAAGCAATGTTGCATATGCTAGTAATACAAAATGCCCAAGAGGTTTCAAACATGGCACAAAAGAGTGTCACATACATAAGAATACACAATATGATATCAAATCCACAGATAAGGGACACAACATGTGGCCAAAAATATATAGCGAATGACATAGAATGCATATATAGAAGCAATACATTAAACAAGTGAATGTGATAGAAAATAGTATCCATAAGGTACATACATAAAGATAAGCTAGTGCAACATAAGTCATACATGTTATCCATATTATTCTAAAAAAGATATCATATACACAATATAAAATATTGAGCATAATGAGGAAATGAAAGTATGTGTATCAAAACAAAAGAACCTGAATAGTGTAGGAGATGACCCCAAAAGATCAAGATCCAGTGGGAATGTTCAAGATCAACATTTTTCATCGTGTATCGATATGTGTATTTCTTGTATAAAGCTCAACATACCTCATGAATGCATGTTTGCAAACATTATATAGAAAATATGTTATCTATCAAGTTTTATGACAAACAACATATGTAAAGTAAAGAGAAGAAAAAAAAATCACATGCATGCAGGTCATGCTTTTGTGTTTTTGCAAATATTTGAATGCTTTTGTTTTATGTGATTATTTGAATGTTTTTTATATTTTTTTAATATTTATATAAGTAAGGGAAAAATAATATTTACCCTATGGAAGTGTTAAGAGGGTAAGGAGAGAACCCTATAGATATAAGAGGTTTGGGTTGTAAATGTGTGCTATGCACCCTAGGAATAAGATATTATGATGTAAACTTAGGATCTAGGCATATTGTATGTGCATCATAATACAATAAAAATATGTGAAAAAAAGGCTTGGTTGTGCATGGAATAAGAACAAGTGTATTGGCAAGAGAAACATACAAATCACCAATAACTAGAATGGAAAAATAAAATTATTAGTGTCAATAATAAAAATGGTTGAAGCGATTGCAACAAGTGCATGAATAAAAAATAGTAAAAAATGAAGCCAAGGCTATAAGATTTGTGAAAAACACTCAGTTCCATGAGTTTTTCTTGTATCAATATTAGGAAGAGGGAGAGAAACAAGGATAACCTTTAACAACAACTTTCATATAGAAACATTAAAAGTTTTAGAAACAAATGCATGCCTGTACATAAGCAGAGTAGAGGCCATATGAATTGTAACATGATACAAGGAGGTATGGGCTACTACAAAATATACACACACAATAGATGTAACAATAATAGGTGTATTCAAAATAGAGGAAAATTACTCAATAGGAACACTACAGGTAGGAAAGGATATGACATCATAAACCAAGGGTCTAGCACCACATGTAGTATCAAGAGACACATCATCAATAGTAACACACAAATAATTCCTAACAGGAATATGAGAAGCAAGTGCATCATTTAAATGTTTGTAGCATGTTCTATCATCATAGAAAAACATATTCAATATAGGTAGTGTACACATTATCTTGTCTAATATAAGTATCATAAGTATATTTATCATGTTTAAGTGTGCACTTAGTTGTAACATTGTCCATAACAAGATGATTTAAAATCAATTCATTTTTTATTTCCATAAACGTGTTATTTTCTATTTCATAAGAATATACAAACTTATTGCCAAAATTCATCACATGATCACATAGAATAGATATATTAGTATAATTTTGTCTAATAATAGTAGTATTGTTGTAAGCATCATCATCGCACTTGAAACCATCAATAGAATATGTATCATATGTATGCTCAATTATAGGTAGAATTGATAAATTACAAGGAGTCTCAAAGAGGGGAAATGAGCTAGTGAAATTTGTATCATGAAGGGTGAATTGGTCAATACACATGACATGTATCCAATGTTGTCATAAGAGGATAGTGTAATTAGGATCATGAGGCATAACTTGACATACATGAGCAACTATTTTCTTACCCACGGTGATTTGTAATGTGATTTTCCCAAGCACCTTACAAGGTACGTTATTGAATACATGAATATACTTATTGGATGGTGTGAGATCATCTATGGATAGGTCCAACCTATGAAGGAAATAAATGGTATAAGTATTGAGACTCAAGCCACTATCAACAAGGAAATTATTAACCCAGTAATGTGGTTCAAATGCTAAACTAATTCCCTTTTTCCCTTAAATATTTTGGTAATGGTTTTTTGAATTTCTATTTTTATGACCTAGCTCCAAGACCTTTGGAGGCTTGGTAATTAAGGAAGATATACTCTTGAACCTAGTTCAAGTCCATCAGACTCAAGTAGTGGTTGCTCTAATATATGTGCTAATTTTTAAAGAAGATTTAGGAGAATCTTTAGTACTTTTGACATGTAATTTTCAATAGGTGCTCTTGAGAATTACAATTTAGTTTTCAAGTGCATTAGACTTGTTTATATAAGATTTCATAGGCTAGTTTCTATATTAAGGCCAACTTGTGGATAACAAAGGAACCAAAAAAATATACCACATTTAGAAAAGGTCCATTGGAGAGTGTAAGACGAGACCATATAGTTAAACCCATACTATAGTATGTCTTGGTACCACACTATACAATTTCAAATATGCGATTCATGATTTTCAAGCAAGATTCTGGGATAGATGCCTAGGAGTAAAGTAATTATTTGGATAAATAAAAATTAAACGAGTGAATGAAAAATTGGTGTGTGTAGTTAAGAATGTCACATGAAAGAGAGAAGAATATGTTGATCAAACTTAGGATGTACACGGAAGTCAAGTGTAGAAACAAAGCCAAACATGTCATTATCAAAGGATAAATTGCCCAATTTATGTCTGCATGTGCATAATAATCATACAAGGTGCATAAGACCTCACATATAATAATAAGTTATATTGTATATGTAATAACCAATCACCATTTATGGTAAAATACCAATCAACGCCACAATTAATTGCTTCATTTAACATTATCTAGGCCACAGTTCCTTGATTTTATAAAGTAGTACAATAACTTAACATCAAGAATTTATAAAACGAATCAAAGTACATGTAGTGTGTCATCACCCCTGAGGAAAATTCTAGAGTCATTTAAGGAGGGCTCAAATTATTCCATGGTCAAGAGTCTAGGTAATAAGGGTCATTTCATACTCTTATGAGAGTTAATTTTCATTATCAAGTTCTTTCTTGACATGAGACCTTGCCACACTAGGGATATTATACACCCCATAATGTCAAAGCGATATTTATCAATTTCTATGAAATGGGTGATATGCCCTCGATGAACTCAATTTTCATCAAATTCAAGATATTTACAATTAAATATGATATTTATGGATATTGTGCATTGATCAATTTATAAGCTTATAGATCTAGAAGACTAATCCATTTTTAGAATTTTTTTTATAGGATTTCAAATGGAATTTACTTAATCATGTATATACAGATTTTTATCACTTATTTGATGAAATGGTATACCATGAGTAGATCCTCACATACCATGAGTAGATCCTCTTACATTCATGTTCTTTTACATATAAAGCTTGATCTTTCTATTCTAGTTACAAAGGAAGATCTTCATCTAATATTTGTTTAATGTTTATTGATTGATTCATATTTATAATGGTCCCTTCTTTTTCCTTGACATGTCACTAAATTTTCCTATATTATAAAGAAAAACAAGTGTTATATTATGGATGTTGCTTGATTATGATTTGACTACTTTACCATCCACTAGACGTCGTTATACATCTTATTTATCAAGACAAGTAGGAAAACCATTTTATAATATCATAAGATAATAGAAAATGGAGAAAATAAGTGTTAAGAATCGCAATAGAATATTTAGGAAAATATTAATAATAACACCATTATAATGGAATATGATTAGAGAAAACACCAAGTGCAAGAATCCCTTCTATATTTATTGAAAATCAAAACATAAGGCCTCCTGAATCATCCCCAACACAATAATAAATAAAAAATACTTGAGAACATACCAGTGGCCATTTGAATATTTGTAAAGGATTCTTATACAAATAACACCATGGTTGTTAAAGAAGAGAGATCCAATACATTTAGTATCAATTTTTTGTAACAATTGATACATAATTGATGAATTTCAACATATTTTCTTTAGTGAGGGGTCAATACGACATATTACACTACAAATTCAATGGATCCAAAATACATTAAACACATTAGTATTTTTGGAACACCGCATAGAGTAGTTCAATTCCATTCTTAGGTGATATTGGGTTGAAAAAATGATGATGTAAATGTAAGTATTACATTTGTTTTAGGTTAAAAATCCAATAGTTCAAAGAGATAATGGACAGATGAAAATGAAAGAAATAAAACATCACAAAACATATATGTTTACATTTCGTAAGGAATTGACATCAATACTTACGCAAAACTTTAAACACTAGAAAACACATCTTGCACATAAGTTCTCTTAGTTCTAAAATACCAAAAACATTATAAAACTTAATAATCCCAAAAAATCAAATAATATCAAAAAAATAACTAAAAATATAAAACTCCACCAAAAGATGATAAAATACACCTCATCACTCATTTGTTAACCATCACCCTCTCACATTTAATTTTGTCCATCACACCTACCCATTTGCATGCCTAATGTATTATGGACCCTTATCATCTCATCAATCTATGCACATTCCATTTATGTAGTGCCCACCTATTTTGATTCCCATTTTGGACCATGTTGACTCATTGTAACATCATACTATTTTGATTGAGGCATTGACTATTACATATCTTTCATTTTTACGATGATGTTGTTACATTACATGGATAATTATATGTTGATATTGGATGCTAACTCATTTTATGACAAGGATGTACAGGGCATATGATTGATTATCTTATGGTATCGATGTGATGTTATGAATAGATTATGATATCTCCCATGATGGCATATATATTTATCCTAGATGCATTATCATGTTCACCTCTTGTTACACTAATGATGGATCATAGTTGGATTATTCATTAGCTAGTTGTTAATCATGTACAAATTATCATTGAGATATTGTTGTCATGTTGGATAACTATTATTAGGGAGGTATAATGTTTAACTTGAGTGTGAAGCTGGCAAGTTTCACCACGTGAGAAACATGGGACTCAGGCGGGGGATGTCTCGAACCAACACATTGGGCCATAAGGGCCAAATTTTTCCTTCCTATTTTATTTTGTTATGGGTCACTGTACTTGACCTTGGTTATTTTTGTGGATTAGTATCACCCCTTGTGATGTTGTATTATCGCTTCTTACTTTTTTGGTTTTGTTAACCCCCTTTTTCTTTGGCATTGTAATTAATAATGTTAATCCTCTTTTATATTAGCTTTAATGTCGTGTTTAACTCTAACCCCTTGGAATTATGCAAACTTGGGTTTATGTCTTGCTTTGTTCTTCCTTATGGGGGATTTGGGACACCTAATCATGGATTAGGTGAGCCCAACTACCTCTCCTAAATGCCATATTTTCCCAAACTCGGATTTGGGAAAAAGGTGACATTTAGGATGTGTATAAGGCAAGTCATGGACTAAATTTTCCTTGGAAAAATCCTTTAAGACCCTATAGCTAGGGGTGGGTGGGATCCTTTCCAAGGAAAATTGAGCCCATTTCCCCATTTCCACCCCTTCTTCTCCCTTGTCTTTTATGAAATTTTCTTGAGTGTGTGAATGATGTTGGGATGTGGGGGTTCTCTATGATTGTATGGATATTTTCCTTTTATCTTTTACTTTTATTTTTTGGGGGTGGAATTTGTTGGAGATTTTGGATTGCTTAAAGCATAGGTGGAGGGTGACACTTGTCACCCTCCCATTTGGTTCCTTGGGTTTCTCTTTTTCTATATCATCCCCTCTTGCGGATGGGATGGGGGTTACTTGCTTCATTTTTCCTGATTTTGGGTCTACTTTTGGGAGTTTGCAAGGATAAGGAAGTGGATTGTAGAAGCTTGGATTGGAACACTTGTTTAATCTTGAGGTAGGATCTTACCTCAAATTTGTTTATTATTTGAAATGGTTAAAATTGTGTTGTGTGGATTGAAATTGGTTGTTTAAATTGTTTTTCTTTTGTTTTCCCATCCAACCTTGGATGGAATGGATTTTGGGTATGTGTGGGAAGAGGGAAGAATCCCATTTTTACTCACCCTCATGCTTGATGGACAAGCTTGAGGGAAATTTGGTTTACTCCTTCATTTGATTTGAAGGACATGGAGGGATAAGGGGAGAATTAATGGAGAGATAATGAGAGGATTTTGATATCTCATGGAGAGATAAGGAGATGGTAACTTACTATGTTTAATTTCGTTATAAATTTGTCACTTCATGAGATATCCTATCTCCTCTTGCCTCATTTGGAAGTTTGTTGTTTCTCTAGTTTTTGGTTGGTTATGTTGCATTGTTTTTGGGGTGTAATTTATAAGTGTCAAATCCTTGGGTGTGTTTGGTTTCTGGTGACAATTTTCTACTATTCGTTTGAGGCATTCCCCATCCCTCTTTCCCATGGGCTTGGAGGGAGGCTAACATGTCCTTTTGGTCCATCCTTAAGGCATGTAATGATTCCTATAAGTTGACAGGTAAAAATGCTAGTTTCTCATGGGTTTTTGAGCTACTTTTGGATGACATGGAGCTTGAATAATGACATTCTAAAAGTTGAAAAAGTTTTACAGGTTTCTGTCATGTGTGCATGGAATTACATTTCATTGGAAAATTGGGCATGTTGTCTCCTCTTGTGAGAAGGGCTAATAATTCTCGCATTTTAAAGTTATTCTTTTCATTATGTAAAGAACAATATAATTTGTCATAGTTGTTATGACATGTATTTTGAATAGTTAAAACCATTGGTGGAAATGTTGTTGAAAAATGTAAAAGATTACTTAAAGTTTTTGGTTAAACATATCTCTTTTTGTTTTCCCTTTTTAGTATCCTTCTTTAGAAATGGGAAATTCAACTTAAGAAATAAAAGAATGTTTAAATGTTATGAAATGAAATTTATCCCCCTCTCTCTTGGTTAAAATATGGAAATTGTGTACCTTATCTTTCCCATAATGGGATTCTAAGTTAATGGGTTTGCTGGGGTTTAGGAACTCCATATTTACCTGTTGTTACTTTGTGTGAATGGAAAGGAAATGGTAGCAATTCAAGTTCCGTTGTTTTTTGTTTTCTTGAATGGTAAGGGTTGTTGTTTAAATATAAAAGTTATAGTTTTCCATCCTTGCAATTCAATGGTAGAAATTGCTTATGTATTGCATTATATTCTGGGTTGAAAATGTGAATTTTCCATTATATCTCTGATAAAAACTAGCAGGTTATTTTCTCTTGTATGTATGAAATAAATCCATATTTTGTTAAATACAACTTATTTTTATATATATATACGCATATACACACATGCATTGCATGCACACACACACACACACCACACACACACACACACACACACCAAGTATATAAAAATAAAAATTAAGTATATTAACATCTAAGGGAAGAAAAAATACCTTTATAAAATTTTTCAAGAAATATGCATGGTCGATCTCACTTTGAAAAGGGATTGAAGGGTAAATGCATTGAAGTTTATAAGACAAATATAGGGTCATCCGCACGACATCATATTTCACATACACACATACATATCACACTTGTAGGGGGACACACACACACACACACACACACACACAACACACACTACACCAGTATAGCTAGTGGCCTAAAATCACCCCTAATTCATCCATAAAAAATGGACAAGATTATATATTAAACACTCCCAACATTGTCTAATGACCTTGGTATTGTTGCCCTGCCGCCACCGCTTAAAAACACCGATAAAAAATCCGTTTGCCTACATATTTGGATGACCAAAAATTTTTATATATATCATTATATAAAATATATGCCACTATCTATCTTGGGTGGATTTAAACTTTAAGGGAAGAATAAATCCATTTAAAACCATATGAATGAATTTTGTGAAATGGTTTAACTCCATAAAGAAACAGAGCACTTTCCATTTGCCCGCCATAACTTATATATTAAATCAAATACATATTTTTTTGGTATATAATTTCACCAGGGTTGGGATGGATATCCCACCCATATCCCATACTAACTCAGTGCCACAAATTTTGACAGTGGCTTAGACATGGCCATAAACATCTCACCGGAAAAAGTGTCTTAAGAACCCTAGTGGCCATTATAAAATGGCTGCCTCAACCCTTTAAAATCCGCCATTCTACAAAGGCCAATAGTCTCCCCTACGCAATGGTACCATTTTTGTGACATAGTTTTTCATTGCTCGACATGGTTTAAGTCTGCGGAAGACTAAATTTGATGTTTTTATGTTTTTAATGTAAAATTCAGATTTTGTCCACTAAATTGTAAACTGTGTGTGCACTTACCCTGAACTATGTGTGTGTACGAAAAAATCATGGTGTGTGTGTGTGTGTGTGTGATGTGTCCCACCCATCCCTAAAACTTACCCATGCCACATGTGTGTGTGGCCCAGTCGTGGGCCACCCTCCATGTAAACCTGTGGCCATGCCATGGCCACCCCAACCTGTTTGTGCCAAAACAGTGTCCACAACCTTGTGTGTGTTTATACTACATATACTATTTGGAGCTCTTAAACCTGCAAGTAACTACATGTTTTTAGGCTCACAATCTGAGCATTTACAAAAATCATAATAAAAATAAATCTTATATAAAATGGCCAAGTAGAAAGCCACCAGATCCATTCAGGATCACACTCTGAGATAAATAGAAACTCAAAATAAACCCTTGTATAAATAATTTAAATGGCTATGTGTAACCAAAAAAAGCTAAATTGGCAAAAAATTGATAAATGTGTAGAAACCTTCCTTCCATTCTTGCCCTTAGCTTCTCCATTTCCTCCATTCTTCTACCTATAAATAAAATAGATGGAGTAAACACACTGAATGAATAAGGAGAAAAAATTAAATAATAAGGATTTCAATTTGAAAACTTTATCCTTAAATTTTTTTTTAGGGTTAACATATCTAATGGTGGAGATTAGATCAAATTTAGGGCCCTGATTTAATTAGAATTTTACTTAGTGAATAAGGTTACCTTTTAAAATAATTATATTGTTATGTATTTTAATATGAAAATGACTTAAACCCTATAGTTTATCTTTAATAGGGGACTGTAAAAATAAAAATGAAATTTTGGGGAAAGTAATTAGGTTGTGTAATGGTAATTTATTAATTAAATGGATTAATTAACCCTCCTCCTTGAGAACTATGATCAGAATTTTATCCATGGAATTTAACAAACATCCTTATTTAATATACTTTAGAATAATTTTTAAAAAGGGTCGAAATTTAATTAATTAGTAAAAATTAAAATAAACCTTTCCATTTTATCCCAAGCGCAATCGTGAATTGCTAATGGGTTTTTCAACACTTTTCGTTGTCATGATATAACTATTGTCGATGTTATTATTAACATTCATAGTAAAACTATACCCAACCATGAAAGTGGCATTACACCAAATCTTTGCTCGTAGCTGTGTTTGCGTCACGGTCGCCATGATGTGATAAATTTTATTTTGAAATGACTATTCATGAATGCATTTTGGTGTCGGTTCATCGTCCTAGTGACCTTGTCTTCCTAAATTATCCTTAATATTATTATACTTACACTTTTAATAACAAAAAAACATTATACCATTATTATTTCCCTTCATCAACTGGAATTTGGTTTTGTAGTTGTCTGGTTATCAATTTTTGGAACTTTAACTAAGTGAGGCATGACATCTAGTATTAGAAATCAATTTCAAAACCAGACGCTCTAGGGATTTATTGTTAACTTTTGGTAGTTAATTGATTTAAAACCACTTGTTTTAAATCATTTTTGCAAAATTCTAATGCACCATTTTCCCTCATACAGGATGATAGTGTACAATACTAGATGAGATGTAGCGGTGACTAAGGGTCATGGGAAACCACCTCAAGAGAAACCTAGGGCCAATAATGGGCCAAAAATATTAGACGCACTTCATCAGATGATGGGGGTACTTTAGGATCCACTTCTTGCACAACCTGAGAAAGAGGTAGAGGCCAGTCAAAATGAAATTTAAACACACCTAGATGAGGGTTTCCCTTATACCACTCACCTAAAAAACTCATCACAACGATAGAGGACGTGTAACAATTTAGTTAATCTTAGGGCTCATAAAGATAGGTCTCACAACCCCTCAATTATGATTCAATGAGTGGTTAAGACACACCATCATGGTTAGGAAATATAAAATACCATTTGTGAACTTCTTTGAATTCATCCACCCACGCATGTAGGTACAATAGATGGTTTTGGGGCCGAGGCATGGATCCTAAGTTTAGATAGTTGTTTTGTCTTGCATCCTTCTGAGAGTAATGTCAGGGCTCACCTCATCATACACCTACTTCACAATGGAACATTCATCTTGTATAGGAATGAGGAACAGAAGCTCCATTTAACTTTAGAGACGGTCACCTATGAGTTATTTGAGGATTGTTAATGGGCTCAATATATGTCATATCACTTCATTATGAAGAGGATTGATGAGTTTCGCGATCTTCGAAAGAGGTTCGAGACAATATCTCAATATGAATGTAGATTTTTGGATCTATCACAGTATGTGGACTATCTCTAGGATGTGAAGTTACAGGTAAATAGGTTCATCATGGGCCTAAATACAAACTTGGTAGGGATAGTTAGGATTGTTTCTCCCCCGACCTTAGAGAAGGCCTATCTTGCAAATGAGAATAGGACCATAACACATGAGTATCAGGATAGGAACCAAGGAAATTTGTAAGAGCGAGTTATCTCATTCTAGGATCAAAGATCACGTGGCTCCACCCCACCCCCGAGAGGTGGGTTTAGACATTTTTAGTCATCTTCACAACCTCCTACACACCCATAGTAGTCCTCTTATTAACAAGATCCTCATCCACAGAAGACTAGGCTAGACCATGATAATCAAAGAGGTAGAGGCCCTAATGACCAAATTTTTGGCAAAGATAGGAGGAATGGTAGTTAACAACTGAATTTTTCTTGTTATCAGTAGTCCGCCAAAGTAGGACCCACACGATCGGTTCACTAGAGCACATGAGGGACTTATTTGCATAGGGATCCACCAAGTTGTTTTATTTTTGGGGTCCATAGTCATTATGCATGATTTTTTCCTCAGAGGCCATATTTTTCTTAAATTAAAAAGGCACCCATTTCTGAGTATAAATTTGGTGATGTAGGGCACGGTCATCACATCTATGTCATGGTCGAGAACCATCAAGTCGAACATAAGTCCATGGTCATTGAAAAGAAAGGTATGATTAGATATACACCTATTACTATATTATTTTATTCAAGAGCTTATGACTCCTTTATATCACCCTCTTTAGTGGATAGGTGTGGTTTGGTGGCTTCTAGGTAGGAAGATAGGTGGTAGGTAGAGTTAGCGATTGGGGCCAAGCTCGTTATAGAATCGTATGTGGATAGTTATATACTTGACATAGGGGTATTATCCACTACCTTAGACCTTCGTATTTTTTAGTTGGGATATTATGAGGTTATTCTTGGTATGGATTGACTTGATTCCCATCAGGCCAAATTTTATTGCAGAAACAAGTTCATAGAGTGTGTAGATAATATAGGAATTTTTGTAGTTATATCCAGGATTCAGAGACTCATATTATTGCATATGATTTCCTCTATGAAACTTAAGAGAAGTATGTACAAGGGATGTAATATATTTTCTATCATTATTAGTGATAGATTTGAGGAGATTCTACAGATTTCCCCATCAGATGAGCACCGTATCTTGAGATATTTTGAAAGGTTTTTCCTAGGAAGCTTCTGGGTATGCCACCACATTGTGAGGTGGAATTTTTTATTGATCTTATTTTAGGTTCAATACCCATGTCCCGTGTTTCGTATAAGATGAATACCCCTGAGATCCATGAGCTCAATATTTAGTTAGAGGATATTTTTTAGAAGGGCCTTGTTTGACCTAGTGTGTCCCCTAGTGACACACTGGTGATTTTTGTGAAGAAGGATTGATACCTTTGTTTGTGTGTTGAATTCAAATAACTGAACAAGGTAACAATGAAGAACCATAATCCCTTTCCCTGTCTTGAGGTTTTTTTTTATCATATGAGGGGAGATAGAGTGTTCTCCAAGATAGATATAAAGTTATGTTACCACCAGCTACGTATCACAAAATTAGACATACATAAGACAAATTTTTGGACTTGTTATAGACATTGTGAGTTCACAGTGGTCCATTTCAGTCCATTGAATGTAGCTGCAATTTTTATGAGCCTCATGAATGGGGTTTTCAGGACCTTCTTAGATATATTTTTTATTATATTGCTAGATGAAATTTTGATTTACTCATGCTTGGTAGAGGAGCACTAGGAGTACTTGAGACAACTATTACAGGTTTTGAGGGATCACCAGTTGTTTGGGAACTTGGAGAAGTGTTCCTTCTTTCATACGAAGATTCAATATCTAGGGCACATTATCACATACAAGGGTATCTCAGTAGATCCCTTGAATTTTCATGTTATCATTGATTGGTCATCCCCCACCACAGTGATTAAGGTTAGGAGTTTAATGGGGTTAGTGTGTTATTACTGCCATTTTTTTAGGATTTTTCTAGGATATAAAATCCTATCAACTCCCTCCAGTGCAAAGGGAAGAAATTTTGTTGGTAAGATAAGTGAGATCACAAATTTCATCTTCTCAAGGAGTGATTGATGATTTCACCCATTCTTGCACTTCCTGGCCCTTTGGATGACTTTGTGGTATGTATTGATACATCTATAGAGGGACTTAGAGTGGTGTTCATGTAGGAGAATCACGTCATTGCTTTTGAGTATTACAAGCTCAAGGACTATGAACTTAACTATCTCACTCAATATCTTGAGCTTTTAGTAGTGGTTCATGCTTTGGTTTGTTAGAGGAACATTCTCTTCAATAGACCTTTTGTTTTGAGGACATACCATTTGATACTCTAGCATATCTTCTATCAACCCAACCTCAATGCTCAAAAGTGGTGTTGGATGGAGTTCCTCTATGAGTATGACATGGATATCTAGTATATAAAGGGGAGGAGAATGTTGTTGTTGATGATGTGAGTAGGTGGAAACATGAGATTTATTCCTTGAAATTATGATTAGATATCAGGGGAAGGATACTTTGGCATCTTCCCAGAGATAGATTTGATGAGGGTGTCAGAAAAATATTTGAGTCATAAGGTCCCTTAGTCAGCAAGTATGCATGTTCCACCTTGGAGTCAGATCATCTACTTCGGTTTCAGAGACACATATATATTGTTAGAGTGGTTGATTTGCACAAATTTGTTCTTTTAGAGGCACATCAATCCCTATATGTAGCTCATCCCAAGGTTAAGAAGATATATGCAAAATTGAGACAACTTTACTTTTAGTTGGGGTTACGCCGTGATATTATAGATTTCGTAGCCCACTATCTTGAGTGATAGAGGATGAAGATTGAGAATTATCACCTTGTAATCCTTCTTTACCCTCATGATATTATGGAGTGGAAGTGGGACTTCATGTCCATGGATTTTATTTTTGGTATTCCCACTTCATCATGAATCCATCATGGTGATGATGGATAAATTCACCAAGGTTTCTTGCTTCTCTTTGACGAAGGTATTTTATAATGTAGTTTCTATTGGATATGTGTTAATGGATGATGTAGTGAGGTTGCATGGTATTCCTAGGATGATCATTTGTGATCATGGGTCAAATTATACTTCTGATTTTTGGACATCATTTTAGTCATATTTGGGGACTTGATTAATTTCATTTTATTTTACCACCCTCAAATAAATGGTAAAAAATAGAGAGGGTGAACCAAGTATTATAGGAGATGCTTTAGATGTATGTGATGGATTAGTAGACGAAGTGGGAGCATTATATGTATCTAGTTGAGATTTCATATAATAATAATTTTCACAACTCCATCGTCATGATGTCTTATTAGGATTTATGTGGGAGACCTTATAGGACACAATTTAGCTGGGATAGATTGGATTACATGATTGATATAGGTCTCACATATCTTTAGGATATAAAGTAGTAGGTTGTTCTCATCCAGTAATGTTTAGATAAATCTCATGCATGCCAGAAGGCGTATGCTAATATGAAGAGGGTTGACTGTCACTTCCTTATAGGTGACAAGGTATTTCTCATAGTACATCCACACAAGAGTCCAATCCATCATGGAAAGGGATCTAAGCTATCTCCTTATTTTTGGGGACATTTTAATATTTTGGAGGTTATTGGTCCAGTTTCTTATTGCTTAACTCCACTGTCATGCCTATCACATACACACTACGTGTTTCACGTCTTACTATTGCAAAATTATGTACCTTATATAGCTCATGTTTTGGATTGGTTGACCTTACAGGTGGAGGCCAAAGGATAGTGGAATTTGGAGCCCATGCATATTATAGAGCACAATAGGCTGACCCTTTGGGGGTGCAACTTGGACCATGTTAAAGTCTAGTGGGATAGGTATGATGATATTGTGGTTATTTGGGAGGATGCAACACTATTAAGGGCCTGATATCCTTACATATTTTAGTGAATTCCTATAGGAATTCAATTCCTAGGGGATGGGGATATAATGCACAACTATTTTTATTTCTATTTTGGATTATGTTGACTCAGTGTAGTACCGTATTGTTTTGACTGAGACATTGACTATCATATATCATTAATTTTGATGATGATGATGTTACATTACATGGATAAATAAATGTTGATATTGGATGCCAACTCATTTAATGACAGGGATGTACATGGCAAATGATGCCAATATGCTTGATTATATTATGGTATCAATGTTATGTTATGACTAGATTATGAGATCTCACATGATGGTATATATATTTTTTGTAGATGCATTATCATGTTCCCCTATTATGACACTAATGATTGATCATAGTCTGATTATTAACTAGCTAGTTTTTGATCATGTGTGGATTATCATTGAGATATTACTTATATTATTATTACATTTGTTATCTATTATTGGGAAGGTATAATGTTTAACTTAAATTTGTAGATGACAGGTTTCACCGCCTGAGAAACCTAGGACTTAGGCAAAGGATGTATCAAACTAACACAATGGGCCCTAAGGGTTGAAGTTCCTTCCTAGTTAATTTTTCTATGGATCACTTTAATTGACCTTGGTTCTTTGTTGTATATTATTTAAACCCCCCCTTGTGATTTTGTATTATCATTACCTTCTTACTTATTTGTTTTGGCTAACGCCCTCTTTTCTATGGTATTGTAATTAATAATTCTAATCATTTTTTCCATTAGCTTTGATCTCGTGTTTAACTCTTACCCCTTGGCTTTATGAAATTTTTTGTTATTTCTTACTTTTTTATTCCTAATGGAGGATTTGGGACAATTAATCATGGATTAGGTGATCCCAACTACCTATCCTAAATGTCATCTTTTCCTCTAACTCTAATTTGTAAAAAAGGTGATATTTAGGAGGTGTATAAAGCAAGTTATGAAATAAAATTTCCTTAGAAAGAGCCTTTAGGCCCTATACCTAAGGGTGGGTGGGCTCCTTCTAATGAAAATCGAGCCCATTTGGACATTTCCCCCCTTTTTCTCCCTCATATTTTATGAAATTTTCTTGATTATGTGAATGGTGTTGGGATGTGGGGATCTTTCATGATTGTTTCAATATTTTCTTTTCTTATCTTTTAATTTGGGTTTTTGGGGTGCATAATTTTGTATATTTTGGATTAATTGAAGCATAGGAGGAGGGTGACACTTGTCACCATCCCTTTTGGTACTTTGTGTTTCCCTTTTTATATATCATCCCCTCTTTTGGAAGGGATTGGGGATTACTTGTTTCACTTTTTCTTTGGGTTTTTCTTGGGATCTTGCAAGGAGAATGAAGTGTATTGTGGAAGCTTGGATTGAGAACAATTGCTTAATATTGAGGTAGGATCTTACCTCAAATTTTTTTATTGTTTGAAATGATTAAAATTGTGTTATGTGGATAAAAATGGGTTGTTCAAATGTCTAGTCTTTTGTTTTCCCATCCAACCTTGCATGTAATGGATTTTGGGCATGTGTCAAAAGAGGGAAGAATACCCTTTTTTACTCACCCTCATGCTTGATGGACAAGCTTGATGGAAATTTAGCTTACCTCTTCATTTGGTTTGAAGGGGATGGAGGGATACAAGGAGAGATTTATGGAGAGATAAGGAGAGTATTTTTTATATCTCATGTGGAGATATAAGGAGATGGTGGCTTACTATGTTTAATTTGGTTCTAATTTGGAAATTAATGGGATATATTATCCCCTCTTCCCTCATTGAGAATTTTGGTGCATCTCTAGTTTTTGGTTGGCTATGTTGCATTGTTTTTGGGTTGTAATTCCTAAATATTGTATCCTTAGGTATATTTTGGTGACCATTTTCAGAACTTCTAGTTTGAGGAATTCCCCTCCCTCTTTCCCATGGGATTGGAGGGAATCTAGCATGTAATTTTTGTCCACCTTAAGACATTTAATGATGCCTATAGGTTGGGAGGTAAACAAATTGGTTTATCTATAGCCATCTTTGGAGCCACTTTTGGATGGCATGGAACTTGAAGAATTTTCTATAAAAGTTGTAAAATTTTCAAGTTTCAGTTATGCTTCATGGAGTTACTATAGCCATTGGAACATTGCACATGGTATATCCTCATATGCCCAGGGCTTCTCATTTTTGACAGATTTTAAAGTTACTCTCTTCATTATGTAATACAAACAGATATAGATGTTCCTTATAGTTGTTATGAAATTGACTATATGAATAGTTCAAGGGATACCATTGGACAAGGTCAACCCATGAAACTGCCGCAAATACTACAAAATAGTTGCTTTTAAAGTAACGAATGGTGTAAAAATCTAGAATGCTTTTTGTTTTCCCTTTTTAGTATTCTTCTTTGGATAGTGGGTACCATTTTCAACTTCAGGAAATAAACGAATATTTGAATACAGATGGCATGAAATTTACCACGCGCTACATGTTGGTTTATACCATTTATCCATGTTTGCTACCTTCAAATCCCAGACCAATCTAGTGGGATTTTAAGTTAGCACAAGTATTGTCACCATTTAGGCAACCCCATATTGATCTGTTATCACAATCTTGTACAAATTGTCACCAACAAGGTACCCAATTCCGAAAAAGTGTATTTTGCCATTGTTTCTCCAATATCAAGGGTTGTTAAAATTGAAAAATTAAAGTTATAATATTTTCATCCTTGGATATTCAGGATTGAACACAGAGTTTTTTTTATTGTGGTTATGAGGTACATGTTTTGTTTCCCTTTTCTTATTATCCCTAGTTCCCATATATTATACGCCTTTTTCTTGCTTTTGTTACTATTGTTTCGCTTCAATGGGCGAGAGTTTGGCCATGTATGATTTTTATGCTTTGTTTGCTTGACTTGTCTCGGTTCATAATTTTTCCATTCCTTCATTCGGTTATTTCACTCTCTCAATTTGGCACTACCGTGTCTGAATGTTGTTATAAACACTATGTGTGTGTGTGTAGGTCAGTTGTCCCACCCATCACCCACACATCCATTTTACCTGCTTGGACATGGCCCAACCGTGGTTTGCCTTACCCCCTCCATTCGGCCATATGCCACTCTATCTAACCCTCCCCGCAATGGTTTCAGGCCTTGGGACGTAGTTTCTTTCCCTTTCGCCGTGTCTTTGTGGCCATGAACAACATGCAACATCTGCATTCATTATGTCGATAAGCAATTCCTTCTATTGAATATGATAGGGTATTTACTCGTTGACATATTGACAGGAAATCATCATTTTTTGAATTTTTTCAATCTGTATGTGTGTTACAAAGGTGGATAATAAAAATCGAATCTAGATAAAATGGCCAAAAGTTTGATAGGGGACATGTCGATCCGATGCCAAAGGGATGGCAAGAGGCATGGTCACAAAACCCATATTGGTGATCTACGTTGTTTGAACGAGTTTGTGAGTGACAATATTGTTCATTACTTATGGTTGCACCCAGAATACGATTAGTAAATTATGCAAACAATATAATTAGATCGTAATTGACAAATGGTATCGTTACCAATAATTGCCATTGCATCCTCCTTTCCCTTTGTTCTAGAACTATGCAAAACAAAATAAATACTAAATATTTGATAAGTTGTACAAGAATTTGAGAGAAGAAATCCAAATATTATAAGGCTAAGGTAAAATACATCCTCACATTTGAGTTTTTAGGGTTAACATATATAACGATAGAAATTATATCAAATCTAGGGCCCTAATTTAATTAGATTATTACTTAGGTGAATAAGGTTGCATTTTAAAATAAATGTACTATTATGTGTTTTAATGTGAAAACTACATCTTAAATATCCTATAGTTGATCTGTCTCGTCGTCCTACCCTAGATCTTAAATAAAATCTTCTTGCTCTCACTGAACTTGATTCTCGTCGTTGTCCTGGATCATCCTTATTAATTAAATGGATTCCTCCTCACCCTTCAACGTGAGATCCATCATCATGATTCTTCCTCTTCCTGAAATATAGATCATCCTTGTCCTTCTTTAAATCCTTTTCATCCTTACGAATAATTGTTTCAAATGGGTCAAAATTTAATTAATTGGTAGAAATTCAAATAAATCTGGCTATATTATCACGTGCATGGTCGCGAATAGCTAATGGTTATTTCAACACTTATCGACGTCATGATATAACTATCGTCGACGCTATTATTAGCATTCATCATAAAACTATACCAAACCGTTAAAGTGGCATTACACCGACTCTTCAGCCGTAGTTGTGTTTGCAATGTGGTCGTTATGACGTGATAACTTTCATTCCAAAATTATTGTTTGCGAATGTGGTTTGGTGTTGCTTCATCGTCCTAGGTACCTTGTCATGCTAAACCGCCCTTCAGATTATTATACTTCAAATTTTAATAACAAAAAAATGATACCATTATTTTTGCCCTTTATCGACTAGACTTTGTTTTCATAGTTGTCTTTTTATATATTTTGAAACTCATGCTGAGTGAGGCACGACAACTTATATAAACCTCAATCTTCTATGCACTCAAAAATATAAAACACCACTCACCTTCATTATTTCCTCTTCTTGAATCTCATCATTCTTGTCTCCCTTGACTTTTGATGCACTAGAGCCCATACTTGAGTTTGTTTCTTAGCTCAAATATTTTGGTATTGTAGGTTTTGGAGAGGTGAAGGAAGATCACAATATATTGGTGTAACTTGTGACTTCACTGTTTGGGTGATATTTCACCATAGATGTTAGTCGCACCTGCAACTGGCCGATAACTTCCATGCGATTTTCGGTTAATCACAGTCACGACTAGTTTATGAATGAGTCAGGTATACCATTCATTTTTTATGCATTGTTTTATCATTTTTCTACAATAAAATGTATTTTATCTCCTTAAATGGTTAAGAATATAACCGAGGTAGGTACCCTAACCATAAAAACAACTAACATTTTCTAAGTTTTTAAATGTAAGTTTTAGATTCATATCATGAAATTTAACCACTTTATTCATTAAAAAAACACATGATTGTCCTCATTTTTAATGCCAATGTAAGCCCATTTATTGAAGTAACATTAATTTGGAGATTTCATATCAACTAACACATCTTGCAGATGATCCAAATCTAGTCGTACATTTTGGTGACCGTGGTGGTGATTCAAATCTAACATACAATTTGGTGACCACAGTAGAACTAATAATATACAGCTAGATTTGGATCACATGCAAGATGTGTTAGTAGATATGAAATATCCAAATCAATGCTTTTTAAATAAATTATCTTACATTACCATTCAAAATGACATGGAAAATTGTGGGTTATTTCAATAAATAAAGTGGGTAAACTTCTTGATTTGAATCTAAATTCTCTATTAAAACACTTCGAAAAATGTTACTTATTTTTGGTGGTTTGGGGACCTACTTTAGTCAAATACTTAACCATTTAAGGATATAAAATACATTTTATTATAGAAAAATGAAAAAACAATGCATAAAAAATGAATGGTATACTTGAATAAGTCACAAACCAGCCGCGACTGTGATTCTCCAAAAATTACATGGAGGTTATAGGCTAGTCATGGGTGCAACTGACACCTACGTTGAAATATCTCCAAAAAATGATGTTGCGAGTTTCACGAATATTTTTTGATTTTCCTTTGCCTATCCAAAACCTGCAATACCAAAATATACAAACAAAAAAGCAAAAACTCAAGTATGGTCTCTAGTGCATCAAAAGTCAAGGGAGCCAAGAATGATGAGAGTCAAGAAGAGGAAATGATGGGAGTGAGTGGTGTTTAATATTTTTTGAGTGCATAGAATATTGGGATGGATATGTGTGCAATTTGCATAGATTGGTGAGATGATAAGTGTTCATAGTGCATTGGGCATGCAAATGGGTAGGTGGGATGGAAAAAATTAAATGTGAGTAGGTGAGGGTTAGTAAATGAGTGATGAGGTGTCTTTTAGCACCTTTTGGTGAGGTGTTATATTTTTTAGTTGCTTTTTTGAGATTATTTGATTTTTTGAGGTTATTATGTTATATATTGTTTTTGGTATTTTTGCATTAAGAGACCTTATGTGCAAGGTGTATTTTCTAGTATCTGCATTTTACCCCTTTTTGGGCTACATGTTGTAACATGCAAGATGTAACACAAAAAATGAATACAAGATGAGGTTCATCCAACCCTATGACAATGAATGACATAGTTGCCATCTTAGATTGTTAAAACGATAGACAAGAACCTAGAGACGCAATCAACAAGCCACTTCTACTGGAGTCTATGAAGGGATCAATAGGCTAATTTCTATAGTCAGAGACTATTTATTCAAATGACTAAAATAGGTGATATTTAAGTGTCATAGGATTTTGCGAGAATGGTTTGATGTGTTATTTACTTCAAGTGACAATTTTTAGAGTTGCATGTTGCGCCAACATAATGCAAGTTGAAAAGTGGCAATTGATAAATGATAGAAAATGAACATTGGTGAAGGAATGATGAGTGAAAGTAGGGATAGTGTCTCCCAAACTATGTGTAGGTGACATGTGATGATTGATATGCACATTAATGAATGCAAGTTAGAGAGTGTCAGAGAAATGTTTCCCCAACCTAATGTGATAAGAAATGATTGCAAAGTAAATGATATGAAAATTTGTGGTTATGCAAAAGTGTTCATAAGGCATTGAATGCCCATGGATGTTCATTCCAAATGAGGGGGAATGTAAGTATGAAAGTGACATGGTTGTAATAAAAAAGTGCAATAATTGGTGGTGGATGAGATTGCAATGGTCTAAGACAATATTTTTAGGTGAGCATGCGATGAGCTACAATTCACGAGACATGAGACAAAAGTGAGCTAAACATGAGCTTGAACAAGGTCTAAACATCACAATGAGACATACTAGCCTTATGTCCTGTTGAAATCCTGTGTGCACCTGAAAGTTAATATTTGTTTGAAGAGAAGACCCATTAGGTGGTGTGTGAAAACACAATCCAATGTGTAGGTGTGAGTGAAACATGTGATTGGTAATAGATGAAATGAAAATAAATTGTAATTCATGCATTGCTTCACTGTCAGCCATACATCTATAGCCCTGATAGAGATACATTTGATTCTAGTCGCAACATTGTTTTATTGCTAGTTACCTAGATGTCCATACCCCTGGTAGAGATACTAGAAAGACTTTTGAGAAATATTTATTAATATTTAAGTTTTGATGAGTGACATATGAATCTTTTACTTGAGATATTGCTTTCCCCAAGGATTTTAAAGAACATTTATTTTTGACACGATATTGCATCTCTCTCATAGGCCTAAGGGATATGTAAGAATCACTAATGGCAATGGTGGATTTTAACCATAAGTGATTATGGAGAAGATATTGGTAAATACACCCTCAATACCAGCCATAATTTTCTAAAACGGGGTTTCAATTGACGCAAGTTGTTCACAAACCTGTAATAATGCATGATATTATTTATGGACTTTTTAAACATGTATGTAATTCGCCAAATTAGGAGAAAACTGTAAATAGATGTACTTATTAAACTCACAACTTGAGATCTAACTAGACAATCATAAGTTCACCAAAAGATGTGAAATCAATAATATAGTATGTGGAATGTACATGAATTATAAGATTAAGTACGTAGTTATAAACTGAACAATTGGAATGAAGTGTGAATGATATTTAACAGTTCTAGGTGAATTAGGATTTTCGTGAGGATAATATATGATTTCATTACACTTCTTGGGATTGTATCGAGGTTGATAGAGAAAATAATTTCAATGAACAATATTACAAATAGCTCCTATAGAAACTAGAGTGTTTGGATTTAAAAGGTACGATAACCCATATCGTACATAAGCAAGAACACTAGTGTGTGGTGTATAAATGGTCACTTGCTATTATAAATTAATCTATGTGAAAATATGATTCTTCTGTAATTGACTTGTGTTTAAGGTACCTTTACATATAAATGAGCAACAATTTCATCATCTTATCCTGGAACTCACTTGTATATACAATAAGGAGTAGATGGGCCTTGCTTATATAGGAAATGAATAAGTATGTAAGAACCAATCTAGGTTTGTATGATGTGTAAGGATAAATCAAATTTGTAATTATGTCTCGTGCTAAACAAGATAAATTCTTAGACTCATTTAATATTTATCAGAGATCCTCAATTGTGTAAAAATTCTATGTCAAAAAAATTAAGAGTTGAGTAGGGAGCATGGTTCCTAACCAATCTAGATAATCTCTCTTAATATCTAGTTTCCCATCTATTTGTATTCACGCTATTGTAAATTCTTTGAAGATGTAATTTCATCAAAGGTAAATGCAAGTATCTCATACATAGAACATCCCCCGAGCTAAGGTAAATTACTTACTCTAACACCCCAATCAAATGAAGCTATGGGGAAAGCAAGGTTATGGATGTAACCTGTCACAAATCAATTGTTTTAGTCTACTCTCTAACTTAGTCTTGATGAGGTACTCATGTAGACCGAAGGTTTATTCCATATGGCCATAGTAAGAAGGACACTTTAAGGTATTTTTTCTTTAACCATTAACAACATACACCCTAAAGAGAGTAAAAACCTGTTGCAAAGGCATCCTAAGGATAGCTCAATTCAACTAAATTAATGACCAACACTGAGTGAAGTTTGGTATGCTACTATGAGTCTGAATCCACCTCTATGATCACTCTAACTCTATCCTTATTCTCTCTCATTTTTCCTCCACATCCAATTGTAATATCTTCATATAATTAGTTTATGTTCATCTATAAATGATTTTGGGATTCCTAAAAATGACACCTATGAATTCATTTATCCAAAATCTACTGCTGACACATTGATGTCCTCACGATCCTTGATCACCTTACATTTAGTAAAACATATCCTTGTAAGCCCACCTAGTTTGAACACTAGCGTGTCACGGTATAAGGAAATATATTCTCCTTGGGGGGATGATTGACATGGAAATAAATATCATACTCCACATTCATTAAGCACGATCAACACCTCACCTTCCTCAATACTGTTGAATGTCTGGAGTAATACAACGTATAGTTTCTATGAGTTGCACAAAAATCAATTGACTCGATCACTTTCATAATTTCCAACACATTTTTTTGAATTTACTTTTAATTTTATCTTCCATTGTCAGGGTACAAGGTTCAACTATGTCAAAAGTGGGGAAAGAATATACCTGCTATAGTAAAAAGTATCTCCAGAGACATGTATTCTATCTACTTTCTTCAAGATATAGAAAGTTAAATAATCCGTCGAATGGTGAAAGGGTCCACTCATGTTTTGCTCATCTTAACGACGCACAATAGTTCACCGCCACAAATTTTAAGCATATCCACCCCAAATCAACATGGTTGAATTCAGCTTCAAGATTTTTCCCATATGAATTGGTACAAAATGCTTCCTTAGGTCCTTGCAAAGGAACCTCCATAATATGTGAATTAGTAGTGTGGCATCATCCTCCGTTAACTAACCAGATATCATATTTCTCAACCATGTAGACCCCAAGGTCCAGAACTAATGTGTTAGTACACCACTAATGATCCTTAGAAGGATATCGAGCTTTCCATGCACAGGACGCCCACTCAATGAGAAATCCTACTGCAACTACATGATCTTCGAAAAACAAAAATTTAATGGAATGAATGCCAATAATTAACATGTTTGTAATAGGGGAATGACAATGTAATACACTTTTAAATGAAAAATATATTTAAGAAAATAACCCAAGGTTAAGATAGAAGACATAACAACAAGTGAATCCCAATAAAATAGGCATAGATGTGGACTAGAGCATGTAATAACAACCCTTATATGGAAAAGGAGCATCCCAATAAAAGAATACAAGTTCAAATTTCTACCCCACACATTTATATCCATTGTGTAACCGTAAGAGAAATTCAACTCCAAAGTGGACTCCAGGACCTTGGATATAGGCTTAGTCCACAATATGATGGCAAGAGTATGGTCAATACACCTTAGACCTATTCTTGCATGCCAGGAGTGTATTAGTGGTATCCTAATATTGAATGAGTGATAAAATAGTAGATAAATAATTTCGACTCACCTTAAGCGATCAAGTTTCATCTACGAATTTTACAATATCCTCTTAAAGTTTCACACACTTTAAAGAAAATACTTTTAAATGATTCTCACATAGTCCATGAATTGACACTTAATTATGGTTAGACTCCCAAAAGTTTCACATTCGTCGGGTCAGCTGAATTTGCTTGGACAATTGATTACAGCACTCCTCCGTTTTTGACAGTTTATAATAAGTGCGTATAAGAATATGACATATTATTCTCTACACCTGCAATTCTCAAAATAACTATTATCCAATGGAAACAAGCATGAAGGACACTTATCACTTTAATGCAAAAAGAAAAAACCCAAAAATTCTCTCAATTTATAGCACCTACTAGTCACAAATTACAAACTATACCCCAAATAATATTGTATTTATAATATAATTATATATAATAAATAATGAATAATAATTCTTAGTGTCATGACAACAGTGTGAAGGGGAAAATGTTGCTCTGATAATATAAAAGGAACGATAACTAGATCGTGCCAAGCCGAGAACATAGATGCTAATCAAACACCACGATCAATAAGATGAAAGCAATTCGCCAGAATAACTTTACACAAAACCTTTGCAAACAAATGAGCAACAATATCATATATTATTATCGGAACTCAATGAAATACAATGAGAATGGGCCTTGCTTATATAGGCAAGGAATAACAATCTAATAACAAGTCAAGGTCGTAGATCAAGCCATAAATCATGGAAAGAAATAGTCATCAAAAGAACTAGTCAAGTCCATAGATTTATGAGAGAACTAGACATCAAGGATCTAGTCAATACCATAGATCTAGGAAAGAACTAGTCAGTACCATAGATCAAGGAAAGAACTATACCTAACAACTAGATAATATCTCCTAATATCTAAATAAGAATAAAAAGAAATCCACACACATAAGTAGGTGAGGATAAATACAATAAAGGTAAATAAAGTACATAGGTGAACATGAGCTAAGATAAATACCTACTCTAACAGTGTTTGTGTTAATATGATAGTGTTGTATGTGTGGAGAATCAAGAAGTGTTTAAAATCTAGGTTGGATGAAGAGAAGTAGAATGTATGGAGCACACATAATGAGGTAGTGAAGATAAATGAGATTCCCCCCATTTCATGTAGGGGCTAGATGAATAAGAGACATGATGTATATAACAAGGTGATAGATGAGGTAGATAATGGGATTGCATTTTATGATGTGGATGATGAGTGAATAAATGATGCCAAATAGAATCCATAAAACAATAGTGAGTGGATAATGTGATTGTGAAGATGAAGTAAATAAGATAAATGTTTTGTGTGGTGAATGTGAGATAATTGTGGGTGGATGAGAACATGAAAAAATATCGATGGTAGGATATAAAGCGATATGAAGCATAGTGTTAGTGATGATGTCAAGTGAACAAGGAGTAGAGAACATATTGATGTTTAGAGGAAGTATGAAAAAAAATGATGTGGTCTTATAATAAATATGGGTGATAAGATGAAGATTTTATGGAAAAGGAGAGGATATGAAAGAGGTGACGCTAAGTGGGGGAGAATGAGAAAGATAATTGAAACAATGTGAAAGTGTACGTGGATGTGGAGGATCCTTGTGAGGAAAATGTGGAAGAACAAATGGTTGTGTGGTCATGATAGATGATGTGAACAACAAAGGAGGAGCCAATCATAAGAAGGGTACTGTTATCCATATTTCGCCCCCAGGCCAAATATTGGATCAACCACGACCCTGCATAGAAGGAACTTTAGAAAAACACGTTCGGATCTGTAAATTAGTTGTAGAGGGACTCAACTATGAAATAGTAGGGGTAGACAAGAAGGGGCAGTGCCACAGAGGAGCTAGGAGCAAGAAAAGGGAAGAAACGGTGAAGATTCGAAGTCCTCGGGTTCAAAACAGTTCAGAAAAGGTTCGAAATCGACTAAGTATGGAGGAGGCAGCGGAAAGAACCACATGTCCTAATGGCATTTCTCCAAAGATGAATCTAAAGAGGGAAGCCCAAACGAGTGCCAGGCTGTTGTGTGGCCCTGGTAAGTGAAAAATGGAGAAATGTCTTCAGGCCTTTAATGCAAGATCTCCTTGCCTCAACAACCAGATCGGATTCAATCTATTCCGCCGTTTCCCTTTCCTTCAAGGCGTCGAACCAAGGATTGATGCAGTAAAGACATATTTGGGGGAAGATTTTATCAAAGGCATTAATAGCAGTGGTTGAGCTTCAACCTGCTATTCCCGCTTCTCCCTCTCTTTCTCCCCTCTGATTGAATCTATAAATACAAGGGCGGGATTCATTGTAAAGGGTTGGACATTCCTTGTTTTGTAGGCACCCTTTTTCTTCTAGAAAAGGAATTTGCGGAATTTCAGGCCTTCCATCAAAGTTGTAATATATTTCTTGCCTCCTGGCTATTTTGTAATGTATTATATCAATCTGCAGAGCAATAAAACTTGTTTGTGATCGATTCTAGATCCTTTATCTCTTTTGCTCGCATCTGGTCTTTCGTTATAAATGTGGTTATTTGTGTTTGATTATTGCATGTATTTGTTGGTTTGTGTCTATAGTAGAACTAGTGTTCATCATTCCTTCGGTGCATCACCTTGTAGTTTAATTATTGTTTATTTCTTGTACCCCTTTCTTATCCCTGTCTCCTTGGCAAGTTTTAGATTAGGTATAGAGATAGATCCTCTGTAAGTTCTCACATATGCATCTAAACAGAGGAATAAGGAACCAACGTTTAATTTGGAGAGCTTTCCCATTTTGCAAGATCCCACACCTTGGGGAAAGTTCAATGTTATGCAATCACACCAAATTAGTTTGCCTTAGAAAAACAGATTTTTAGAACTCATTTGGGGGTGCTGTGATTTTGCACTAACAGGTACTTAAATCAACAATGATAGAGGAAAAAAGGTGTGTGGGCAAAAATGTTTCAATAGAGGTGAAACAAGGAGAGAAAGTGTAGGTGACTTGCGAGGAAGATATGGAAGAATGAGTGGGTACAAATGATAAGGAAGAATAGATGGTATATGATGCAATCATGGAATAAGAATAATAGATGGTATATGATGCAATCATGGAATATGAAGCAATAAGGGTGCTTGAATGAGTGGCGATGGAGGAAAGAAAATGCATATGGAAGAGGGATCTAAGAGAGATGAAGCGATATGTGGTTCAAGATGTGATGAAGAGCACAATGTATGTGTCGTAATGGGTTATATTATAAGTGGGGTGTATACGATCAAAGAAAGTGATGACTTGGAGGATGTGGTGGGCAAGATAGAATCACATGATGATATAAATTGTGCTAATCTAAATAGATGTGGTAATAATGTGGAGGGCTACGAAAAGAATGAGGATGAGACCCCATCCCAAGTGGAAGCACGTGACATTAGATATTTAGAAGGGGATGATGAAGATGATGAGACATGAGGGGAACATGATGGTGTGGAGTCCACGGTGGAAACATGTGATGATGTGGAGTGTGAAGTGGATAACATAGATAAGGAGACACGAAGTGCACATGATGATTAAGAGGTAATGGAAAATGATGGTTCAATGATGTAGATGTTAGGTTGTGGAGTTTGTTTTCATGTGTGAAAGTGTTGAAGAATGTACACTAAGAGTATTGTACACTTTTCATGTATCCTCGTCGAGGTTCGGGGCCGGGCTGGGCCTCGAGTGAGGGTCTGGGGGCGGCAGCCCCCGGTAGCAGGGGTTTAGGGGCGTAGCCCCCGAATTTTTTTTTTAGGCGTAAATTTTTTTTGGCCTCGAAAAAATGCACCCGACATATCGAGAAACGTGCTCTTCTCATATGGGCGAGTTTTTTGACCCATAGGTTTATGGGACGGGTTTTGCCCATGGTTTTGATACCCACGGTTTTGTAAAACTGCTTAAGCAGTTGTCTATTTATATGGTTTTATGCATATGATAGAAAAAAAAAATGAAAAACATTGCAGATGTGTTTTGAATTCGGCTATGAATTCTATAGAGTTTGTTGAGCATAGCTCCAAACAGATCTAGGTATTGTATTGAGAGAGTGGTGGCTTGTAATAAAATCTGAGCAAGTGATTCTTGGTGGATGTAGCCCAAATTGGGTGAACCATGTTAAATATTGTCTCATTGTGTTGTGTTATTTTATTCTGCAATTTTATTTCAGATCTATAATAATTTCTGCATATTAGTTTCTACTGTTGCGATTCTGTGAGAGATTATTCCACATATTTTATCTCTTATTTCCTAACAGTAGACATAACACATCGAGAAGAAATGAGAATAGTAGTGGTGTGTGAAGTGATTGGATTGGTGTTAGTAGGTGAATTTGGAGGAGATGGAAGCACAACAACAATGTCACCCTTGTTGAGAAGGTATTGAATGATATTATGAAGTTGGGGACGCGAATTAATGGAATGGCCATTGATACAATGATAGGTACACCTTACATGGGAGGCATGCCATAGTGATGGGGGTATTATGGGAGGGAGAATGATGAGATGGGTGTCAAGAAAATTATCGAGAATAGAAGAAAGTGACCTAGTTAATGGAGTGAACTTGCAAGGGGCTTGGATGGAGCAATACACCCTACTATTACGCGACAAATGTGAAGATGTGTATGTAAAAGGTGATGAGATACAAGGAGAATATGTTTGGATGACATTTTGAACACGGGAGTGTGATAGTGGAATAGACAGAGGAGAAGCAGAAATGTGTGGCAAGATAGTAAGATGACCAAAATTGACATCCTCGAGGCATTGTGCCATGTGCACTACTTCATTAAAAGTATGTAATGGATGGAGCTGTAAGTGGCATGAGATGTGAGGGGAATTTTTTATAGAAAATATGTCATTAAGCTCAGATTGTGGGAGTGGAAATAAGAGGAGGTGAATGAGTGCATGCCAATACTCGACAAAGTCAAGAATATATTCGTTATGGGATTGTCAAAACATGTAAAGGTCAACTAGTGTTGCTCTAGGCGCAATATGGATGGAGTAGTGAGATAATAACGTGTCAGGAAGTTGGGTGAAAGTGTAAATTTTATGTTGTGGGACACGATAATACCAGTCAGGAGATTGGCTAGAGAGGGAAATTGGAAATGTGCAAAAAAGGAGTGTCATCATGTTGAATGAGGTGGCATGTGTAGCGAAATAGATGCAAGTGGTGTTGGGGTCTTTAATATCATCAAATTTGTTAAATGTGGGAAATTTAAAATATGGTGGATATGCTCATTGCAAGTTATGTGATAAGTCGATGTGGGTGGAATTTCCCCCAAGAGTTGGGAATCAAGCTTGGAAATGTGGTCAACGAGGTGTTGGTGGAGCAAGTTGGGGTGTGAATGAGCATGAGGGTGAATAGACACCATGTGGAATGACTAGGTAACAGAGGTGGGTGGAGAGCACACGGGGTAAGATTAGACTATATAAGGATGTGGAACGTGTAAGTAGGTGGCGGAGGATGCAATGTGAGGAGGTGGGGAAAATAAACTAGCATGAAGCCACAGTAAGACCCCCAAGGGGTATGTGTCTAGAGTTTGGGGTAATGCCCTGATTTTTTTAATTGTATGTTTTGTTTTTTGCATTAAGATGAAGCGCCCAGTCTCAAGTGTAATTGTCTCTAGGGGAGAGGTCCGTCTCAATCACAGGCGCGACTATTTTGGGACCTGATTAATAATTTTTTCTGGTAAATAGCCACTCGTAGGCACAAATGACAATAGGGAAATGGGGTCATATATGGTTGTAGCCAGGCATGAAGGCTTTTTAAATTTTTTTGTGTTTGCTATGAATTTGGGGATAGGGAAGTCATGAGCATGACCAACACCATAAGGTGGGGGCCTAGCCCGAACACAAACACATGAAGTGGTCAGTCATGGGACCAATTGACGTGAGGGGAAAGGGATTAAATCGATTGCGACCACGACTAGGAAGTTATATTTATTTTTTGTTATGTGGGTTGGAAAACAGTGTAGGGTTTTGGAAAAGGGGTAGTCACATATGCAATTGACTTATGGAGAAAGGTGGTCGCGGTGCACAGGGTCAACAAGTGAGTATCACAATAGAAAATTGTGTTCGATTGAAAGTGATACCGAGCGAGAGGGGTGGAAAGGTACTATGAAGTGCATCGAGATGATGGGTAAGTGTGGTGAGGTGAGATAGTTGGTCTCAGGGTGGTTGCAATCGGGTGGGAGAAGGTGGAGAGGCTCAACAAGGCACTCTTGGTTGACAAGTAAGCGTTATGGAGCACTAGATGTAGGCTTGTTTGAAGGCACAACCAAGCAGGATGGGCTGGAGAGGCACGGAAAGGAAGAGTGGGTTGGTTGGTAAGCGCAGCAGGGAAGTTGAGGTAGGTTCAATCATGGGCATGACCAAACGGGATGGAGTAGAGAAGTGCAGTGAGAAGCGACATGGTACAACCTAGTGATGGTAGCAGAATAACATGTAGGTCATGATCGTGACTAGCATAGAGGTGAGTGAGGTAGTTTGATATGAGTGGCTGGAGTTGGAGTGGAAAGACAGGAAAGTGCAGAGCAGAGGTTGTGGGGTGGTTACAGGGAAGTTGTAGGGTGGTTATAAGAAGGTTACAGGACGGTTGTAAGATGGTCATACTTGCGACTTGAACGGAGTGGGGAGATGGAGAAAAGGATGGACTGGAGCGTGTAAGAGGTGGACCAGAGCATACAAGGGACTAGAGCATGTGAGGGACCAGGGCACATAAGGGGCAAATTTGAGAGTGCAAGGGGCGAACTAGAGCTTGCAAGGGAATAAAGCGTGAAAGGGGAAGACCAGAGTGTGTAAGGGACCAGAGCATGCAAGAGGAAGACAATAGCACGCAAGGGGCATACTAGAGCGCACAAGGGGTAGACCAGAGTGTGCAAGGAGCATATCAGAGCTCGTAAGGGAAAAAAAATCATACAAGGGACTAGGGCATGCAACATGAAGCAAAGATGTGAGGCAATCACACATGCAATTAGGAATGTGTGAAATACAAATGAAGAGAATGATCATGATGACAATAATGGAAGAAAAATAGGAAAATGATCTAGTCAAAAACTACAGGGTAGTCGCGCCCGCGACTAACTTTGGGAAAATTTTGAAAAATGACAAAAATGCAAAAAAATTGATGGACACTGGATTTGAGTAATAAAAGACTACATAAATGTGAGTGATGGAAATCACAAGGTAGTCGCACCTGCGACACGGTGTAGGAAAAAAATATGAAAATGGGAAAATATACAAATAATGTAGAAATATGGGAAAATTGTGTTAGATGTCAGTGACAATCGCAGATGCGATCAAGAATGAGTGAATGTGGATTTTTTGTGTTATTTTACAATGGAATATGCTATGATATAGATGCAATTAGTAGTTATCATTCCAAATAAGACATGTCTTTTGATATACTGTGAATGGTACATGAAAGAGACTCATCAACTCGATGGCATTTTGTTTGAATGAGATCCCTCATACATAATCCAATTACGTCTCAAACATTTGTGGTTTATGCCTGAAAACCAATGAATATGGGAAATGGATGAATAAATGTGTATGATGTGTCCTTATCTCTCCCCAACAATTTATAAGGTTAATTCCATAGATATCCTTGTTGCGTTTGTGTTAGGCAATGAATGTGGTAGGTCAATCATGATGGCTTCCCCTGTAAGTGTGACCCAGAGGCTCCACAAATACTAAGTACCGCTATGAGTAGCCTCATGTTGTGCACAACATAATAGTAAAAAGACCGAAACTATTTTTTATTCCGAAGATCACCCGAGGACGTGAGGGAAGAGCATATATAGAAAACGATTTACATGATTAACAGAAATAAAGTTCTTTTCCTTATTTTTTTTTGGAAACAAAATTACAACATAGCCGTGTGTGTGAATACCCTACAACTATATATATAACAAAAATCGCAAGATAGTTGTGGTTGCAATTGACCTACAACCATATTTTTAAATTTTTTAAAGAAAACATTGCGTGACAATCACAGTTGCAAAAAGCCTGCAACCAATTTTTAAAAAGATCTATAAAACCAAGTGTTAGATATGTAACCAAAAATGTTAGGAAATGATAAAAATAGACTAAAAGGAGTATAAAACCCTACGAAAAATACTATTAGCTTCAGAAAATGAAATGATTTACCCATAATCAATGATGCAGCCTAGAATTCACCAGATAATACCTTAAATGCGCTAACACATCGCTCAGCCTAGACTGAGCACTCACCCGAAGCACACAAAGGTACCAGGTCCCTCTTTAGGGTTGTTGTAGCATAATGTTAACATGATAAAGACTTAAAGCATATAGATCCATAACTAATACATCGTTATACAGTGCATGACAGATCTAGATCTAGGAAAGAATATGTTTAAACAATAATCATGATAGAAATAAGAACATGCACCACCCAATTACACACATGAATGACACTTAGGTTCAATCAATATCTTCCATCTCTTAATTATCACAATAACACAGAAACTTCTTACAATACTGGCAATCTATGTCGATGCGTGCATGGATCTGATACGGTAATCCAGAAACATGCACATGTCTTTGTATACTTATCCCTCACACACACACTATGTTATCTATCACTCTATATCCATCGTCTCCCTACCAGGTAATTCACTACATATATATATATATATATATATATATATATATATATATATATATATATATATAGGGTGGGGACTTTTCCTTCACCGCTTATCTATCCCAAAAATAGGTCGCATGCTATTAATAGCCACGCGCCATTTTCATGTATAGCCACACATGCAAGTGTGCTATCTATAGACTACTGATAGTTAACTGAGGTGACAATCTTATTCTTAGACTCTCTCCATGCAAAAGCGCTCTGAATCCAACCCTCTAGAAATAGACAATGCATGGCACGCACATCTCTGCATCGTTGGTGTGTTCTGCACGTTATCTTCTAAAAATAGATCTTCATGCCCAAAATGGCAAAGTCCCGAATGCTAACTTGTTCTACACGTGCGAGTTCTTCATGTCCCTTCGCGCCCTTGAGTTTGGCCTATTTTCCCGCACGGACTTCTTGTGTGAGTTCTGTCAAGTGTTCTCTGATCAACATTTTCACCAGATAATACCCTAGACGCGTTGGCACATCACTTAGCCTAGACTGAGCACTCACCCGAAGCGCGCAAATGTACCAAGTCCCTTTTTAGGGTTGTTGTAGCAGAGTGTTAACATGATGAAGACTTAAAGCATATAGATCCATAACTAATACATCATTATACAGTGCATGACAGATCTAGATCTAGGAAAGAATAGGTTTAAACAATAATCATGATAGAACACCATTAATGCACAAGAAATTTCTCCCAACTATTAGCATAAGGTTGTTGAACACCATTAATGCACAAGAATTCAAATTCAAATTTGAACGGGATGAGGAAAAGATTGTTGAAGGAAAATCAAAATTAAATAGGTGGGAAGATAATCTATAAAACCATTCCCATTGCCTCATTGGGCAGCTTTTGGTGAACTTAGAGAGAGAGAGAGAGAGATTGTTAAGCCTGCGAAGAAAAGCAACTTGAAGTAGTCCATAAACACCACCCCTTGTAGTGCCCAAGTTTGCTCCAAGTTTTTGTAATCAGCCTAGTAGAGCGAAATTGATTGTAGATGTCGTGAAAGGCTTTCAAGCTAAGGAAATTTGTGTCAAGATTGGACCAATTCCATTGTGTTTTACTCCGCAAATAGCCTAGGGTCATCTCGATTTGACCAGCTAACCGTCAATTGGTATTAGAGCAAGTTTACTCACCTAGGAAATATGCTAGGAAGTGGAAGGCATGGTAGAACGTCGACTGTGAGACATCTAGTCAAAGGAGCAAAGATGCCATTGAGAAGAGCCACCAATGTAGGAGTAGTGAACGCAACCAATGCAACAATTGCAATTATTATTGGAGTGTTAGAACAAATAATAACCGAACTAAGAGGTGTAAGGACTAGGCTTGAGGTTGTTAAAGAAGACTGAAGAAGAGGATTTGTAGTGCCAAATGTGCAAAGTGACGATGAAGGTGCACCAACAGGAGGCACGCGAAATGAAGGAGTTGTTGGAGATGAAGAACAAAACAAGGCAGAAGTCGTGGGCACAAGAGAAACACAATTGTTACATGTTATTTCAAGAATGGGTTGTGGACAAAGAATGGACGTCCCATCATTTTCTAGGAGGTTGGATCCAGAAGAATTCATGGATTGGATTACGAGCATGGAAGAATACTTGGAGTTTGAGGAGATAGTCAACCCACAACGCATCAGAGTGGTGCAAACCTAGTTAAGTAAGCATGCGATGTTATGGTGAATGTGCAAAATGAGCGACAAAGGAGAGGCAAGGACAAGATAGCACGTTGGGATTGCATGGTCGCTAAAATGAGGAGTAAGTTCTTATCGTTCGACTACGAAACGTGTTTGTTCAAGAAGTTGCAAAACTTAAAGGAAAAGGAGATGTCGGTAAAAGAATACACAGAGGAGTTCCAACAGATCATGATACGGTCTGGGCATGTGGAAATTGACTAGGGGAAGGTCGCACGATATATTAACGGCTTGAGGTTTGGCATTCAAGAAGAACTCAACCTATTGTACATCCAGATAGTGGAGGAGGTTTATCGACTAGCCTTAAAGGTGGAAGAGAAGTTGGTGTGCAAATGTCGAAATGCAACCACAAGAGGAAGTTGTAATGTACGTGGTAGAGGTGGAAGTGGTTGAGGATATAACAAGCCACAAGAAGATGAGCACATTAATGCACAAACACATAACCAAGGTAGTGCATAGGATGATGGAGTGTCACACTCTTCAATAAGACGCGGAAGATTTGGTCGAGGCAGGGGAAGAGGATTCTCTAGAACATGTTTCAAGTGTGGAACTATTGGACACTGTGCATTTGAGTGTCCAAATGCGGAAGGTGAAGCTACAAGTAGGCACACCAAAATAGGTGCACGTGTGGTACACATTGATACATAATCGATGGGATCCACAACACATTCCAAAGGCCCTGAAAGCATAAAAGCTTTGATGATAAGAAAGGTATTACTTAAGAAAATTCTAAGAGAAGACAAACCTGCACAAAGAAAGAACTTGTTTAAAACAATTTGCAAGTTAAGAGGGAAATACTACAAGGTGGTTGTCGATAGTGGGAGCATGGACAATCTTGTCTCTTGCGAAATGGTGGAGTAGCTGAGGATAAAGAAAATTGTGCATCCCAACCCCTACAAGGTGTCATGGTTATATAAGGGGAACCAAGCTCCAGTGAATGAACAAAGCCTTGTTAAGTTCCAGATAGGGAATTATTGCGATGAGGTGTTGTGCAATGTAATGCCAATGGATGTTTGTCTACTTTCAGGAAGACCACAATATGAAAGGAAGGTTGTCCATGATGGGTGCACAAATGTTAAATGCATTGAGAAAGATGGACACATGTTTAACTTGTCACCACCAAAGGACAAGGATGAAGGAGAAGTGTGCAATAGAGTTTGCACAAGGGTTTACTTGTGTCAGGAAATTAATTCTTGCGAGAAGTTGAGGAAGAGAAGGGATGTTATGTGCTAGTGCAAAAGGAAGTGCACAAAGATTGCACAAAGAAGAAAGAGGTTCCAACATAAGTTCAAGGAATATTGGAAGAGTTCATAGACATTGTGACAGAAGATTTGCCACAAGGATTACCACTAGTACGCAGTATCAGTCACCAAATTGATCTGATACATGGATCCAATTTGTCAAACAAAACACCGTATTGAATGACTCCAAAGGAGAATGTGGAGATATGCAAACAAACACAATAGTTGTTAGATAGAGGACTAGTACACAAGAGTTTGAGCCCATGTGCAGTACCTGCAATACTAGTACCAAAGAAAGGAGGAGAATGACACATGTGTGTTGATTCCAGAGCCATCAACAAGATTACGATCAAGTAAAGTTTCCATTACCTAGGATGGATGATTTGATGGATTGCCTTAGTGGCATGCAATACTATTCAAAGATCGACTTTAAGAGTGGCTATCACCAAATCCACATAAGAGATGGAGACGAGTGGAAGATAATATTGAAAACCAAGGAGTTATATGAGTGGTTGGTTAGGCCATTCGGATTAACAAATGCCCCAAATACATTCATGAGGTTAATGACTGAAGTGTTGAAGCCATTCTTGGGGAAGTTTGTGATTATATATCTAGATGATCTATTGGTATTTAGCATAATAAAGGAAGAACATCTCAAGCACTTGTGCAAGGTGATGAAGCGCTTGCAGGAGGAGAGGTTGTTGATGAACATAAAGAAGTGTAGTTTCATGTGTAAGGAGTTAGTTTATTTGGGTTTCGTAATATCCCATGAAGGATTGTGGATGGACCCAAAAAAATTGCACGCAATAATAGAGTGGCCGTCACCAAGAAATATGACTGAGGCATGAAGCTTTCACGGATTAACAAGTTTCTATAGGAATTTTATAAGGAACTTCTGTGGAATATGTGTGGCGATCACAAAGACAATGAAGGGGAATCACATGGAATTTGTATGGATGAAAGAAGCAAAGGCAAATTCCAAGAATTAAAGCAAAATATTACAGCGCAATCATTATTAGCGTTGCCAAGCTTTGAGAAAGTATTCCAGGTGGACTATGATGCAAGTGGAACCACAATTGGTGCAGTATTAAGCCGGGAAGGGAAACCCATCACTTATTCCAGCGAAAAGTTGAATGATGCAAAGAGAAGATATTCAATTTATGATCAACCATTCTACACAATTGTACAAACGTTGAAGAAGTGGAGGCATTACTTGTTGCCAAGTGAGTTTGTTTTGTATACTGATCATCAGGCACTGCAATTTATCAACAGTCAAGCAAAGCTAAACCAAAGACACATGAAGTGGGTAGAGTTCCTACAGAGTTACTCATTTGTGTTAAAACACAAAAGTGTGAAGTCTAATAAAGTTGCGGACGCACCAAGTAGAAGAGTGTTAATATTAAAATAGATGCACAATGAAATTGTGGGTTTTGAAATATGAAGGAACTATATGCGCAAGATGACGCTTTCAAAGAAGCATGGGAGGCATGTTTGGAGCTTGCGAGCGTGAATAAAACATCATGGTTAGATTACTTCGTCCAAGAGGGAATCTTGTTAAGAGGAGCTCAGTTGTGTATACCACAAGGTTCAATGCGTGAAAATCTAATCATGGAGAAGCCCAGTGGAGATTTGGGAGGTCACTTTGGAGGTGAGAAAACGTTAACACAATTGGAAGAGAGATATCATTGGCTAAAGATGAGCACAAATGTGCACATGTATGTGTTGAAGTGCAGAGTTTTCCAGTTACTTAAGATGTGCAAACAAAACATGGTTATATCAACGTTTACTTGTACCAAGGAGGCCATGGGAAGATATCAAAATGGATTTCATGCTAAGATTGCTAAGAACACAAAGAGGAAATGACTCCATATTTGTGGTAGTCGATAGATTTTCAAAAAATGACACATTTCATTGCATGCAAGAAGACTAATGATACGTCGGACATTGCACATTTATTTTTCAAGGAGGTTGTTTGATTGCACAAACTGCCAATGAGCATAGTGTATGATAAGGACACAAAATTCCAAGGACATTTATGGAGGACCTTATGGAAGAAATTAGGAAAGAGGCTAAGTTTTAGCTCAATATACCACTTGCAAACAAAGGGACAAATGAAGGTAGTAAAGAAAATCTTAGGCAATTTGTTGCATAACCTAGTAGGAGACAAGTCTAAACTATGGGATATGGCATTAGCACAAGCAGAATTCACCTATAATGACTCAATCAACCAAAGCACGTGAAGGACTTTGTTCTAGATTGTTTATGGAGTGAGTCCAAGAGAAGTCACAGAATTGCGCAAAGTACTGAACAATCAAAGTGCAGAAGTAGAAGAGTATGCAGAATACATGCACAAATTACATGAAGAGGTACACAAAAAATTAAAACAAACTAATCAAGCTTACAAGGAGTGCGCAAATGAAAGGTGTGGAACAAAGGAATTTAAGGAAGGAGAATAGGTGTTGGTGCATTACACAAGGAAAGGTTTCCCAAAAGAACATATGCTAAGTTTAAGTTGAAGAAAATCAGGCCTTGTAAGGTGGTGCAGAAGATAGGGCCAAATGTGTATAAGATAGAGTTACCCGAAGGATTGGATATCTCACAAATATTCAATGTTGCGGACTTGTATGGGTTCCATGAAGGAGAACCTAGGATGCAAAGCACAAGGGACCAATGCGCAGATGAATAAGATGAGAGCACGTGGAAGATGAAAGAAGCCTTAGATCAAAGTAGGCAAACACTAGAGAAGAGCGCAAAGGAGATTGAGGTCGTCTTACACTCAAGGGTAATAAAGAAGATGTGCAAAAGCAAATATAAGGAGTGCCTGGTGAAGTTGAAGGATCGCGCGGAATAAGATGCGACTTGGATCAGTACGAAGGAGCTTGGTTAGTTGGGCCACACTCCATAACCTAACTCGTGAGACGAAGCTCACTTTTGTCTTATCCAGGGTGTTTGATGCAGAAGCATCACAAGAGAATCAAATGAGGCTTTGAGCCAGGTGATGGAATGAACAAAAGAATGGTAGAGGTCAACTAAAAGCAAGGGCACGACAGGATATTGTGCAACCATGCACAAAGGTTTTGTGCAATAAAGAATTGTGAGGAATGCGATAGGTGGTGCGCATCGGGATTAATAGAAAAGGATTGTGTAAGCATGTGTGAGGAGTTTTGGCAACCAAGGGGTGCGTAAGTTTTGAAGTATCACAAGAAATTGGTGGTAGAGGCAAAAAATGACAAAGTGGTAAGTGAAGATTGGAACTGCCAACTTAGCCAAGGACGATGAGCTTTCCAATAAATTTCTCCCAACTACCAAAGGAGGGTTGTTGAATGCCATTAATGCACAAGAATTCAAATTTGAATTTAAGCGAGCTGAGGAAAAGATTCTAGAAGGAAATTCAAAATCTAAATGGGCGGGAAGACAATCTATAAAACCTCGCCCTTTGCCTCATTTGGGAGCTTCTGGTGAGCTTAGAGAGAGAGAAAGAGAGCCATTGCTGAGCCTATGAAGAAAAGAAGCTTGTAGCAGTCCATAAACACCACCCCTTGTAGTCCCTACGTTTGCTCCAAGTTTTTGTAATCGCACCAATAGAGGGAAATCGATTGTAGATGTCGTGAAATGCTTTCGAGCTAAGGAAATTTGTGTCATGGTTAAATTAATTCCGTTGTGTTTTACTCTGCAAACAGCTGAGGGTTGTCTTGACCTAACCGACTAGCCGTCATAAGGGCAACGTGGTCTCGAAAGAGGCAGGTGCAGGGGTCGAATGAGAGGAGGGGAAGTGGTACATTTTTTGGTCAAAAGTTTTTGACTTTGGGCAAACCGTCGATAGATTCATGCGTGCTCTTTACGGTCATCCTCAATACAGTCGCGGGGTTTCTCAAAGTCAATATTGACAAGTATGGCCTTCTATTGAGTGAAACAAGTCCGTGTCATTCCCTCTCAAACAAAAATGACATTATTAAGAACATATAAACTACACAAACTAGTTTGTTCTTGGCAAACAATGAGTAAAAGAAAAATTCTCGACATTCAAGCCATAATTTTTGTAATAATATTATGGGAGAAATTAAAATATAAACTTTGTATTTATAACCTTGGGGATAAATTTGATGTTTCCCTTGTTTAGTGGGTTCCCTCAGGATTTTTTCTACAGGGATTAGAAATATACCTAATGAATATCCAAGCTGACAGTGTTAAATTTTTTTTTGGCAAAATTCATAAGGGAAGCCGGTGATGACTTGAGCTTTATCATGGGTCATTTGATTCCCAGCATCTTGAAGCTCATTGATGGAAAGAAGGCTATCATATGCCATTCTTTGAGCTTCAGAAAGTTAGAAAGGATGTACCACATGTTTTTGAAGAGAAAAACGTCTCCCAGACATGGAGGATTGAGCTTGGAACACATATTTATATACAACCATGAAAGCTTGAAGAGTAGATGGGATATGTGTGAATATTTCCCCCAAAATACCAGCCAAATAAGCAGTCAGAGAGAAACTCTACCCAACATATCATGTAAATTTATGGTTCTTGAAGCCACAAAACAATTTTATGGATTTACTGAAAAAAAAAATTTAATTAACAACAATAGCCTAAAAAATACCAGCAAATTCCCAACCCATAAATTCTCCAAACCCTAAGGGTTTTTAATACGAGATATTGCCCAAATTAATCCCAACCAATAAAGCTTGCAGAGTTGTAGATTAACAGGCCACAAACCAAATGATTTAATTGATTTACTAACCTTTTGAACAGATGTAAGGACATCCCATGATGATGTAAGCCTGCGACACATTCTTGGACATTCAGGTTGGCAAAGCAGAAGGTGAAGAGGTATTTTTGCAACACATGCCATCCCAACAAATCTGCACATCTCCTTAAATCAACAAGCTCTATGTATTTGGCTCTAAGGAAGCAGTCTCACCTGTGCTGTTTACAGCGAAAACAATTAATAGGAGAAGGACGAACTGTTTTTATCTGCACAAGTAATCCTGAATTTTACGAGTACCCATAGCATGACTTTAATCGACATAAAATCATTTAATGGATTTCTTATCTGCATTAAACAGAGAATGGCAGCATTTTGCTAGATAGAAAAATACTTGACCTGACTAGTTGAAAAGTAGAAGAATTTATGTTAACTTTTTTTTTGGGTTAGCAATAACTCATGCCACAAAGCCCTGCAAGCATAGACTCCACAATCAAAATGGTGGAAGCATTTGCCATACCACACCACAATTTGCTCACTCAGATATTGGAAAACCAATTCCAAAATGTAAAGCTTCTTGAATCTTTACCATATGTACAGTATAGTTGTCCCAAAAACTAATGCTGGGATTGCCAGAAGAAAAGCCATTTTTTCACTATGGGAACTAAATGCTTTTTATTGAACTCGCTACTTGGTTTGCATGAAAGAATTAGCATCAGGAAAATAACCTACCCTCTTTTATCTGGCCAGCTAGTTTCTTTAACATTTCAGAAATGTTCTTCTGTTGTTGGGTGCACAAAGGTGACTCTTGAGTGTTTACTATGTTTACTATTCACAGGGCTCGGGAAAAATCCTTCTCTGATTGATGTAATTACTAGGTCGCTGGGATTGCTTGGTAAGTGACCTTTTCGAATCCCATCTGATATCTCCCCCAGCTACCAAATATAGAACTCCGACAGGTAATAAGCACAGGCTCGTGGTTGAGCCTTGGCGTCTCACCAGCTTAAAAATCAATATCAAATTTAGTTGCGGGCCTAGTCTATCCTGACACAAATGCATGGAACTTGTTTTCCACCTCAATTCAGTTGTATACTGCATTTTTTTTAACACTACTTTCATCATTTTTCTCACCCTTGCTGCATCATCCCACCTGCAGCCATGGCATACTTTTAAAGAAGTAAATATGTTGCAGTACTTTCTAATTTCATCTCAAAAAAATTGCAATCTCCAAGCTCTGCATTGCCATGAGTTCTGCAGGCACAAAGAACTGCTCCTCACACAAGGGCATCAGGTTCAAGAGGCATATTATCAATTAAATTATCTAACCCATCCAGACGCCCAGCTCGGTCAAGAAAGATCAACCATGCAATCATAGAAATCCAATTTCTGAGTACCCAGGTGATATATAATTATGGAATCAAAATAGGCACAGGCTTCATCTATTCAAACCTGCATGGTAGCAAGCAGATGGGACTCCAATGAATGTGAATACTCTCTGGCACATGACTGTACTTATGAGTGTCAAATACTTAAAGGAATTCATTGCACTATGGGTACATGGCTGAACTTAGCAGTGTCAAATACTTTTTGAAATTCATTGCCATCCAGGAAACCTTGTCATGCTCAAGCATTTTCTTGAATAACTCTGTGTTGCCTAACTCATGCCATTGACATGCATAATTACTAGGGCATTGCACCCGCTAGTAAATGTTTTGAATCTACTTCAACAATGTGAACCTACTAACCCTGCTCCAGATCTGTTAGACTAGCGCACTCGCTTAAAATTGCAGAGATATTGCCTTTTTGTTTTGTTGAGTATTACCTGAAACCCCTGCAAACCTAAAGTCCATGCTTGAAATGAGTAATTTGAGACAATGGTAATGCAATCACCAAACATTCAGAGGCCTTTCACCATATGGATAAGTGTCCCATAAACTTATGGTAGGAGAACCAAACAAAGTGGAAAATTCCCTACGACGGCATCAAAAGGTTTGTGATGTAATCTATTCCTCAATTTGCATCAAAGCATTAGTATCAGGCAAATAACCCGCCTCTTTCATTTTCCAAGTTAAGTTTTTCAACATTTCAGTGATCTCCTTCAGCTGGGGGTGTGATCTATCCCCCGCAGAAAATGTATGCAGCTTGTTTTTCACCTCAATCCAGCTGTATCCTACTTCTTTTTTCACCCTCCTGTCTTTCATTAATTTTCTCACCCTTGCCGCATCATCCCACTTGCCCGCTGTGGCATATATATTTGATAAAAGTATATATGTTGCAGCATTTTCTGGTTGCATCTCAAATAGTTTTTCTGCAGTCCATTTTCCTAGCTCTACATTGCCATGTGTTCTGCAGGCACCAAGAAGTGCTCCCCACACGAGAGCATCTGGTTCACAAGGCATGGCATCAATTATATCCTTTGCCTCATCGAGGTGACCAGCTCGAGCAAGAAGATCAACCATGCACGCATAATGATCTACTTTCGGAGTGATTTGATGATTCCTAATCATGGAATCAAAATACTGACGGGCTTCATCTATTAAACCTGCATGGTTGCAAGCAGAGAGGACTCCAATGAATGTGACATGATCTGGACACATACCTGAACTTATCATGTCATTAAATAATTTAAGGGCCTCCTTGCCAAGTCCGTGCTGAGAATAGCCTACAATCATTGCAGTCCACGAAACTTTGTCTGGCTCAAGCATTTTGTTAAATACGAGCTCTGCATCATCTATGCTCCCAGATTTGGCATACATGGTTAGAAGAGCATTGGATACGACAGTGAAATCTTCAAATCCGCTTCTAACAATGTGCGCATGGACCTGCTTACCCTTCTCCATAGCTGCACAAGTACTTATAACACTGGCAAACGTTTCCTCGCTGGGTTTCATGCCAGCCAGTTGCATTTGGCAAAAGAGTCTGAATGCCTTATCAGCATGGCCCTTTTGCACATACCCCACTATAATTGCAGTCCATGAGACCACATTCCGTTCAGGCATTTTGTCAAACGCCCTGAATGCGTCTTCAGTATTGTCACATTTAAAGTACATATCCACAAGAGCAGTCCCCACAAACACATCTGGCTCAAACCTAGTAATAATGCTATGGGCATGGACTTGCTTTCCCCATTCTAATGCTAATAGAGTAGCACATGCAGTGAGAACACTGGCAAACGTAAACTGATCAGGGATCACACCATTACCCAGCATGTTACCATAGGTTTTGACAGCCTCCGCTGCATACCCAAGCTGTTCATACCCAGTTATCATTAGAGTCCACGAAACCATATTTCGTTCAGGCATTATGCCAAACAGTTGGTGGGCAAGGTCTAACTTCCTGCATTTTACATATCCTGCGATCATAGAATTCCAGGAAACCACATTGCGCCGTGGCATTCGGCTAAACAATTGTCGTGCGCTTTCTATGCTCCCAAACTTAGCATACATGGTGATAAGAGCATTTCCAATTGATTCATACGACTCTAATCCTGTGCGAATAATGTAGGCATGAACTTGCAGACACCGCTCAAAAACTCCAAGGCACGAACATGCATTCATAACACTCGCAAAGGTGAACTGGTTTGGCTTCATACCTGCGCGTAGCATTTGCCGAAACAACTCTATGGCTTCCTCCTCCTGCTTGTTCTGTGCATATCCTGCAATAATAGCAGTCCACGACACCATATCTCGTTGAGGCATTTCATCAAACACTTGACGTGCAAACTGGATATTTTTGCACTTTGCATACCCCGTAATCATCATATTGGATGAGCAGATATTTCGTTGAGACATGTTTTCAAACACTTTGCGAGCATCCCATATACTGCCACATTGCACATACATGTTGACAAGATGATTCCCAATAAATGTATTATCTGGCTCATAATATCCTCTTCTTTGCATGATTGAATGGACTCTTTTCCCATCTGCTAGCGAATGATTTCTAACACAGGCCTGCAAGAGCTGCGTAATGTGGAAGACAGCCACTTCCTCTTTCAATCGTTCCTCTTTGAAGAAGCTCTTCATACAATCGGCATTGATGTTTCCCTGTTGTTGGTTGAGGTGTTTGGTTACGTTTCTTTGAAAAAGAGCACTGGAGCTGAAAATATGTTGTGTCGGGGTAGTGGTTAGAAGAGGTTTGTGAAATTTATTACTCATGAATGTTAAACAGCACCATTCATCCGACATGAGCTCGAGTCAGAAACCGCTATCGTGTATATATAACTTTTAACCACCTTCACGCTCCTTGGCAGACCACTCTTATCCCCGCCTGTTTGGGATTTTTTAATGTATATATATATTTTTTTTTGGATAAAAATGTGTGTGAATTTTTCCATCTCTTTTCTCATGATTTATCATGAAGATGAGTAATCTTATTTAATTGAGTGTGAGCGTATAAAAATCTCTTTTAAAGAAAATTAAAAATGTTTCAATGGTAATTTTGAATTAAGATGTTGGAGTCATTAAAAAATTAAGAAATAGGGACTAAGGACCATATAGTGGCAAGAAACACTTTTATTAAGGTGAGTTGCAGTCCAATTTTTCAATATTGGCCATGTCATCCTCAATATTAAAAAATATATAGAATTTAAGAAATCAAAGTAGAATAGTCAAAGAGTATAGAAGTCCCACGTATGAGAAATAAGCCTAGTTTGAATGGTACGAGTAAACCATAAAATTAATTACAGGTGGTCCAAGTATCATGTTAATGCAATTGTTTAAGGTGATTCTTGATCTTATCAATAATCACAATTATGACTAATTGTCGGGTGAGTCAATGAGTGTATTTGACTTATTTATATAGGTTTCCATAGGTTAAATTTTGTATTAAGGTCAACCCATGGGGAAAGTATCAAATTATAAAAGATCAAATTCAAAAAGTGGTCGTTGGGTGGATCTGGAAAAAACCACCAGTTTCGGACCAAACTGTTAGACCATTTGGTCTAGGAGGGAGATAAGGTGTTGTAAAGTTTGTTGCATGATAATTATGACTGATAGACCTATACTTTGGATTGATGTCATATTTTCTATGAGCGACTAAGTGGTGTAATGAGGATGGAAAGTCTTGCAATAAGACTAAGATATACCTATGAGGCCTAAAATGTGTGCACAAGTCATGACTTAGGTATCAAGCCACTACTGATATCATCAAGGGATAAATTATCAAATTTAGGTGTTTACATTTGCCCTTCTTTAAGCTAGGAAATGAAATTTACATACTTAAAGGAAAAGATACTTGACTGTGTAAAGACATTCTATCTTTTCTTGATTACTAAAGATGTTTGAGGCGTTTGTAAGATCCCAATGTTAAAAACTACTACATAGAGTGTAGTCAATGTCCATATAGAAGGAATTTAACTTTAACATTATATTGAATTTGAAATTGAAAGAGAACAAGACATGGAAGGAATACACTTGTTTTCCTTACCAAAGGAGCTTCCCATTTGAAGCACTTGGAGAGAGAGATTGAATTTTTGCCAATGAAGGATTGGAGGTGATGAGTCCCCAATTTGGAGGAGTAACTAGAACCATAAAGGGAATTAGGTATTCCAACGCACTAAAAAAGAGTGTCGTAGGGCATCTAGCTAGCCCTCAAATTATTCCACACACACACGGAGAGAGAGAGAGAGAGAGACTCTATCCACACCTTAAATATTCTAAAGAGAGTGAAAGGAAGAGTGTCATGTGGCATCTAATTTCCCCTTCTATATTCTACCCATGAAATCACACCATTATAAAATGATATAGATCTCAAATGTGTAATGTACTGTAAATTCGAAAGGGAGTAAAGTACATTTATGCCCCACTGTGTAATGTATAAGTGTCAATGTATTAAATGTGCAAAATGAAAGGGAATAAAATAAATCCCATGCCCCAATACCATGCATTGTAAAAGTGCTTATGATTCCAAGATGTGTAAATCCAAAAGGGAATGGATTATTCATGCCCACCACATTTTGTACCGAAATATAATATACTTTGTTTTGTTATGTGATTTATCCCTCAATTTATATAAAAAACTTGTATGTTCTAGAAAAAATTTAACTTGTCAAGAAGCTACTAAAGATGGTTCCATCCCTATTAGACATTTTTATACATGCTAGATTTATGTGAATAATTTGTACCTATTCTTATTTTTGTGTCCATGTATTATGTAGTATGTACTCTATCTTTGTGCTTGAATTACATTGATATTCATGTGATAACCCCACTAATGTCCTACTCTTTTGGGATTAGTGAGATGCCTTGTAGATCACTTCCCTAAAAAGAATTGAAGTGTTTCCATATTTAATATAGCATATAGCCATTATTAGATCACATAGAAGATGTTTTTAAGTGGTCACCATATAGAACCTAGATCACTAAGAGAGTGTATGGTGAAAAACCATGGAACAAAGACATAACATATACAATAAACATACAAGCATAAAATCACTTAATCATATAAATACAACCATAAATGTCACACATACAATCGCAAAAAAGACAACAACACATACAAGGGACACAATAGTGTCACACACACATTCAAGGGCCACATGGCCGCACAAGTAAAGGAAAATAAAGATGTAAATAAGGGACACCCAAGTGTCATACACACAAGGAGAGGGAAAAATGTTGCACACACAAGACAAGTAAGTATGCAAGAAAATATTAGATGATAAAAGTATACAATAGCTAATAGGTGCATGGAACAAGATATATTAGTCCTGCATAGTCAATATGTGTTAGTCCCAAAATTTTGGATAAATAGCATACATAACAATATACAATATAAGTATAATCAAGGTGTGGAAGAGCATTGTGTAATAAAACAATGAAACTTAATAGTGTTGGAGATGCATCAAATGTTGCATGGCCACTTGGTAACTAGAAAGGTCTAACATCTATAATCATGTAGAGTCTTGTTTATCCTACATCATGTTGTTATACTTTGTGAAAAACACATGTGTAATGAGTATAATATATTCTATCAATCAAACCATGTGAAAAACAACATATGCAAAGGTAAAGAAGCTAATATATATATATATATATATATATATATATATATATATATATATATATATAGATATATATATATATATATATTAGCTTCTTTACCTTTGCATATGTTGTTTTTCACATGGTTTGATTGATAGAAGAAGCTTATATATATATATATATATATATATATATATATTAGGTACAATGTACATTCTATCTATTTGGTTTGAATGAGGGAATATGCCCTTGGAGATGGAGTCCATCACCATTCTAAGAGGTGGTTTACACATTTTTAATGTAACAACATTACAATCATATTTAATCTTTTTAAATATATAATAAAATTATATTTATTTTATTTTAAATAGTTTTCTTTAGATTTAGAATTTTGTTTTGCGAATTAAATTTTATTATAATAAATATATAGATGTGCTCTTCTTAATATTAAGGGTGATATAATTTCCTTCTTATAAATACATACAATGTATGTTGCATTAGAATATGGCCCTCATATAAGAATGTGGTTGATGTTCATTTGGTGCTCATCTTCTAATGCTTTCTTCTTAATTTGAATCACATGTGGTTTAACAAACTTTACTCCAAGCAACAAATTTAAATAACTAATTGCAATATCTAAACTAAAGACATAAGAGCCTAAACATCACACATGTTTTTAAAAACTATAACCAACTGCAACAAAACTTGAACCCTGGAGTTATGGTTTCTAACACATGTAACCTACCTTGACACTACAAGAGATTTTATAATTTGTTGTGGAAATTTTGACTTTAAAGTCAAAATTTGACCATGCAAACATACGTGATCTTTAGGCACAACTACTATTGACATATATTTTAATCTATTAAAGTGTAAAGTGATAGTATAAAAAGTTATAATGTTTTACTTGAATGTTATCAAATAGGTTCAAATGTCAAAGTGAGTACAATTTTTCTATTTTATTTTTTAAATTATTAAAAAACATCGTTTAGTCATTTCCAGATATATATAAAGTGGATTAAGCTTAATATCAAATACTCTATCATGTTGGTTGTGTAAATAATTATATTTTTATCTTTCATCATTCACCATCCCTTTTTATGTTAATAGGTGTTATATAGTGGAATAGTTAGATCTAAAAAATCTATCAACAATTCCTAGCGTAGGCAAGACCTTTCAGCCAATACGAGCCATGGAAATCAATGGTTAGGATTTGTTTATAACATGAAATGATAAATCTTGATCATTGATATTAAATTGAATAAGATTGGTTGAAACAATACACAATTGGTAAAAAAAATAATGGGACACTTATAATAATACTCTTGGTCATGGATGTTGTCATTATCAATTAAGTATTATTCTTTAAATCGCTCTTGTGAGAACTATCTATAAACCTATTTCTACCATCCTTACTATTGTTCCAACACATCTGTATATCTCTCTTATTTCTTGCCATTACAATCTCCTATTATTGGATACATTTTTGTGTCGATATTTAAATAATACAAAATAATGAACAATATATAAATATTTTAACAACTATATTATTATGTCAGAGGCATCCAATTGTGAGGAGCCATTTTTGGCGAGTCTCTATGTTTCTTACCAACTTTTCCAATAGAAATTTCTCGACATTACTTTTTGGCATTGACATCCTCGCGAAGCATTGATGTTGTTTCACCAAATGTAACCAAAAATATCTAATTTGATTTGTTCATCTTTGCTAGCATGCTACTAGCATGTGCAAGATTGACTCTCTCATAATTGATAGATTGGTTGTATTTGGACTATGTAAAAACTACCCACCCCGATCGCCGCTATCTTTGGCACCTACCAAAATTAGAGTTGTTGGATGGCCCTATTTATATTTAGGCAATTGGTGTGCAATATCATGCCATATTTTGGCATTGGAATTACTTTTTTGTGGAGGGATAATTCAAATAGGGGAATATTGGTGGAAATTGGTTCACCTTTGCTACCATGCTACTAAACTATTCAAAAATAAGAGCTTCGAAATAGGGTGGGGAAATCCATCAAAGCATTACGAAGAAGGGAATTTTGGCAGATGTTTAAATTACAAGTTCCCTGGAAGATATGTCTACAAAATGTGGAAGCATTTGAACTTTTTGACAAAATTATTGAAAGATATGTGGTCTTATGGACTGCAATGATTGTGAGCTATGTAAAAAAATGGGTTTGTTGAAAATATCTTAGAAAATTTCAAGCAAATGCAATTAGCAGGTGTAAAGCCAAAGTACACAACATTTGCAAGCTTCCTCTCAGCCTCTGTCAAAATGGGAGATTTAGAATAGGTCATTTTCCTCCTCAAGAGCTAGCATCTGTTTATGTTGTAAAATTCATGAGAACACCTGAATATGGCAAAATTGGATTGTTTTTTGTTTCTTCTTTGGGTTTTAGCGACTTCCCAAATTGTCTTCTAAAAATCTTAATAAATGAAAAACAAAAAAGCCACAAAAACTACTTTCTACATATGCCCAAAGGAGGTTTAATCAAATATAAAGGTAAATAAAAGGAGAAGGCTTAAAATATTTAATAAATATTAATAACATTGATATTTTTTTAGAGTAGTAGCTCCACAAGACCTCTTGCATGTTTTTCTTTCTACCTAAACCACATTACAAATGTCGATGGAGTGTTATGGAACTTTGCATTCAAAGGGGAAATTAATCCCCATTAACATTAATGTTTGTCTTTTTCTAATATTTTGTGTTCTTATTTTTTAATCAATCAACTTGTTAGTGAGATATTTCAATAATTTTTGGATTCCTCATTTGATATGTCCAAGGTGAGAAAGACTTTATGGTCATGACTCTAGCCCATGTTTAACATTGACATCCGTTCACACATGATTATGTGATTTTAACTATAAATAATTAATAATTGCATATTTTTATTTTTAAGTTTCTTATTGATTGGTAATAAATGGTGTCTAAGGAGGTTTAGACATGGTCTTTCTCAAGAGCAGGGGTTAAATTTGATGGCAACCTTTGCATGTCAAACAATTTTTTAGGGGATGACAATTTTTCAATATTGCCCTTCAAATTATAAAACATCACATTTTTTATACATTACTATCCTATATCTATTCAACCATTTTAAATGTATAATTAGGTATACTAATATGGTTTTTATATAAAACTATATAAAATGTTGGTCATAGTTTAAATATGTAATTTTTTTGAAATGGTTTCACCAAATGAAAAAAATAGATAATCAAACTGATCAATTCATCTTTACTAACATACTTGCAACCCATGACAAAATAAGAACTTTGGAATAGGGCTTTGACATTCAATGAGGCATAATAGTAATGGTTTTTTATGAATGTTATAGTTATAGTTATAGTTGTAGTTGCCATGTTTTTACATGTACATGTAAAATGTGGTGAAAAAGCCTTGGAAAAATTTAAATGCCAAAATGAGAAATTTAGTAGATGGATGCTAAGTGTTTGACCAAATGATATAACATGATATCTTTTCATGGGATATCATACTTGCATCTCCTCAAGAGCCATTGAGACCATTTCACAAAAAAAAACAAAAAGATTTCCAACTGGATCAATTCGCCTTTTCCAACATATTAAAAAATTAGGGTTATTGAGAAGGCCTTGCAAACTTGCAAATGAATGCATTTGATAGGCATAAAACCAAAATCCATAATATTTTCCAACATCCTCTCATCTTCCACCTAAATGGAAGCTTTAAAATTGGGTATGGAAATCCATTAAAGAATTATGGGAAAGGATTTTTTCACATATTTTACATTTGGAAATACCCTAGTGGATATGTATGGAAAATGTGAATTCATAAATAAGGTGCAAGAAATTTACTTCTTTAAAGTTTTGGTTTGTCAAATTTTCAGAATGTTTGGGAATTTCTTGTTAGGAAAATTGAAATTGATACTAAAAATAGACTAAAATTAAACCGCTTTATTGAATAAAAACATTCCATTTGCATCCCATCCGATATATTTTGCAACTCATATGCAATTACTAATATTTAATCACATTGGGTATGGTATGTTCTATAGCATTGTAGTTGACAGACCACGCATTCACATGTAATGCAAATCCTCTCTCATATTTTTGAACAAATTCTCTCCTATTTTTTTCATAGTAAAACAAAACGACCATTGATTATTTTCCATCTCAAATATGGGATTCTATATTCGAGGATACTCCACAAGTTTCTAAGAGAATCAAATCCACTTTTTAATGAGGTTTAAAAATAAATTTAAGACTCCATTTTCATAAACATGTTTCCTTTTTAAGACTTGAGGATCAAATTGTGTTGGTGGAACTGGGAGGGTCTACAAATATACCAAATATTTGAGAGATGATTGAGGATTTATTCAATAGTGAAAATCAGTTGTGCAACAATCTAAATATAGATGAAGCTATGTTACGATGTTGTTGTGAATACCATTGTACTTAATAGTGAGAGTTGTATCAAATTTATCTACCCCAATCTAGCATGACATCAACAGAAGTGGAAGGGGGGAAGCTAAGATACTTGTCAAGTTAGGTGAAAAGTGGTTGTTGGATAACCCGCTCCTCATATCTTTACATTTGATCTTAGTTCATGATATCATTCACCTCAATTTAACACATAGTTTGTTGTGTAGCTAATATTGACATAGCCTTCCTCTCTTTATGGAAAATATAAAACCGAACAACCCTTTCATTAGAGTTTGAATTCCCTATTTGACTAGAAGAAATACTTGGTGATTCAATAGGTGATTCTAACTGCATATGTGGGATGCTTGGTTATGTTATTTAATTCATAAGAAACCAACTTATCAATGAGATTAATTTTTGATGTGTCATCTAAATATCACATGTGTTATAAGGTTGAATGGTCAAGCAACTTATGAAAAAAACTCCCAAAAAGTGGTAAATAGTTCATTAGTTGGTTAAACATTCAACCTTGCAAACATATGTGATGGATAGGTTCTTATTCATTCCACTAACATGAAATGAAAGAATACAAACAACCCTTTAACTTTGGAAGAAGAATACATACTTAAGTGCATGGATAAAAAAAATGAATTGTATTCTTTAGGAAGCCACCCTTAAACATTGGTGACCGAATTCGTTCCTTTAGTATGAAATGTAGGAATACAAAAAGGCCTTGAACTCTGTAAGAATTCATATGTGAATGATTTGATGCGAAAAATAGAATTATATTCTTTGGGAAGCATATCATTTTCCCAACATTATGCAAAAATGAGTATGACACCCTCAAACATCCTTTAGAATTCATTCCATTAGCGTGAAATGCAGGAATACAAAAAATCCTTGAACTCTTGAAGAATCCATACATAAGTGATTAAAGGTAAAAATGAATTGTATTCTTGGCAAAGCATGTGATTTTCCCAACAGTGCGCAAAAATGAGTATGAAAATATCAAACATTTGGTGATTAGAATTCATTCCATCAACATGAAATGCAGGATTACAAAAAGACATGTAACTCTAGAAGAATCATATGTGAGTGATTAGATGCAAAAATTGAACTATTCTTTGAGAAACATATGATTTTCCCAACACTACACAAAAATGAGTATGGTGCCCTAAAACATCTAGTGATCAAAATTCATTCCATCGACACAAAATGGAGGAATACAAAAAGGCCTTAAACTCTAGAAGAAACAATACATGAGTGATTGGATGCAAAAACTAAATTATATTCTTCCAGAAGCATCTGATTTATCCAACAGTGCATTGTACCAAATGAGCAAAAATATCACTCATGTCTTATTTTAGCTATCAAAGAACATCAGGACTTCACTCCTATCTTCTACTTCAACATATTAAGCAAAAGATTTATTCTCTCAAACAAAACCTTTCAACACTAGATACTGGCACACCTACAAAATTGTTACAATGAGAATAACCATGTTTCACACAAAATAAGCCATTTTTTGTTAATCACATTAGATATAAAAATTCAACAATATTTATCTTTTTACAACTTTCAAATGTGAATGGAGAAATAATTAGATACAATTATGAGGGGTCTTTATGGAAGAAGAGTATAAACATTAAGTACATTTGTATAAAACTAGGCATATAAGTTACATATTGCTCATTTGTTATTTGTTCATGGATTTACATTTACAAGAACATTGATCTATATGACCCTTGCATTTTATCCCAATTCCTCACTTCCTAAATCCTCTTTGTAAGGTAGTTATAGTCATGTAGGGAAATGCCTTCTTGTCATGCGCACGGTTGGAAGATTTTTTCCTCCACTTGGCCACCATTCTTAAGAACAGTGGAACTAGCCATGAGGCATCCATATGTCTGAGTGGAGACAATGAATATCACCAGGAGTACTCCCTCAAGACTCAAACATTAATTGGTGGGGTCAGTATCGCTAGATACGATTACCAAATGGTCTATGCTGCTTGGTATATTTTGCAGGGAGGAGCTTTAGAGACCAAGTCCCACTGGTGATCATACTATAAAACTTGAAACTGAAGTCAAGGGGTGTTTCTCGAAGACTGTGCCTGCCTCTGGCTGTCTTGAACAAGGAGCTCTTCCATTCTAGGAAAAATAGGAAAAACCTATAATGATAACTAAAATGTTGAATTATAACTAATTCTATAGTTAATCTGACACTAAGGACAACATTAAATAACATATGAATGTATAAAGAAAATGACCCAAACAACTAAGGAAGTAGATATGTAAAACCCTAAAGTGTAAAGAGAGTTAGAAAGAACTCAATTGATTTGGCGAGCTTGCTGGATTGTGTCATAGAGATGGCTAGAGAAATAGGAGGAGGAAATGACTATGAAGAAGTATAGAAAAGTGAAGATCTAGGAAATTTGTGTGGACTAGGATTCCTAGAGAGGTACAGGGGCACATGTGGGTGCCCTAATCTACAATATGGGTGCTATGGTCTATGAGAAAGCTCCATCACCCTCCTTTGAGGTGTCACTTGATGGTTTACTTCCTTCTCTTCCTCTCATACTAAATTCGTTGTACTGTGCTGTATGTCATTAGTGATCAGTGATGAAGAAAAAGACTTGCAAAAACCCAAGACAAGCATCAAATCCCTACAAAAATAAATATGCATATGAAGGGGTCGGATTGACCTCAGTTTTCATAATGATGGACTTACTAATTAAGTGTTGTACTACATCTAAGACCCAATGTAGTTCTATGTGTGTGTGTGTGCAATCATTCCCTAGGTGCTCTTGTACCATTCACACTTTGTGAAAGTAGTGAGTAATAACTATGTGTAGAAAATGTGATAGAATGGTGGATGGAATAGAGTAAAATTCCCACCTATTCAATGTGATGTAGATGAACTATCCTTGTGCCTTGTGATGGAGCTAGATGGATGCAAATGGAGCCTTTGATGGATGCAACCTTAGGTGATGATAGTAGTGCTTAGTTCTTGGTCCCTCATTGTGGTCTCATAACTTTATATTTTATGGTTCTCTTGTTCTAATTTCATAATTAACCTTGAAAAGGCCAACCACTAAAAATATAAGAAGCTCAATGGTTAGAAAGTGCCCAAAAAGTGGTTGGAAAGTGTCGAAAGGCTCAGGGCATCCCAAATAGGACCAGAGCACCTAGGGCACACCAGTATTGGGCTGGATGCTCCAGTAAAAGGTAAAATGATGCCAAATGAGAAAAATAGATTGGGAAAGTATGTGCTGAAGGTCGGTAGTGCCGAAAGAAATCAAAGTAAACTTGACAATGGACATGGGTTAATTAGTACTTTCTTCACTCAAAAACCATATAAATAATAGTATGAGACTGAGACTAAATAATATCTAAAGTGTGATATTTTGTGACTACATTTTCCCCCACTTTATGTTGGTGAGTAGAAATATCTATAACATAAAGTAGATAGAAATGCATACTTGATGTCCATATAGAGTGATGTAGAAAATGTGCCAATGGACTAGACAAAATGTGGACTGAGAAATTAGTGGAGTTTTGAAACTAAAGATGCAAAAAGTGGTGAGAGTAAACCTAGGAAAGAAACATGTGTGTAGATGCCAATGTGTGTGGTATACCTACATGGTTAGTATCATGTGTGCTGCTGCAAAATGCTATTGTTGTTGCCCCCATTGTAGTAGTTGTTGTTGTTGACTGCTTGTTTCTCATATGTATGAAACTACAAGAAGAAAATGATCAAGTAGTCAAATACACATGTATATATAAAAATTCATGTGTATGTATGTGAAATCATGTAAATGTAAAGTAAATAAATGAAAAATGGAACATGTGCACCTGATTCATGTCGAGAGAAAAAGTGTAGAAGGATATCTTGTACTGCGATTTTTTTGGGTGATCTCATCTCACCCTAGCCAAAGAGTTGTAGGGAGAAAGATGCATTATTATCTAACCTGTAACTTCTTCCTGATAAAAAAATGAAGAGATATTTGTACTCCCTAGTTTTTTGGGCAATCCGACGCCACTGGCCAAAGTAGTGTAGGGAGGAAATCCATTGTATCCTCCAACATGTAACTACTCCCTAGAATGCTAAGGGAAATATTCCCTGTAAAATTTATCGTGTACGGGGTTTTTAGACTGGTCTGAACCCACTCGATGTATAACCCACAATGTCAAGGACGTAACACTGAATTGAACTGCACCAGTAGAGAGCTCAGTGTAATGTGTAAAACCCCAAATGATGCCTCCCTCTTTGTGGGTGCATGTTACATCGCTGATAGAAGAATGTGGCCCCAAAAGAGGACCAATCACATAAATTGTGCCCTATAGTGAGAAGGGAATGTGCTTGGTAGAAACCATTGCACACACAAACAAGTGGCTACAAACCAATGTTAATATGAACAAGCATGTATGTAAAAGATAAGTGTACGCTACACAAATAATGTAAAAGATAGAATGCAAGTGAACATGCAAGAAGACACAATAAGCTACCAAAGCGGGTTTCAAGGAGGGGACATCACTCACAATGTTGTAGGACGTGTAAGGTTGTAATGGCCATATACACCAAACAAGTGTGTACACCAAAAAAGGGAAAAGCCAACATACAATAGCAATCAAAACAAACAAGTACAAACAACAAATAACCATGGAAGTAAAAAATCCTGAAAAACAAATGTTGCACATGAAAAACCCATTATCATGTTAGAAAGATAACCCTTATGTAAAAAGCACGTATAAGCAAGTGATGTAAAGTGCTAAGTATAGAATGAAACAATAACACTTGTAAGAGATGAATGTGGATAAGAGATGAAACAATAACAGAGTGGTAGGAGGAGATGCATCCATGATGGATGTAAGAGACCTGATAACAATTAACACTAACAAGAAAAGACTTGAACACTGCGCATGTGTATATGGTAAGTATAGTGACATATAAGAAATATAGCTAGCATTTGTAATATGTGAATATGAACAAGAAAATTTAAGCAAAAGTAAAAGCAACCAAGATATGTAACATGTTGTGGACAGATGGAATGGAATGAAAAAATGGATGGCAGGAGCCGCTTGCCCCCGAGTGAATGGAGTTATATGCAGTGAGGTTCATTTAGTGTGCCCCCTCAGTAGTTGAGAATGAATTGTAAATGAGAGTGTGTCATCGATAAATGGTTGAATAATGTGTAGTATATAGCGCACTGTGATGAATGTATATGTGTGTTGATGATATGTGACTTATAAATGAATGCGTGATGATGTAGCCTAAAGCATATAGAGGGAGTGGTGATGTAGCTGAAAGCATGTACACTAAAAAATGAAGGAATAAGTGACCATTTAGCCTATAATGTATGTCACCAACCTAGTAATGTTACATGATAGAAGCTTGAGTGATGAATGTGTGTGTATGGTAGGGTCCATTTGATTTATAAACCCTCAGCAGTCGAGTATGGACCGAGGAACTAAAGTGCATCATAGGGTAATGAGTGCAGTATGTAGAGTATGATGTAGTATGTGTGATGATAAGAGATGACTTGTGATGTTTAGGATGTGTAAAATGCAATATATAGTATACAATACAAGACATATATGTGGATTGATAATGTGAGATTGTGTAATATGTAGGATGCGTTATAATGCTAGAATAGAAGTGTGACACATGTATGATGAATACTAGTATGGTCTGTAGACAATGTATGATTTATAAATGCACAATGTAGAATGTGTATGTAGTCAAAAAGTGTAAGGTGTGTGCTATGTGGTATGTAGGATAAGGGGTATATAATGTAGACCCTAAAAGTGTCATACATGTATAATGACAACTAGTATGATATATGATGTGTAGATGTGCAAATGATGTATACTAATTGTAAAGTGTATGATGTAAGATGTAAGACATATGATGCTCTATATGCAAAGAGACATAGTGTGTAATGCCTATTGTGTAGTGTGTGGGGTTCATGTGTAGTAAGCCCTCAATAGTTAAGTGTGAACCGAAGCACAAGAGTGTGTCATTGGGTAGTGATCGACACTACAGTGTATAGAGATATGCCTATGTGAGGAGACTGATGTATGACTATGCAAGTATGAGAGATGTGCGGATGCTAATATGAGGGGGGGATGTGTTGGATGTTATGCCCCCCAAATGTGTGATGATGCATATATTTTTAGATAAATTATGTTGGAAAACTAATAAATAAGTGATATATGAAGGTGGTGAAGTATCGTATGGTCTATAAGATTGATTGAGTGATGGGATAAATAATGAGAGATCATATGGTATGTGTGATGAGCGATAGATGATTTTAGATGTATGTATGTATGAGTAGTTATGTAATAGATAAATATGTTAATGTAAGATGAAACGAGGTTCTTTATACCCCTCAAAATTCATATAAGAACCATAAGAATATGAGTGTGTCATCAATAGGGTAGGGTGACAAGAGTCACCTACAAAAGACTAAGTTTGCATGAAGTTGTGGAAGTATGATGGGTAAGAGTAACAGTAGGACCATGAGGTGGTGGAATTTGCAATGTGTCTTGACCAACAATAGAAGGGGTAGTTGCTTTGATAAAAATGATTGGTTGCTAAAGTGGTGTACGATGGGGAGGTATATTGAATGGTGGTATCTTTTGTGGGGTTGATGACGCTACCGAAGGCTTGATAGGAGGACAAGTTTCACTGATTTTTAAAGGAGGTTGCTTAGATTGAATTTTTAGTGTCATAGATGTCGTGAGAGGAGGAGGCATTTGCATAGTTTGAGTGGATTGAATAAGAAATGCTTGATTGAACAAAGAAGACACATTAGAAATGGTGGCCTGATGTTCATTTGGCATAGAAGGGACAAATGTAGGAGCCCATGTGGATGTAGCATTTGTAGATGGGCATGAAAGAGAATGTTATGCAACAAATGTGATAAATCCCTGACGCTCAAGATGTTTGATTTTGTGTTTTAAAGCATGGAAATCGTTGTCATTTTGTCCATTGATTCGATGATAATTGTAATATGGATAACCTTAATACTTTACTAGTCGATAAGGATGATAACAATGAGTAGGTGGTAAAGTGATCAATTAACGACTAAAGAGGTCAATAAGAAGGTCATGTTGCTTAGAATTTCTATTAAATATGAGAGGTTCTAGCAATGGCATGACTTGAGGTTCAGTTATATGACATGTAGTAGTCATAGAGTGAAGATAAGATGTAGAAGGAGCACAAACATGCGCTTGAGAGGCATCCTTAAGCTGTTGAATTTCAAATTTGAGAGATGTAAGCATGGATTCCATGGCCTTAAATTTGTCTTGAAATAAAGAATGTAAATTTTGAATTGATTCCAATAGGGGTTGATTATATGGAGGATTACTAGGACTAGGGTCTTCAGATAAACGATCAAATATAGGACTTATCTCATGTGGCAATGTGTTTTGAGGACGATACGTGGTGTCTAGGGATTTTTGAAGAGGATCTTAACAATTGGGATATCTCTTAATTAAATCAAATAAATAAAATTGAGGAACTTTGGGAGCCATGATAGAGGAAAAACAAGGATCCTAAGCGTGAAACCAGTCAGGTTCACCAAAATGCTTGACTAAAATGTGGAATTATTGCTAATTCTATAATTAATCTAACATTAAGGACACCAATAAATAACAGATGAATGTATAAATAAAATGACTAAAGTAACTAAGAAAGTAGATATGTGAAACCCTAAAGTGAAAATAGAGTTAGAAAGAACTCATTTGATTTGAAGATCTTGTTGGATTACATCATAGAGATGGCTAGAGAAATAGGAGGAGGAAATGACTATGCCGAAGTCGAGAAAACTACATATCTTGGCAACTTGAGTGGACTAAGACTCCTAGAGAGGTATAGGGGCACCTGTGGGCACCCTAATCGGCAATATGGGTGCCCTGGTCTTTGAAAAAGCTCTATAACCTTCCTCCAAGATGTCGTTTGATGGTTTCTTGCCTTCGGTTCTTATCGCACTAACTTCATTGTACTATGTTGTATGTCACTAGTAATCTGTGATGAAGAAAAGACCTGCAAAATCCCAAGGTAAACATAAAATCCTAAAATATGCATATGAAGGGGTTGCAGTGACCTTAGCTACCATAATGGCATACTTACTTACTGAGCACCACACTACATCTCAGAACCGCTATAGTTTTGTGTGTGTGTGTGTGTGCAATCATGTCCTCGGTGCGCTTATGTCAGTCGCACTTAGTGAAAGTAACAAGCAATAACTATGTGTAGAAAATGTAATAGAATGGTAGATGGAATAAAATAAACTTCCCTCCTATGTAGTGTGATGAAAATGAACCAGCCTTGTGATGGAGCTAGATGGATATAAATGGAGCCTTTGATGGATGCAACCTTAGGTGACGATAGTAGTGCTTAGTTCTTGGTCTCTCATTATGGTCTCATAACTTTATATTTATATGGTTCTCTTGTTCTAATTTCGTAATTAACCTCAAAAAGGCCAACCACTAAAAAGATAAGAAGCTCAAACGGTCAAAAAGTGGCGAGAAAGTGTAGAAAGGCTTAGGGCACCCCGAATAAGACCAGGGTGCCTAGGGTGCCCTAGTATTGGGTTGGATGCCCCAATCAAAGGTAAAATGACTCCAAATGACAAAAATAGATTGGGCAAGTATGTGTTGAAGATCGGCAGTGACGACATAATGCAAAGTAAAATGGCCAAAAGACGAGCTAATTAGTACTTTATTCACTTAAAAACCATATGAATAGTGGTATAAGACCGAGACTAAATAATGTCTAAAGTGTGTGATTTTGTGACTACATATAGTATTTCATTTCAATTGTTATCATTGAGTGCCACATCTATAATATATTCAAACTTTATTATGTACAAAGTAATTTTTATTTATTTGATAAAAATGAAAATGAAAGTCTTCAACCAATTATATTGTCCTCTCATTTAGTAACAATTAATAAAAAATGGAAACCATATTTGTATATTATATTATTTGTTTTCACCATATAAAACATCACAGAGTGCAGTTTGATTTTTATTTTCACCTTTCCTTTTTGTGTTTTTTTTATATTTTAACTATGTATTGCAATCTTGAAGAAATTAATAGTTTACAATTTTGTCAAATTGAAAGTCTATAGATTACAAACATTTTTATAATTCAGTGCAAAATAAGAACAAAATTTTCACCCTTTCATTTTTAATTGTTTCCAATCTTATTAAAATTTTTATTTTAAGTGTAATTTTTTAAATGTTTTTGAACTAGAGGTATAGTTTATTTTGTGCAATGTCAAACAACTTAGAAATGTATCCGTTTGTTAACCAAATTTTTATCTCAATACCACTTGCATTGGGTGTTTATAGTAGTCTTGTTAGAATTGATTTTATAGAAAATACCTTATCAAAATAATACCTTCAAATTTTTGTTCCTCTCATCAAAATTAAAGCATCTACTTATAGTAGATAATCAAAGACAAAATGATATCAATTTAGCTGCACCAATGTGCACGCCTAAATATAATAACTATTTTGGGATCATAAAATCCTATTTAATGATGATGACACATTTGTATTGTCATAAAAAGAGGGTAACCGCTAACAAGTAGAAGATTGAATTGAATATTTATCTGGATAATGTTCGCCCTTCACTTCTTATGTCACCCTATTCACATTTTATTGGAATTTTTTATACAATTGTTAGTTCAATATCTAACCAAGTTTATAACTTAGTAGAATAATAATTACAATATTATATTATTAGTCCTATTATCACCAAAAACAACACCCTCTTATTTGTCATGAATAAATGGATGAGCAATCAATATTTTTGGGTAACATGGGATTGTCTCCAAGTTGTGGGACTTGCTACATGAAAAAAATCTCCAGAGAAGGTTGGTTCCTCTAACATCCACAGGGACCAAGGAGAGAAAGAAATGCATAAAAATGGAAATAATAAACTAAAGAGAGGTGATAACACCAAGAAGAGGGGGAAAGCCACTCTCAGATGAATGGAAATGGAAGGAAAATGAAGGAGGAGAGGGCAGACATGAGTACCACAATCCCAAAAAACATCCAAAATCTCATTTCCAAGGAGCACAACATAAATGAACTATACAAAAGAAAATAAACATACACAATATACCTGCAAGTAGATGAAGAGGCAAGAAAATACAATAAAACATCGGCTAAGATAGAAGATAGCCACAAAACATGAATTTAATTGCCTTAAGAAGATGCACATATCATTCCAATGGAGGAAGAAGGCATATAAACACATTGCAAAATCTAAATTTGAGGCCTGCAAATCAAGAACACTTGTGCAACACTTTGGAATGGTGCCCTTACATTATGAGAGTATCCAACCTTTACAAATGGGAATCATTTTATAATTTATAGAAGATGGGAAAGAAAGGGGAGGGAAACTCAAATTTCCACCTTCAACCACCAATAACATGCATCAAATGTATGCAAATAGGCATGGACACCCTTCCAAGACCATTCCTACATGTCACTTTGCTTATAGGAGAAGGAATAGGCACCATACCTCATCAAATTTGGTAATTGAGCTACTTAGAACTGCATCCTTAATGTTGGGATAGTTTTTTCTCTTTTCAAACCACCTCACCTCACTAAATTTGATGAGGTAGTTTTTTATCTTTTCAAGATACTTGGAACATGATGAGAATTTTCTAATGAGTCCAAGTTTATGAAATTTGGATCTACATGGCGAAATGTATGGCCCTCTGAAGTTCTGGAGCTCGGGAGGGTCGCGACAGGGTTCCTTACATGATTCTATAGTCTGCTTTAATGCCTTTTGTATGAATTATTGATGGATAGGTTGACAAAAGAAATAGAGGAAGGATGGAATTGTTCCTAATGTTCCCATGGGGCCCGAATTAACTGATTTGGCCGTAGGTTTGTGTATGGGCAGAGAATCGGCAGGGGGGTGGAATTGTGGAATAGTTCCATTTGTTGCATTGGTACCTTATCAACATTTTTTGCATCGTCTTCTACCCTGTTCTTTTCCTCGTTTAGTCAGCTAAATTTTCCATTCAAAGACCAACGACCTGGTGAAACATTCCATTTGTTCCCTCTATGCCCACTTCATCCACCCTCAATGCCCCCAAACCCTCCCACGAATGATGCGGCAATGCAGAGAATAGGAGGAACAAAGGAACACTTCCTCATGTTCCTTCCAAGCTTGATTTAGCCTATTTTTTCCTAAATGACCTAGTTTTTTTAATTTTTTGGCTAAGTATGGAAATGAGGAACTAGGCAAGGAGGAAAGGAATGTCCCTAACATTGATTTATTCCATTTTTTATCAGTTAATTTTGTCCAAATCCAAACGAATAATAAGTTATCAAAATAGCAGTTAGAGGGGTATTTTGGATAACAGTCCCCACTAAAGGTATGGTATTATAGGAATCAATTTTTCTTAATGGTTTTTATTACTTCATAATTATAGCCAATTACAAGTTAGTATCATTATATATATATATATATATATATATATATATATATATAATTAATTAATTAATTAATTTCTTATGTCTTAAAGTTTTGACTTTCATATAATTTATTCAAAATTGTTTAAAATAAATATTTATCTTCTTTCATATTGGTTAAGAAGTGGAATGTTCTTTTCCTTTAACTACATATAATAATTCTTCCAACATTGAACTACTAAACAATTTAATACAACGTGGTATGTCAACCTGTACTTTAAAAAAGAATAAACTAGCAGGGTCTACATAAATAATTGTCATGTCATGTAAAATATTTAATTCTTAAGCTATTTAATACTACCACAAGACACCTCAACCTATATTAATAATTATGACTTGATAAACACCACTGAATTACCAAACACTTCATTACAACATCACGATATAGCAATCTATGTTTTTTCTAAAATGACATACTACTAAGTCATGATCATAATATTTTTTACCATTTGTTAATATAAAATAAGTTAATTGATTAACAAATGGTAAAAAATATTATGATCATGACTTAGTAGTATGTCATTTTAGAAAAAACATAGATTGCTATATCGTGATGTTGTAATGAAGTGTTTGGTAATTCAATGGTGTTTATATATATATATATATATATATATATATATATAGTATTTGTTTTCATGTAACATTATCTCCGAGGCTACATATTTTTGAGTTCAAATATATCCATTTTATTGATGTTCAATTAACTTTCTTTGAAACTAATACATAGATTAATCACATTGTGATTTTTGTTTTCACTAAATTTAAATTTAGTAAAATAAATTTACTAATGCATGTCAATTATGTATCCTCATTAAAATGTTTATTTTCTAATTAAAATTTGAAATATAATACCACATCCAAGTTATTATGACCTTATGTGGTGTGAAAGGGGTTCGTCTCTAACTAGTTTCTTTTTAATTGAATATGAAAAAAAGAGATTGCAAATAAAACCAATCTTTAATCATAACATTCTACTTTCAAGATTGGAAAAACATTTATCATCAACTACGATTGAATGGTTGAGGTCTTCCACTTCGTTGTTTTAACTTTTTTTTTATCATTTTTTGGTAAGGGACAAATTATGGTGTATTGTTTTGTTCATCTATTTGTGTAGACACAAAATATATGCATTTGGGTACATTTTTGGGTCCTAGAGCATACTATTATATACATGATTCCTAAGCAAGAAAACTAGTAATTGATAATATCTTTTTGGTCTTTTTTTTCTCTTATACTTTTATTGACCTTACACACCCTACAACATAGTCGGTACTTGACTTATTTGTCTTTTATGGCCTTGGACACTAGCACCCATTTAGGGAAAAAGTGCCCAAGTGTTCATGTCCCTTTTGGGCACTCCTGACCCTCTCTAGCATTTTCTCACTCTTTTGGATGTCTTTTACTTCTTGGGCATCTTTTACACTTTTGGGTCGGCCTTCTAGCGGTTAATTACAAAATTCAGACAAGCAAATGATATATATACATAGTTATAGCTCTCAAATAATGGGCCAAGCACTAGCATTATATACTATCACCTAAGCTTGCATCCAAAGGCACAAGAGCATTACAAAACATCCATATAGCACATTCACTCAAGGGACAAGGGTTGCATCACTTTTGCATACACAACATAGGAGGGGAAGTTTATTCTATTCCATCCCACACATTCTATACATTTGTTATAGTCTAGATATAGCCCACTATCACTATGCAACTTGCATAAGGGAATCCTAGGACATCATTACACACACTTTCACACAAAACTACAAGGAGTATAAAATGTAGTGTAGTGCTTGGTACTAAGTTCACTCTTTGGGTGATCATTGGGGTCAATCTGACTCCACATATTACATCTTTAATTTTAGATTTGATGTGGTTTGTGGGCATGTGCAGCTAGGTATATTTATTTGAAGGTTGTAGGTACAATCGGTGACATTGGAGAAAGATCAAAGTGACAAATAAATACTAACAACAAAGATCCTCTTGAACATAAAAGAGTAGAACTTGAGAATTTAGGTGGACACTAGAGCCTAGATCTAGTCATTAGCACTTGGGCGATCATGTCCTCCCGTGGGCACTTTTGTCCTGCACATTTTTGGGTCTCAAATCCTCCAGTGAGCCTTGACAATGTTGCTTCTAGTTTGTTTCAGCTATTCACCTGCCCAGATCATCTTCGGATTGTGTGAAATAAACTAACTTATCTACTCTCTCTCTCGCTCTCTTACTTAGGGTTTCATATTATTGCATGTTTGTTGCTTGTCCATTTACTGTGTATTATCTTTTGTATATCATACACCTGAAATTAGATTTAATGCAATTTATATTAAATCAGTGTCGCCATAATTCTATTTTCTTTGAGAGGTATGCTTCATTTGGTTCAAAGCAAAAATATAAATAACATTAGAGTAAAGTAACCGATTAGTGACTCGCAAAGAAAAATTTCTATTAAAGAAGAAAACATATTAGCTATATAATATATAAATGGAAATTTCATTTATCTAAAACTTTCAAATATCATATTTTAAGAAATATCAATCCCATTAATCTTATTTTTCTACGTGTGATCTAAATATGGGCTTAAATAAATTGATTCAGTTTTATCTAAATTCCGAATATTTATTTAATTCTCATGTTTTTTCACTATTTCACATTCAAATTGGTTTGATCAAACTCATTTCTCAATTTTTCGTAAAAATTGGCAAATATTAAAATCAACATTAAAAAAGTGAATTTAAAATGATGGGCAACTGACAAGAGTTCATAGAACAATGCAAGACCAATTGATAATGGATTTCACCCTTAATGGGTTGCATCTTCAAGTTCAGAAAAACTCCTAAACCATTATATTACTGACATAAATATGTTTAGAGTACAATTTTTACATCAATCATGTATTTGGTTTGTAAAACAAAAATACCTTTGTTCTTTCTTGCTCTGACTTCTACGAAAGATCTGGCTCTACTGACGACGACCTTTTCACAATCTTGCATTGTAATGACAACGAGCTATAATCTCCGTAGTGATGATGGGAACAATCTCCGTAATGAAGGGATATCGAATATTTGTAATGATGATGGGAAAAAATATCCATAATGACAATAGGTAATTACAATATCTTTGTAATGACGGGTAATAACAATATCTCCATTACCATCAGACACAATCTTTGTATCGATAACAGGTACAATATCTGTATCAATGATGGGAAAAATATTCATATTGACAGGAGCATAAAATGTCTCTGTTACAAATAGACAAGTACAAAATATATCATGATCGGAGGAAATACAAATTTCTCCAGCGATAGGCAATTACAATATCTTCGTAATGACGAGCAATAATAATACCTCTGTTACAAATGGGAAAAATATCTAATGATGGGAATCTATATATATATATATCTATATATATATATATCTATATATATATATATTATATATATATATATAATATATATATATATAATATATATATATATATTATATATATATATATATTATATATATATATATATCTATATATATATATATCTATATATATATATATAATATATATATATATATATATATTATATATATATATATTATATATATATATATAATATATATATATATATCTATATATATATATATCTATATATATATATATATCTATATATATATATATATATATCTATATATATATATATCTATATATATATATATAATATATATATATATAATATATATATATATAATATATATATATATATAATATATATATATATATCTATATATATATATATCTATATATATATATATATATATATTATATATATATATATTATATATATATATATATATCTATATATACTATATATATATATATTATATATTATATATAATATATATATATATATATATTAAACAATAAGGAGCATATAATATTCTCCACAAAACGCGCTCTCCGTAATAATCAAGTGACTATAATTTCCATATTAACAATGGGCTCCAAAAATATATGTCTTCGTAAACGGGCTCTAAAAACATCAATATCCATAAAAACATGAGTTAATATTATCCTTTTCCCTGAAAGGGTCATCTCGCACCCATCTCCTCTCCAACTCTCTCTAAGATCCTCCTTCGCTCGGGTAGATTGAGCTGGGTATCAAAATATCCATGTTTGGGTGTCTTTAATAAGGTTTACAAGCCCTAAAATTTATGAATATATTACATATCCTCTTGTCTTAAATTATCCAAAATTGTGCAGCTCAATGATTGGCAAATAAACTATTAATTGCGGGGTGAGGGGTTTGAATACCCTGGCTCTATGTTCCACCGTTTGCATCAGGCCTTCCATTTTTAGTTAGGACAAGGTCCCACATCCATCGCGGGAGAATTTTTTGGAGGCTTTAAAAAGACTAGGCAATGGAAAATTACACATGGCTTAGGCCATACATGGTGAATTATTATGCATGCCCCTTAGGCTTAGTGCTTAGCTTGCCCTTCAATGATTAGGTTTGACGATAATGAATTGGATCGCCATTCGAGATGGCTGAGTTGGCTCTATTTCAACTCAATTAGTGAGCACTATGGAGACAAGGTGGTTGGGTTCCCCTCCTAATATAGCTACTTGTCCCCCATCTAACACATGTTGTGGGACCCATATTCGACCATCTTGACCGTTGAAGATCGAAGGCTAAAATTGAAACCCATTTTTTCACTAATTTCTCTTTTCCACATGTTTTCATGCCACTCATCGATATGGAAAGCCTGGTCATCATTTTGCATCTTGTTCCCCTTTTACCTGTTAGTGTATAATCTTTCACAAGCTACAACTTCTACATATAAAGTCCATTTCGTCTCATTCAAAGTGTGTTGGAAATCTCTCATCGAGCTCTTCCATAAGAAAGGATTTTTATAACTTATGTACAAATTTTGACATGTAGGTATCCTTAGGATCACTCCTCACAAAAATACTTTTACTCCTCCAAAATTCTTCATTCTCATAAAATTAAGGTACAACATCCTCATTTCTAGCTATTTCTCTCTTCTGTAAATAACCTCTTCCTACAACTATTCAAGATAAAAATATCAGCAGAAGATATTATATCTCTCAACTTGATTCAACGATCTTCAATAGCTATCTCTCTTAGTATGAGGTTGTCTCTCCCATCATGGGGATGCTTCTCCCAACACAATTAAGTCTCTCCCAATACGAGGCAGTATCTCACAATACAAAGCTACCTCTCCCAATATGAGAATGTTTCTCCCAATACATGGTAGTCTCTCGCAATAAGCGGTTGTCTCTCCCAATACGAGGCCATTTATCTTCCATTACGGAGTTGTCTCTCACAATATGTGTCTCTCTCCCAATATGGGGATATTTCTTGCAATATACAGTTGTCTCTCCTAATACATGACAATTTCTTGCAATACACGGTTGTCTCTCCCAATACGGGGCATCATATATTACTCTTCCATAAGTGGGGGCTATTCTCAAACATCACCAACATGTGTAACAATACTTAACTTCTCTTCTTTGGAGGCCAACTACCCAAACTAGAGCCTGCAAATCTAGGTGATGAAGAGAGTTCATGCTTCCCTCCTATCTCTACCAAATGACCTTCTCACACACTCGGTAACTTGGTCTTAAACTTAGTGACTATTCTTAGTTGCTACATTACTCATAGGCTAGGGTGATGCTTGTCCATCGAAGATTTTTTCATACTCTCCTTGCTAAATTTTTCAATAAGGGTGAAAAAAATATTGCATACTAAGTGGTGTTATAACAGGTCTCCACTTTTACAATTTTACCTACTTGAGGTCTTACAATCTAATGCAATATATAAGGATTTTAAAAATAACTACATTTACAAATGTTTCCCAAATTGGATCTTTACAAAAATATTCATATAAACACATAAAAAACAATGCTAAAAATTGAATATTGACTCGCCATACAAGAAGTACTTCCCATGTCAATTTTTGGCCACTTTGTCTCCTCTCAAAATATCACTTGGACTCACAATCAACATGAGTTCCCTCTTATTTACATAAATTTATATCTTTATCAAAGGACTGAGATCAAATGCATATAACAATAATAAACAAGATCTATCATGCAAGAAACAAACAAGTGAAAGAAATGGTGAGATAAGAATGACTTAGCTTATATATGGAGATCTAGACTAATTTTTGGCTAAGAAATAGGCTAAGAAGGTTGGATCTAAACTGTGTAAGCTCTGTCTTAGAAACTGGAATCTGGAACCTCTTCAGACATGACAACCTAGATGAGGAAAAAACCACCTGGGAATTGGTGTTTTAACTACATGCTAGTATCCTAGTAATATCTCTGCTTCTAATATTTTTAGGGTTTAAAATTTTATTCTTCATTTCACTCCTTGTCACATCCACTTCATTGTAGGGTTCATGTGTCGCACATGAACCTACAAAATAAACCCTAGATACCTATATAAATTCTCTAGAAAACATTAGATGAAACAAATAATGCATATGCTTGAGTCATACTAACCTCGATAGTTACCCCAATGTAATTGTCACCAAGTGTTGCACTATATTTTAGACTCTATGTAGTTCTAGTGTGTGTGATTGAATTATATCCCTTGAAGTTAGGTTTCCCTTATGTCAGTCACATGAAGATAATGAGATATAAATACTTTTCCCCTAAGATGAATGTGTGAGATGGAATTCAGAAATAATCCCTCCCATGCAACCCAAATGCAGTTGTTGAATGTTGTTATTTTCCCAAATAGTAGATAGGAAGTAATAGCCCAAATTTCCTATCCCCTAATAATAATGAGTAATTCATGTATATATATGATTTCCTTATATGTATTTCATCATTAAAAACTAAAAATTATGAACCAAAGTGATAGGTAGTAAGTTAGAAAAGATAACAAGTGATGTATCATTTCAAATTTGAGAAAAAAGGGAAAAGGATAGAAGCACCCAAAGGGGAAAATAGTGATTAGGTGCTCATGTCCCTAATGGTAGGTAGTGTCTAAGATGTTTAGAATATAAAATAGGAGATATTTAGCTAGGTCATGTGTTGTCCAATGTCCAAAAGTAGGGTGTAGCTCTAGAAAAGAAAAGGATTGAAGTATAAAAGGATAAAGTAATATAAAAAGTAAAACAAGTGTCATGAACATCTATTTTTCTTAATTATAAATCATGCATATGTAAATAAAAAGTGCGTGATTTTGTGTCTACATTTTCCCCCACTTTATGTTGGTGAATGAATTTTCAATAGCATAAAGTAAATAAGAAGAGTGTACCTTGTGGAGAGATGAAGGAGGTTGTAGCCAATAGAGTTCCGGATGGAGATTGTAATTGATAACATGCCAAATGGGGGATTATAACATGTATATCGTCAAATATAAGAGGGGATGAGAACCCTAGGGGTGACCTTGTGTGCATAGTAGAAATGATAATTGCATTTGTTCCTTGGATATTGCCTTTTCCTGAGCATCTTGTGCTTGAGATTTCTCCTTGTTCCATTTGTGTGTTTCCTTTTGTCAGAGTAAGGTTGGACCTACAAAATAAGATACATGTAGTCAATGCTCATGATAAATGAAATTAAGCTTTAACTTAGTTAATGTGAAAATAGAAGCGTGTATTGAATAAAATTGAATCAAGGATTGAAAACGCCTGAATGCCATAAGCGAAGAGATAAATTTTTTACTGTGTTTGTTTCCATGGAGATGGTTCGAAGAGTACTGAGGATTTAAGAATCTTGTTTCCATACCAAGGATTTGAGAATCCCATCACTAAGGGAATATTGTTGGGATATCTTGTAGGATTTTTCCTCCAACCATTGATGCTTCCCCACAGATAAGTGCCACTACAAATGGTCTCAAACCCAATAGAAACTATCCATGGATGAATTTTTTTTCCAAGAATATCATTTTCCTTCATATTCCCTAGGTTCCACTCTTTATTTGATACTGAGAAAACATGGCAATTAGTTCCCTTTCTCAAAGTATGAAACTTGCCACTGATTTTGTTCTTGTTGTACTTGATAGTAACTTGTAAGAGAGTTTTTACCACTATAATTTGGAAACGACTATCAATAAGATTTTTTTTTTATCTTATACTGTACTTGTTTCTGCCCTCAGGAAAAAACCACCCATATGGGAGACTACCATCCACCGTTCTTATTTGTATTGGTGACTTCTATCCCTGCTATGTTTTTTGCCCAATTATGATTCTAAATAAGTTTTTAAGCTCTTGTTTATTCTGATTCTCCTGTGTGTTAGAACATTGCAATATTAAGTCTTCTTATAGATAAAATATAGTTTATAATTAAATAATTTAGAATATATAATATTTTAAATTATTTAATATAAACTATGTGTTTATTATGCTAATTGAATTTTTAAAAATCAATTTATGGTTACAGGGTACTTCGTGAAAAGTCACACCATTTATTTTTATTTATATTGACCCATGGGGTCAATTGAATTCATATGACATGAATGTAATAGTGATTTTATGGGGTAAAATCACCAGAGGCAAGAAGTGAGGGGAGGATATTTACTTGAATGTATTTCTCAATTAATGGAAAATCTAATTCATGGTTTTTTAACCCTATAGGATTTTCTATGTTAAAACCCCGTGTTATCCTTTTTTATTTTACTGCATTTGTTATAATGTTGTTGTAATGTTTGTAATATTAATTTAATTAAAATTGAATATTATTTAATGGTTAATGTGATTAAACCCACAGACCTAACATTGTGTAACAACCTGTGTTTGGTTTATGAATTGTTAAGAGGGTGAAATAATCACCCAATGATTACCCTCACTCATTTGGGGTGCGTGAGATAAACCAATGAAAACATGACCCAAACAAGGAAAGATGAAGATGATGTCCACATTTGAAATAGAAATCATGTAGGGGAAAAGGGAATGTGCATGGTAAAAACCATGACACATGCAACACAATGGGGAAAAACTAGCATAAAGTGTTAGTGAAAAACAACCATGACATGATGTAATGGAAAATTTTCAAAACACGTAGTAACATGGAAAAAGACATAAGAGTAGATGGTTGAATAAATGAGACAAAACTCAATAAGTCATAAGAACCTCGAAGCCTTCAAGGTTATAGAAGAAAACACACAATCAAGCATAGGGAAAAGCCAGCAAATAACATGAAACAAGACACAAAAAAGGATACAAGACATAAAAAAATTAGATAATCATGATTGGAAGTAGGCCTACAAGACAAATGATACACATGAAGAACCCATTAACATGTTAGAAAATTTAATAGTATTCCATAATGTATACAAATAAAAAATAAGAATGAAAGTAGTAGATATTGCAATGATAGAACTTGAATATAGAGAAGTAGGAAATATAGATTCCCTTGGAGACTTAGTGGGAGTGGTAGAGAATAGTGTCAAGCATTATGCATTATTTAATAACCTATAGATGGCCTGAATTCACCTCAAAGTACCATGTGAATGTGCATGTGTGCATGGAAAAATGATAGAGCCCCATACTATTAATCAAAGTGACATGGTAAGCAACGTGCAACATAGAATAGTGTAAGCAAACAATGATACATCCAATAAGATCTAGGCTAGTATTTTTGAATTTTTGCAAGTATTTGAATGTTTTTGGATTATTAGAATATGAAATACTATGAATAGGAGATGGGAGAAAGGTTTACCCCAATGTATGTGTGCAAAGTGAGGTTTATGTTGGTAATTGTGCTCTTAATAGTTGTGTTTGAACCTAGAACAAGAGTGAGTCATCGGGTAGAAAGGGTAACACAAGAGCTACCATAGAAAATATCAAAATAGTGAGGGGAGAACCCTATAGAGTCCAAGATTCTAGTTTGCATGAGTAGATAAGTCTATAAACAATAATACTGTGGTCCAGTAGAAGAAACTAGAATAGGTGGAACATTGCCTTTGGTAGAAATAGTGGAAAAAGTAAGTGCACATAAGCCTTCAATGTCTGAATCTTCTATATGTAAGCATATGTAGCATATATGATACTCATGAGTATCATCACATATGGATGGAGAATGAGACAAGTCATAATAAATATGTACAATTTGGGAAGATATAAAGCATTAAAGTTGTATGACCTAGGTCCATCTGCAACCATCAGGTCTATGAAACTAGAAGAAGAGGGGAATTGACTAGCAATCCCTGGATGTAACAATATGAGGTCTCATTGTCTTTAGGATGAGTAAACATGCTATAAATCCTTGGAATGAGGGAGGGACTAGAAAGGCTCATTATCAAATCATACACATTGGGTTCTCAACTTGTGACTGGGGAAGACTTTGCGGCATGTGATGTAATATTGGATTTAGTAAGAATATAATCATTAGAAAGTGCATTTAGACGTTGTTCCAAGCAAAAAATTTGAAAGCCATGGTCATGGTGAAGGGGGTATGAGTGTCTCCCAACACGTTAGGTATTATAGATGTAACAACCATCATAGGGGAAAAAGTTCTAGATATAGGTAAATTTGTAACAATATGCATTAAGGATTGAGAACCATTTTAATTACAGTGAGATATAGTGGGAAGAGTATCATGGGTGTCAATAGAAATTTCATCATGTGAACTAGTAGTACTATAGTCCATTATATGAGGAGAATGATGTGAAATGTAAGTCATGTCTTAATTTTCATGAATGAGAGGGATATCAAAATGATTAACAACATGAGGTGTGGAATATATTGTAGCATTATCCCTGAAAGAAAGTTTGGCAAGGGAATTGTGTGCTATAGCATGGGTAGAAAGGATTGCATAAATCATCGCGTATGTAACCAAGGACTAACCTATAAATGATATTATATCATGAGCATCATGAGGCATAACGTGACATACTCACATTAAGTTGTTTGCATAAGGTAACTATAGTAATGGGTAGAGTGATTTATCTCAACACTCAATTAGGTGTGTTATCAAAGCCACGAATACATAGAGTAGATGGAGTTAAATCAGTAGGAAAAAGTTTTATTTGATGGAGAAAGGAAATGTTGCATATATTAATACCACATCCAGTATCAATTAAAACATGTGTAATAAACACATTATGCATATGAACTTGAATATAAGAATTGTCATCAATTGTATGGTAAGCCATAAAATAATTTTGCACAAACAAGCCAGACAGGTAAATAGATTTGTATTGAAAGTGATGTTGATAAAAAAGTGATTATCGTCAAATGAATAAAATGACCATATCTTGAAATATAATTTTAATTTTACAAAAAAGGCAATGCTAATTAGGATAATTCCTTACAGGATGAGAGGGATAGCACTCTTCTCAGACTGGACTTATTGGAAAAGGAAGTTGAGAATATTAAGGAGTTGCATCAATTAACCAAGCAGAAGGGGAATAGAAAGTTGAATGATGATGTGGTTATTGAAATTGATCAGATTGAGGATATTTACAGAAATTTGAACTCGTTGGACAATAGATTGGGGAGGGCCAAAGACAAACATGATCATAATATGGCCATTTTCAACGCCATTAGTGAGTTCCTGGAGCAACAGGTTAGAAGCATTTCAATGTTGAGCGGGGTCCCTGAAGCCATTTGGGGGACTAAAAAGGAAAGAAATCATGCTATCTCAAAGTTAAACGTGAATGATCCAATGCACACTACCACTCTGGCGATATTCACTTCTTTGCGCACAATCAAATTAAGGATTGATAGGGCCTCCAAGAAATAACACCCCTTGGTTTGGCTGGTTTCATTTTAGTTGTTGCTCTGTTTCAGATAGAACGTTGTTTTTTGGCTACTTAATTGTAGTTTTTCCATGTTTTGCTTTTGCCTAGTAGCTACTATTTGGGCTACTGTTGGACTTTATATATTATCTAGATTCTGATCCTCTTTTGATGTTTTTTCATGTTTGATCTAGTTATTGAGCCTTCCTTGTAACTGGGTATAGTCCCTCCAAAACTATTTGCCATTAATAAATAAATATAATGATTTAAAATAAAAACCTCCAAAGTATTTTCTCAAAAGTGTGTAGTTTTGAACTATGCCTTAATTACGAAAAAGTGTAATTTTGAATTTTCAAAAAATGTGCTAAAAAATATGGCAAACAAAAAGAGGTTTTCGTTAGATATGTAAAAATTAAAAATAACCTCAAGGTAATTTGAAAATAGAGTCATTATGCTTGAGATATGAAATAAAAGGTGATTTGAAAATTGAGGACCCTAGAAAGTGACCCAAAGGGTAGATACAACCATGAAACCCTAGGAATTTTTTGCAGATCATATTTATGGAAGATGATAGATGAAAATCACGTGTCAATATGAAGATAAGATGTAGATATGAACCCTAATGCAACTAAGGTTTGGTCTTGGAGAAGAATAGATCTAATAAAGAACACACAAGGATCGAGTTCACCAAATGATTTAACACAATTAAATATTTAAATATACTAGTAACAAGCAATATCTATCATGCAAAATACAATCAAGTTGTACAATAAGGAGATAAGAGTGAATTTTCTTGTACTTAAATATTTTGGCTGATTCTGGGTAAGCAAATGAGTGAAAGATGTTTAATCTTGACTGGGAGTGCTTCATCTAGAAAATTGGGACCTAAAACTTCTTCGAATAGAAATACCTAAAGCTGGAAAAGGCCGCCTATGTGCTAATGCGCAAAATGAGATCTAGTGTCTTGGAATATGATATGCTTATGATCTTTTCAGAGCATGATAGGGTCTTCTTACTTTCACTCTTTTTTGGTTTAGCTTCACTGTAGGGTTTCACTGTTGCACCTGAACCTGCAAAAAAAACCTAATTACTTGCACAGGGATCAAGCAATCATTAGATGGAATAAATAATGCATATGCTTGAGTCAGATTGACCTTAGAAGTCACCCTAATGTGATTGACACCCATTGTTGTACTGCATTTTAGAATCTATGTAGTTCTAGTGTGTATGTGATAGAATAATGTCCCTTGAAGCTAAGTTTACCTTGTGCCATTCACGCCAAGATAACGAGCTACAAATACTTTTCCCCCAAGATGAATGGGTAAGTACATAGAGATGTCGGGTCAAAAAGTGGGAACAAATTTTATTTTAAGCAAAACGTGAGTACATTTTAGGAAAGCACAAGCATGTTACGAATTATCAGGTTTAGTAATTACCAAGCCTAAAACACGAGTGTGTTATAATGCGCTCGCATTCATAATTGTTATGTTGTGTATATGCTTATGGGGGGTGATGACACCCTAAAATTTCACAATCAAATTACAAAGATAAAAAAGGAAGGCTAACATCATTGCCACCTAATAGCTAAGATTCTAAGTATATAAATGTAACATTAAGATAGAAGCTAAAATTAATGCTTAACTAGTATGAAAACAATGTAAGATCTAATTAAACATGCCTACTAATATGCTTGAATTACCTAACATGGGCCTAAATAAACCTAAGAGGGAAATCAAATGGTTATGGTTTCTACTCCAAACAATGGTGAAATGACCTCTCCAAATGAATTGTTAAGTCACTTCAGATTATTCATCTACTAACCTTGTTGAAGGTTTTAGGAAAATATTGAACTTGGTTATATATCATATTTATTATATAAGATGCAAATCAAAGCATGGTGTAAAGTATAAAGGAATGAGGTGCACCCTTTTTTATAGTTTTCCTTTTGGGAAAAACTTGTATTTTGGTGCATGTGGGACTAAAAGTCCCAAATTAGATTAGAATTGTTAATCATGATTAGGCCTTGCTAATCACAATTAGTGAATTACCAAGTGATTAAGAGGTGTGGAGCCTTAATTGACCACTTAGGGTTAACTAGGAGGCTAGGATAAGCTTGTTGAGACGTTGTGGAGGTGAATGGGGTGATTTTGAGTGCTTGCAAGAGGGGTTTAAGCCAATACTATGGTATATTGACCAAAACAAGGGAAAAATAGGCTTAATTAGCTTATAAACTCTAATTGTTTGTTTTGAAGAGGATTTTGATTTATAATTCGTCGTAAAGTGGTATCCTAAATGTGAAAGAGGTTTTGTGATCAATGAAGTGCGTGTTAACCGACCAAAGTGGCAAGAAATGCCAGTTAATTAGTAAAGAGTACTAATTATAACGGAACTAGGAAGAATAAGAGTGATTTGCGTGTGTTTTAGCAATAAGATTACAAAAGTGTAATTTAGATGTCTACATTTACCCTTGTTTGAGGTGAAGTTAGTGACTTCACTTCAAACATAGTAAACAAGTGAAAAACAGGTAAAATTTTGAAGAAAAATTAGTAGGATGAAGGATGCCCCCTCGAGTGTCGAGTGGGTGATTGAAGAAGTCAATCGATGATAAAAAAAATATGATTGAAATGGGTAGAAAAAAATAGGTTATAATAAGTGTGAAACCCTTAGGTATTGAGAAGGAATAAGGATAAGAATAAACGTGGTTATTTATTTCCTCGAGTGAGTTTGAGGAGAAAAATTAGTAATGATAATAAATGATAATGGAGAAGAAATGATTAATGGAGAAATATAGGACAAGTCCAACCTTTGCATCCAACCTTTCCATAAGCAACCGGTTTATATCATTTTTCCCCTAGGTCTACATCATCGGCCTTTATTTAAAATAAACAAAAGTGTAAGATAACATGAAAAGCTAAATTACTAACAATTGTTTACTGCTAAAAATATGTAACTCCATGCAACATACAAAATGTAATGCAATATGAGAAAGTAAACCATCTAACTTAACAAAGAAACAAGCACAATCACATATACTCAAACAAACAATGTTCAAGAAAGATGTACTAATATTTTTTTTATCAAGATGCAGTTACCAAATGTTCATGTTGTAATGAAAAGGGTTAAAAATGATGCCCCAAACAATAACACATGCAAGGGTAAAACAGAGGACACAAGTAGTCCCATGGAAAGCATTCGTGTATTATGACACAGTAACTGACAACTCACTGTTTCATGGGAGTACTAACATAATAAGCAGACCCAAATTTGTTAATGGAGGTATATCACAATGATCCACATGTTGTTTGAGACAAGAATGTTAGAAAGATGTTTTTGGTGGACCAATTTCGATGTTGAGGATGATGCAAGTGATACAAGATTTAGTTGTGTGCAATCCATTTAAACAATTGAAAACCATAATTTTTTTGTAGATCTAAAGCCAAAATTAATATTACCATTGTGCATCTTTCTTCAATACCTTTCCAACGCAAAAAAACGGAGTCGTTTCGAGCTCGGGACCAAAAGTTATGGCATGTGTAATGTTGGGTGCACCTATGCACTTAGGGGAGCACCTGTATTGGGAAACATGGGTATTTGAGTGCCTGTGTTGGCTTCCTTTTTGGATTTTTGGGTTTTTTGAGGCATCATGGGTGCCTGGGTGCCCATGATGTCCTCTTTTTTGAGTTTTTTGACTAATGTGAAGCAACATGGGTGCCTAAACTGACCTCCCTTTTGAGTTTTTTGAATTTTGTGAGGCAACATGGGTGCCTGAGTGCCTGTGCTGGCCTCCTTTGTTGAGGCTTGTGTTAGGCATTTTCATGGACGCATCGGGTGCCTGTTGTGGCCTAAATTTTGATTTTTTTGGCATATTTGCTTGAGGCAACATGGGCGCCTGGGCGCATGTGCAACACTTAAGTTCACTACCTATCTTCTAGAAGACATAAATTTTTCTCCTAACATTGAAATGACTCCATTTTTTTGTGTTGGAAAGGTATCGAAATCAAACTATGCAATGGTAACATAAATTTGGATTTTTGAATTGATATTTTATGAAATTAGGACCAATCAACATCAATCTGTGTGATAAGGAGTTTACATGGGAGAAAAGGCGTCTTACACGTGGAAAAAAAGGAGAAACGCAAGGGTGCCTGGGTGCCTATGTGCATGATTCAAGGGAACCTAGGCACCTATGTTGGTAGTGTTTATGCTCAGGGTTTTTAGGCGTTTTTGACTGCAACATGGGCACTTGGGTGCCTATGCAACACTTAATGCACTACCTATCTTCTCAAGGCCATAACCTTTTGCTCTTGACCTTGAAACGACTTTCGTTTTTCTTGTGCATTGGAAATGTATTAAAGTGAACTACGCAATGCCAACATAAATTTGGGGTTTTGAATTTATTTTATGAAATTTATTTGGGCATTTGAATTTGTGTCACTAATTTGTTTATTTGGATGTTTTGACTTTTACAACTAACATATTTCAATGTTTTGGAAGTTTTATATAAAACATATTTCAATAATTTTTAGTTTTGAAAAATATTTGAATGTTTTATATTTTCTAGATATGTTTTCTGAAGATATGTACAAGAAATGAAGAAACGTGGATTCCCCTAAAGACATATGGGATATACAAGGGAAGAATTCCATGATGTATGCACAAGAAAGTGAAGATGTGAAATTTCCCCAACAGTTAGAATGTGAATATTCAAAGGAAAAATCTTCACGCGTAAAATTTGGATCAAGGCTAATATAGATAGGTTCAACACGCTAATGAACATAACCCAATGACATGCGAGGAAGGAACAATGATGCCCCTAGCATAAGCTAGGGAAAGAAGCACATGATAGAAAGAAGTAGAAGATTGTTTTCATGAAAGGGGACAAATGTTCCAAACAACATGACAAAAAGGAAATATTATACGCATGGATTTTTTGAACTAAGTATAAGAACAACGTGAATGTTGTGAATGTAGGTTAGAATCCTCGTGATGAAGAAGTGATTATCCAAAGGCATGAATCGTGAAACAAGATACCCGGAACTAAAGTAAGAGTCTGAACGAGGTCGGAAAAAAAGACACTTGGTAACATACTAATATTGTTTTCTCATAGATATCCAATGTGTGCACATGGAAATTTATTACCTCTTGGAGGGGAGATTTGATAGCCAACAAGTGAAGACAACCATATACCAATGTGTGGGAATGACTTAATTTTTCAAATTTGATTTTTTTTAGTGGATTGTGGAAGGAGAGCCGTACATTTCACCATTGCCAGCCAGACATCCATAGCCCTGATGGAGATGCATTTCATTGTAATCGCAAGATTTCTCTCCTACCAGTCAAGCATCCATAGCCCCAGTAGATATTATTGGAAATACCCCAAGAGAGAGTTATATATCAATTTGCTTTTTCTTTTAGTGTTTGCTTTCAACTTTGTGCTTTGTGCTTTGTGCTTTTTCTATTTGATTAATTATTTTTCTTTCTAAAAAATTATTTCAGCTCTCTTGTTTGACAAGGGGTTAAGAACCACTGATGGCTTGATGGAAGGAGGTGGAAGTGATTGGGGTGATGAAATTGTTTAGTGTTAAAAAATATATCCATAAATTTCTTCACAAAAAGTTTTTTAGATGTTGATTGACATAGGATCTCTAAGAGGTTAGTTGTTCTTTAATCTACCAAGGTGATAAAATACCAAGGCCAAATGGATACCATAGAAATAACCATTGCAATAAATGTGTGTAAATAGGCTAAAAAAAATATCACTGAAGGGATGAAAATGGTAGGAAGACTTACAGAAGAAGAACAAGAAAGGGGAGAAAGAACATCCATGTGTGTGCGATACCTTATTGCAATGTGTGTTCGTTTACCTTAGATTTTTTGAAATATTTTCTCATTTTTTTACATTTGTGATTTTTTTTGAAAAGTGGGACTAACAAGGTCACTTGACATGATAAGATCAAATAACAATGTTAGTGATTTCCTTGATAAGGAAGACTAGGTCCGCTTGCTTATCAAGATTCATATTATCCCCGATCTCAATGATTGTGGTGAGCTAATACTCAACAAATGATTGCAATTTATCTAAAAACATGGATTTTTTGTGTGGGAGCTTGAGGTCCCTATCCAGAGGTTTCTACACTTTAGGCCATACTTGATGGTTGTTCGATGTGGTTTTTTGAATTTTGTTTTGATTCTTAACTCTAAAATTGTCTTAAATTGTTGGGAGCCTTGGAGCTCTTGGAAGTTTTAATCGTAATTGGATGAATGAACCGTTTTGGTTTTTTATAAGCTATAATGTGATTTTTCTTATCCTGTGTGCATGTATACTTTGCTTAATGCTAAATCAAATGAAACAAGAACTACCACCTAAAATGGTTCTACAATTTAGCTAAAACAAAGCATAAACACCATCATGATAATAATTAAACAAGGGTTAGATGCTAGCATTCATCAATACAAACTTTGAAACTAACAATGCTAAATATCTAAACTCCTCTATTCTCTAACAACAAATAAATGAATGGACCTAAGTAAGCTCCATGGCTATCAAAATAGTTGTCCTTAATGTTCCAAGAACCTAGGAATAGGGGAGCTCTTGGAAGTTTTAACCGTAGTTGGATGAATGAACAGTTTTGGTTTTTTATAAGATATAACATGATTTTTCTGATGTGGGATAAAGGTAAAACATGATTAGGAATGGATAAGGTTGCTTTATTAAAGGTAACCTTACTTTAGAAGGGTTTAATACATGTTTAGCAAGTCATGGGAGTTGGGGGTATTTTAATTAATCAAAGGTGATTAACTAATAGGTAGGTGTAAGCTTATAAAAGCCAATTAGAGGAATATTAGTGCGATTTAGGCTATTATAAGGGGATTAAATCAATTAAATATTGATTTATTGGTTAAATGGCAGGGAAAGCTAATTAATTAATAATAATTAATTAGTCTAGGTAGAAGGGGTGATTTATTAACGGAAGGTCGTTAATTAGGGTATTTGTTGGATAGGCAACTTAATTAATTAGCTTAGTGTAATTAATTAATGATGATATGAGGGAAAATGAGTGTTTTTGATGATATGTCGTTGATTTGTGAGAAAGGGGATAATTAGCACAATTTAAGTATTTAAATTGCTTGGGCGTAATTATAGGTGTCTACAATCCCAAGAAGTGGGAGAAGAATTTAGATGAATACAATTGATGTGAGAAATGATGGTGGGCTTTCAATAATCATTGATAGAGGGAAGAGGACGGGCTATTAGGAGGTGTCCCATAGACTTAAGATACATGACTACAAGGATGTGGCCCTAAGATTGAAGATGAAGGACTACCTGGATGTGTCCCATATATAGAAGAAGATGGGCTACTAGGATGTGGCCCAAGAATTGAAGATGAGGGACTTTTAGGATCTGGCCCAAGAATCGAAGATGAGGGACTTCTAGGATGTGCCCCTAGTATTGACGAAGATGGGCCACTAGGAGGTGAGCCACATATAGAGGATGTGGGGCTACTTGGAGGTGGCCCACATATAGAAGAAGACAATGGGCCACCAGGTGGTGACCCAAATTAAGATTACAATGGAGGAATCCTAATAGATAAAGAATGATTAGGTAATGAGAAGATAAGTCGTGGATCAATGTTAGAACCAAGAATTTCATCACTCAATGAAGAATGTAGATATGGAAGAAGAAGATGAGGATAATGTTAGATGATAATAGGGTCTTCCTCTATTTTCTGAAAAAAGGCATCAATTTCTTCCTCCCAATACATAAACGTGATCTTATAGTCTTCCTCTATTTTTTGAAAAAAGGAATCAATCTCTTCCTCCTAATATGTGAACGTATCAATGTATATAGAAGTTTCTTGCTCACAAAATTATAGAGGAATGTCTTCATGTACCCTCATAAATTATCTAATGGCTTCTTCATTCTGAAATGAATCAATCGGTTTGGGTTTTTTTTCTACCACAAGAGGTTCATTGGATGAATTTGATATGAGAGTCGATGTGGATGATTTATTAGAAGGAATTTGAGTCGGAGAGATCTTTGATGGAAGAAGGGGTCATTGAGGCAACTGAGAAATTGGGTCCTGCAAAGGTAGGGAGGACCATGACTTAGGAGTCGTATTAGAGGAATAATTTAGATTGGAATCTTAAGAAGATTTATAAGACTTAGAATCATTGGGTTTGGAATCTTCAAAATAATTAGAAGAATCAAAATCATACTACTCCATGAGTTAAAAATGGGGGAAGAGGTAATTAAACAAGTTCTTTAGTGCGAAGAATCAAAAAAGGTCTAGTTGTGCTATGTATATGTATCCTTTGATGGGAATGTTGAAACCTAGGTTCCTTACTATCATAAGTATGCATAACTGCATGATAATGAGTCTTTGTCGGGACATACCTAGACATAGATAGTCTAGGGGATATCATAGGGATTATTACGTTGACATGTTCAATAGGTGTATCTACACAACCAATGAGAACATCAAAATTATTCTCCTCATTAGACACACAATTAGCAGTCTTGTCCTGATTATGTTTAGGAAGAGCCTTCATATTGGGGGATTTTTTAGGAGTGGATGAATCCATCTTCACATCGCCACTTTTGATTAAGTCATGGATGTAGTGTTGTAACTTCAAACACTTATTTGTTTTTTGACTTTTAATGCAGTAGAATTAGAAATATTCATTATCTCTAAACCATGATGGTTTAGGTGCGTTATCCTCATAAGGTGTAGTTTTAGGATATCTAGCCATATTAACCACCTCTAGTTGTTTTAGTATTTATGACATTGAGTCAAATAGAGGAGTGAAATTATGATGCTTATACTCCATAGGCAGAGCTCCCTTTACAAGATTCAAAGGAGTGTTGTTTTGAATGGCTTATACTTGCTTAGAGTATACTATTCCATCACCAATGACTTTTTTGTTCTTATTATGACCAAACTATGGTTTTTTGTTAGATTTTGAATCATTTTGATCATGGGAGAAAGGTTTTAGAGTCCCCCTAGCTAACAATTCTTTTTCAATTTGACTCCCTTTTTCGATTACCTCTTTGAATTTGTTGCCACAATGCATTTTCAAGTGGAACATAATGTCTAGATGGAGGTTGGGAACAAATATATTGATTAACTACTTTTGGGTATGGCACAAGGAAAGCAACTAGCTAATCCTCTCCATCCTTGTGAAAATGCAACAAATTTTTTTTATTTCATTTCTTGGCATTTTAGAGATCTAACATGGTAACTTAATTTTCTATATTGAAAGAGAAGTGTCGTACAAATTTTTTTGCTAGGTTTGGCTAAGTTGATATGGATCCCTTATGGATGTGTACAAACCATTATAGCATTGTTGCTCCTAAAATTTGTGGAAAGAGGCACATAAGATAATTTTCGCTATATGTAACCTCTTGACATGCCATATAAAATTCTTTTATATGATCACGAGGGTTACCTTTTCCCTTATATTTATCAAATTTTGGAAAATCAAAATGTCTTGGGAAAGGTACTTGTAGCATGGCTTTGTCAAAAGGGTAGGGACATAACTCATCGAACTGGTATTTCTTGTTATTGTTACTAGTTTGGCCCTCTTGTAATGCTTGAAGGGTGTTCTTCATAGTTGACCACTCTTGATTAAAAAGTGGATCTTGTGTGGGTGGCATAGGCCTATATGAAGGATTAAATCTAGGTGTATTCCCACCTCTATTTGTTGCAAGAATATCTTCATAAGGATCTCTTTGTGCCTCCCATCGAGGAGTGTTTATTGGGAACTTGTAAAATGAAGCTTTAGGTTTCACTTTTGGTATAGCTTGTTTCAAAACTTTTGGTTGTTCCTTATGTATATGTGATGCCAAACTTTCCAATTGGCGAGTGAGGGCTTGGACCTGTTGTTCTAACATCACCTCTTTAATAGGTATTTTGTGACGATATTTGTTAGGAGAAGGTTACGCATGATGAACATGGTCTTCATCATCTTCACAATGAACCCTAACTGTAGGTATGTGATACTCCCATCATTTTCAAAAGGCACCTCTTCATTATTTCATCGTCTAGAAGTAGAGGCATGACCTGGGTTCAATATCTCGTTAAGAGTGTGACAAGGGTGGTTTACTTCTTCTTCTCCCTGAACCATGTCGGAAATAAGAGAAGGGTCTACTATGGAAGGTAATTTGGCCCCTAGTTCCACAAACCCACATAAGAACTTCATGTTTGTTATGAAAAATGTAGTTGTCAAAATGGGTGGAATGAAGCTCTGCATCCACATGAGGAGAATCTTCCTCTCCACCACTATGGTCAACCATGATATTATCCTCTAAAAGAGGGTTGTCACCTCCAAATATATTGGCTTCTAACTTTCGTGACCCCATTCTCGTAGTAGGAATTACTTAGAATAGAAGGTACAATGCAAAATATTTCCACTAAGGTTTATTAACAAGGGACCCTAGTCAAATTTATGCAGCATAACGACCCTAAGTCATCAAAAACAATGGTGACTATAAAATAGCCACAAATTCAATAGGTCAATGTGAACCTAAGAATTAAAGAATAAGCTACCCTAGCAAGGTAATATATGACACAAGTTTTTCTAGAATAATACGATGATGTATAGTACTCAAAATTTAGTCACAACAAATAGTCTATTCCCTAAATTTATCTAGATAGGTTTGAAACCAAATAGTGACAACACAATATCACCAGTTAGGTCAAGTTTGAAACAAACAAGGCCTAAATGATAAGATAATGTTGACGTGACCTTCTAACAAGATATACTAAAAACAAGTTTCTAAACACTAGCAAATTCTAAGTCTTGTAAAATGGACGATACAAATGTGAGCAGCGTAACAATGCTATTTAGACACGTAATCAAGATTTGCAAGAAAGCAAGATTTTAGTATCAAAATTGTGTTATAGCGATGCTAACAAAGTAACCTCAACACTTAAAAAATTCAAGACAAGGCTAGGGTGTAAAAACTACGTCTAAGTATAGCAAGGAATTATTAAGCGTGCGAGTAACGTAACGATACAATATAGAGATTTAGGCCAAGTTTCACAATGGAAACGAGACATAAATGTCACAATTGTATGGCTATAATGCGGGCAGCGTAATAACTCTAGAGAATATAATGATAATACAACCTAGCTACAATGATAGTAAGTCTCAAATATGGGTTTTGAGACATAAAGGGGCTACTAGATCGTGAAGACATACCATTCACACTTTCAACTCTTGCATTCCTACCACAACATGGTCATGCAAGAAGACTACAAAAGTGGTGGACATGATTATATCTAGTAGGTATCCATGTATGTTTCTCCTTTTGTCTCAAAATGAGCAACAAGAAAATAAGGGGATAGACCAAATGGTGTTGAAATAAACTTGGTGTTATTTTGGCAGAGTTTCGCCTTGTCTTAGGACAAGTGAAAAACTAGGACAAAATGACACTAAGTAGATTTTGTGATGAAATGTCACGCGGTTTCAACTTTAAGAGATTCTTTCCCTTGTTCAAAAAATAAGAGTTTGAATCTAACAAATTTGTCACTTTGTGAGAGCACTCAATTATACTATCTAAGACAAAAATAATGACTCCAAGCCGATAAGCTTCCTAGGTGGTTCTCTCTCTAGGTGTCACAAGATATCTAAGGTGAGCTCAATTTACCTTGGTTTCCCAAGGAGTATCTCAGCTTTACTTTACCCCCTTCAGTATAATGAGCACCAAAGTGCATTCAGTTATACTTTCACTGGGGTCGCAATACGGATATCTTTGACTCTAATCTCACCAAGGCGTACTAGACAAGTCGGTAGTGTGGAGCACTTTCCTGTTTCATTCACAAGGTTCCCTCTTGCGTGAACTAATTTAGGGTTCCTAGGACCACCCCCATTTTTGTAGCTTAAGGCTTATGCCAAAGGGGTTATGTCCTAGTTAAGCAGACGAGTCGTAGCTCTTAACCGAAACCTGCAAATACAATGTGATGATTGTGGTGTGTTTTTTATCTTGTATATTTAATGTGGTTTTTGTCGCACTCCTTTTGGAAACCTACAATCACACGTGTAGTTAGAAAAACTGTTTAGGTCCTCCTTTCTTTGACTAGCGTTAGGTCCTTCACACAAATGGTTAGTAGTTCCAAAAAGATTCACAATATCATAGGAAAATAGCAATGAAAAATGCTTGTAAATCAACTAACTACCATCAAACTTTGTAAAAATAAGGTTTATTCCCAATTAATCCAAGTGCTTTTTAATGAAAAGACTAAAATTGATTTTGATTCCCAAGATCACACTAGGTGCAAGGGAAGAGCATACACAAATTTTAGCCTTGATTTCTTTATTAAGTGAAAAATATCTTAAACTAAAAGATCAAGCACATGCAAAAAATGAAGGTTTATTCTCTTAAGCACAAAATGAATGATAATTGTTCCTACTTACTCCCAAGAAGCAAAAAGAATGGTTTAGAGGTGATTTTGGTTCTCAAGATCACACTAGGTGCAAGAGAAGAGCATACACAACTCTATTCCAAACTCAATCAAAGTATGAAAACACAATCACTCCTCAAACCCTAACCCAATTTACTCAAAAATCCTTTATCAAACCCTAGGAAAATTTTGTTAGGAATATTGCTCTAAAATCAATAATTTGACAAAAACAACATCTAAAAACCCTTAAAAACTGACAGGAATCATAAAATTGAAATTCTAGAATTTGAGAAAATTTTACCTTGATGCACAGGCGCCCCTCTTAGTGCACAGGCACTCACAGTCATGCACAGGTGCTCACAGTCATGCACATGCGCTCACATTCATGCACAGGTTCCCCTCTATCATTTTCACACAGTCAATGATACATGGGTGCTTCAATAGTACAGGCACTCACATCATGCATAGGCACCTTTTTCCTATAGATGGTCAAAATATCTTTCAGAGGCCATAACTTTTTCTCCCATGACCTTGAAATGACTATGTTCTTTTTTTGTGTTGGAAAGGTATTGAGGATCTCTACATAATGCCAACATAAACTTGGAGCAAAAATTTACCAAGAATTTAGGGTATTCATTTTTAGAAAACTAGTCCTTTCTAACATATCTAAATGCTTTGATGAATGTTGTTTTGAGAAGATTTCTTGAAAAAGGTCCAATATTTGGTATTTTGAGGGAATTTTGACAGGGCTTCACCTCCTTATATCCTACAAAAATCATGAAAACACAACTTCTACCACTAATCTAGTTGAAACAACTTTAAAAAAAAAATGATCTATAAAACTTTTTATCTAAAACTTTGAAATTAATCTTTTGAGAAATAATCTAAAAAGCTTGAAAGTACACTATAGAAGCTTGAAAGTAAACTATAAAACTTGAAATTAATCTAGGAAACTTCAAACTAATCTAAAACTTTGAAATGAAAAACTTTGAAACTAAGTTAAAAAACTTAAAAAATTGAATGTAATGGGGTATTGTCCTACCGGGCGTGCCAAATGATGACACCCTAAACTTTCATAATCAAATTGCAAAGCTAAACAAGGAAGGCTAACACCATTTCCACCTAATAGCTAAGGTTCTAAGTCTAGGAATGTAACATTAAGATAGAAGCTAAAAGGAATGCTTAACTAGTATGAAAACAATGCAAGATCTAATTAAACATGCCTACTAATATGCTTGAATTACCTAACATGGGCCTAAATAGACCTAAGAGGGAAATAAAATGGTTATGGTTGCTACTCCAAACAATGGTGAAATGACCTCTCCAAATGACTTGTTAAGTGACTTTAGATTATTCATCTACTAACCTTGTTGAAGGTTTTAGGAAAAGATTGAACTTGGCTATATATCATATTTATCATATGAGATGCAAATCAAAGTATGGTGTAAAGTATAAAGGAATGAGGTGTACCCTTTTTATAGTTTTCCTTTTCAGAAAAACTTGTATTTTGGTGCATGTGGGACTAAAAGCCCCAAATTAGATTAGAATTGTTAATCATGATTAGGCCTTGCTAATCACAATTAGTGAATTACCAAGTGATTAAGAGGTGTGGAGCCTTAATCAACCGTTTAGGGTCAACTAGGAGGCTAGGATAAGATTTTGAAGCTTGTTGAGACATTGTGGAGGTGAATGGGGTGATTTTGAGTGGTTGGAAGAGGGGTTTAAGTCAATACTAGGGCATATTGACCAAATCAAGGGAAAAATAGGCTTAATTAGCTTATAATCGCTAATTGTCTGTTTTGAAGAGGATTTTGACTTACGATTCATCGTAAAGTGGCATCCTGAATGTGAAAGAGGTTTGGTGATCAACAAAGTGCTTGTTAACTGACCAAAGTGGTAAGAAACATTAGTTAATTAGTAAATTGCACTAATTCTAATGGAATTGGGAAGAATAAGAGTGATTTGCATGTGTTTTGGCAATAAGATTGCAAAAACGGAATTTAGGTGTCTACATGGGATATATATACTAAAATAAATGGTTTAAGTATAAGTTTTTCTTTTATTAATCTTTATACATTTTTATTTCTTATAAAGTTTAATAATCAATCATCAGGTTGGGTATTTACAAGGCCTAAAATTAGAGTGCGTTATAATGCGCTCGTGTTCTTGATTGCTATGTGGTATATATACTTATGGGAGGGATATATTTACTAAAATAAATGGTTTAAGTATAATTTTTTCTTCTATTAATCTTTATACTTTATGATTTATAAAGTATAAAGATTAATAAAATAAAAACTTATACTTTAAATGTATTTTAGTAAATATAATAAGTTAGGGTCACTTTACACCTTATGGAACTAGTATTACAGATCCATCTGTCATGGTTTAGAAGATAGTTTTTCAAATTCTAATCTAGTCAGTACAAAGGTGTAATCACAAAATCACATATTTACTATTACATTTATACCATCGGGTATGTTAATTCATATATGGATCTTGTGCGATAAAATTATTCACTAGTAGCCTATTTCTAGGTATTTTGTGGTTAGTGAATCAGTCATCCTGGTTGTTTATCTAGTTCGGTCATCAATTATCTCTGCAGTTTTGGCCATCTTTTAGAGTGTCTCAGATGTCGTATTCAGCTCAGTTGTTGTCTTTTAGTCTACATCCAGATGCCTATGGTTGCACTGGGACACCCAGGGCCACCCCAATCCGTGATTTTAGGTGCCCATGTCATCATAATTTGTGGTCTTAATTTCTTTATTTGAGGTCGGTCCTAACTGTCACCCCGTGTATTCCCTTAGGTCATAGTTGGCAGTTTCGGGTCACTAGTGTCAAAATTTGAGTAATAGATCCCTATATAAACAAAGCATACTCACTACATTATGGGCAGACATCACACACGTCAAGGGCCATTATCTACTAAGGCAAGGGAATGCATTTGGGCTTCTTCTACATCTGCATCACATTTTCATCACACAAGTACAAGGGGAAAGGGTTGTATTCTTTCCACTCTATCCATTATTTTGCATTTTACATCTAGTTATTGCCCCTTATTACCACGTCATTGGCACTAGGGCATCCTAGGCACAAAATTACACACACGTGCACTGAAACTACATCAAGTTGTATAATGTAGTGCAGCGCTCAGCATTAAGTCCACTAGTTTGGCAGCTAAGGATGGTCCAACACCACTAACCTTTTGTTTTGCAGGTCATTATTTATTCCATCCAGAAAAATCCAGCATGACAGACAATACAAGAGTTTCAGATCTCCTTGTGACACTGTCTGAACATAGATCGTGATCTTTTTTCACAATTCCTAGCACCCAAAATCTAGACCAGGGTGCCCCGGTACACTCCCATGCACCTCAGTATAGACAAAAAGTCAGCTCCCGCCCTTTGTGAAGTCATTCGTTCATAGCCTGCCTAGTCCGTATACCAATCTGCTACAGTCCAATGCACAGTGAGGTAATTTATTTATAGGTTAGTAACATATTCCTCTCATTTCTATTATTTCAATCAATTCAAATAAAAAGACACAATATTTAGATCTAGCACTTCGATATAACACTTAGATTCTATTTAGATTAACTCATAAATTAGTTAAAAATCCTATTTTCAGTTAATCAATAGGTATTTGTTAGGATTCAACATTTAGCCTAAACCCTAAACTATAAACCCTAAACCATAAACCCTAAGACCTAAAGACTAAACCCTAAAACCTTAACCCTAAACCCTAAGCCCTAACTCCTAAACCCTAAACCCTAAGCCCTAAGTGTTGATCCCTGAGCCCTAAACCCTGAACCCTAAACCTTATTTTTACCACTCTGAAACCTAAACCCTAAACCCTAAACATTAAACATTAAATCCTAAACCTTGAGCCCTGAGCCCTAAACCCTAAACCTTAATCCTTAACCTTAAAACCTGAGCCCTAAACCCTAAGTGCTAAACCCTAAACCATAAACCATAAACCCTTATCCCTAAAACTTAAACCCTAAAACCTAAAACCTAAACCCTAAACCCTAAGCCCTAAGCCTTGAACTATAAACCCTTAACCCTTAACATTGAACCTTAAACCCTTAACCCTAAGGCCTAAGGCTTAAACCATAAGCCCTAAACATGATCCCTAAACCCTAAACCCTAAACGCTAAACCCTTAACCCTAAACCATAAACTGTAAACCCTTAACCCTTAACTATGAACCCTAAACCTTAAACCATAAATCCTAAACCCTAAACCCTATTTTTTCTACCTAGAACCTTAAGCCCTAAAACCTTAAACCCTAAACCCTAAACCATGAGCCATAAACCCTAAAACCTAAGCCCTAAATCCTAAACCCAAAACCTAAAACCCTCAACCTTAAATCCTCAATCCTAAAACCTAAACCATAATCCTTAAACCCTAAACCCTAAACCCTAAATCCTAAACCCTATTTTTACCACCTTGAACCCTAAACCCTAAACCCTAAACCCTAAACCATGAGCCCTAAATCCTAAACCCTAAACCCTAAACCCTAAAACCTAAACCATAAGCCCTAAACCCTAAACCCTGATCCCTAAACCCTAAACCCTAAGCCCTAATCCCTAACCCTTAAACTTAAAACCCTAATCCCTAAACCCTAAAACCTAAACCCTTAACCCTAAACCCTAAACCATGAGCCCTAAACTCTAAACCCTGATCCCTGAGCCCTAAACCATAAACCCTAAACCTTAAATCCTAAACCCTAAACCTTAAACCATAAACTATAAACCCTCAACCCTAAACCCTAAACCCTAAACAACACACCCTAAACCCTAAAACCTGAACCTTAAAGCATAAACCCTAAACCCTTAACTCTAAACCATGAGCCCTAAACACTTAGCCCTGAGCCATAAATCCTAAACCCTAAACCCTAAACACTAAGCCCTAAACAATCTTAATCTCACTCTCACTCTCTTTTCCTCTCACACTCTCACTAACTCTTTCTTTATTTTGAATCAAACAAACTTCAGTTTTATTGATGGCTCGACTAAGAGTGCATGAAAACCATAAGGAAACCTAGAGATTGTTTAAAATCCCTCTAGTCTACAATGCGATTACAAAGTGAAAACTACTCTTGATCTTCTGCACTACAAGGATCAACAAACCTCATATATTTCTATTAGGTCTCATACGTGAGTTAATATTTTTGAATATCAATATAAGGACCATATTTCCTAGTCTTGTGCCTAGAACCATCATTGATTCTGCTTGTACAAATACCTTGTTTATGAGAGGTGGGACAAGCAACTAAATGGATATTGCATCTACCTTGTGCCTTGTAATGCCTATTACACATCTCTGCCAAATCTATTTCTCCCCACATATACTTGCGCTCTTGAATGCCAATTTCTTCACACTCTAAAATAAATTTCACATTTCTCATATTCCATGTATGGTATTATGCAAGCCATGAGATGACCCATTGGAAGCTGGAAAAAATAACCGTCGCAACACAAAAACTAATCTCAAAGGAAATGGAAGAAACATAAAGAATATACCAGCGCAGAGGTGTAGGATCATAACAAAATTTCCTTCAGTATCCTCTGCTCTGGAGAAAGAGAAAGCTCTTATGTTACTGGAATGGATAAAAAATTTGAGAGAACTTTTTGAAGTGCTAAAAATAAGCATAACAATAGGGGAATGGCTAAGAACACACAGGGGTTATCAATCACCTAGTGAATATTTTTTTTAGTTCTAAATGTGAATAAGCTGGCCTACGGCTTAGTGACCTTCCATTCATTGATAATTCCTTCTCTAATAAACCCATGGATGCTTTCAAAAGTGACTTCAAAAATATAGGGGTAATCATCAAGCCTAGTGAAGGGTGTGATGTGACTTCTAAACAACTTGAAATACATACAGATTTAGAGGTCATAACACAAATTTACAAATATCTCCATCATTATAAATGGAATCCAAGTAATGGTGTCTCCTTATATCCAAGGATCGAGGACTACTATGGTTTGTGGTAGGATTGTACATTTAGGAATCATTGAGTTTCTGAATCAGAATGTTGTTGCATCTGGAAAAACATTTTCAAACATTGGAGTAATGCATCTTGGAAAATAAAACTGAACCTTAGAAATCCTCTCCAATTGTCAGCTTACACGAGCATTGGACATATCGAGTTCTATTCTTAGAATGAAACCTTCATTCTCGACAGATTGCAACTAAAAGAATTATTCAAAAGAGCGTTAAAAACATTTCTTTATGCCAAATTTTTCTTGGATATCTGGCATTTGCCTCCTTCAAAATATCAACAGATGAAAGACATCAAATTGTGATGACTCTCTTTGAGTGTTATGCCTATGAAGCAGATGAACCCTTTTCAGTTGAATACTCTTTGTCAATACTAATAAGAATGGGTAAGACACAGAACATTACAGTGAGTGAAATAGTTCCCATATGATGGGAAAAATAAGATAGCTATATTAGGTAACATTTCTTTGTACCGAATTGTTCTTGGATATCTTGCATTTCCCTCCTTCAAAATATCAACAGATGAAAGGCATCAAATTGTGATGACTCTCTTTGAATTTTCTTCCTATGAAGCAGATGATCCCTTTTTAGTGGAATACTCTCTGTCAATACTAATAAGAATGGGTAAGACATAGAACATTACAATGAGTGAATGGGTAAGCCTAAACCCTGAGCCCTAAACTCTTACCCCTAAAACCTAAACCATGAGCCTTCAACTCTAAACCCTAATCCTTGTGCCCTGAACCTTGAACCCTAACCCTTAAAACATTAAACCCTCAACCCTCAACCCTCAACCCTCAACCCTCAACCCTAAACCCTAAACCCTAAAACCTAAGCCCTAAACCCTAAACCTTAAACCCTAACCCTAAACTCTGAGCCTTAAACCCTAAACACTAAATCCTAAACCTTAAATGCTAAACCCTAAACCGTAAACCATAAGCCATAAACTATAAACCCTCAACCCTAAACTATACACCCTAAACCGTTAACCATGAACCTTAAGCGCTAAACCCTAAATCCTAAAGCATAAACCCTATTTTTACTACACAAAACCCTAAGCCTTAAACCCTAAGTCCTATACCCTAAACCCTAAAACCTGAGCAATAAAATCGAAACCCTAAACCATTAACCCTAAACCCTAAGCCCTAAACCCTAAATCCTAATCCCTAAATCCTAAACCCTAAACCCTAAGCCTTATACCCTAAGCCTCGACATAAACCTTAAACCCTAAGTCATAAACCCTAAACCCTAAACCCTAAACCCTAAAACGTAAACCCTAAACCTTAAAACTTAAACCTTAAGCCATCAACCCTAAACCCTGAGTCTTAAACCCTAAACCCTGAGCCTTAAACCCTAACTATAAACCCTAAACCCTAGCCCTTAAACATTAAACCCTAAAACCTAAACCCTAAACCCTAAACCTTAAACCTTGAGCCCTAAACCCTAAACCCTATATCCTATACCCTTAACCATAAACCCTTAACTCTAAACCATGAGCCCTAAACCCTAAATCCTAAACCATAAGCCCTAAAAACATATTCCTAAATTGCCTCTAAAACTTCCAAGATTCTCTGAAATCACAGGTCCAGATACTTAATATATTTCTTGAACTCACCCAGAGGGTGTTTGATTAGCTCAGAATGACCTTTTTAGGCCTCCGGAGGAATTTATCTTCTATTAAGACACACTGAGCTCATAAATAATCATATCCAATCATCCCTACACATTGAAACAAACTTTAAAAAAACCTTGTTAATAATTTCTTTTGATCTAGGTTGAGAGTGGTATTGAGGTAGGTTGGCTAGAGGAAGGACACACCATTGACCAAGAAGTGAAAGATGCATTCCATAAGCTTATAAATTAGGTACTCATTCATAGTATAATTTTACCATATTCTAAGAGAAAATTAGGGATTCAACTCCATGGTTATGGTAAAATTCATGAGTTTATATATTTGATAAGTTGTCGTTACCTTTGGGAGTTGTGAGGTTTGTAAATTCCAATTTTGACACATTTAAAACTCCTACAAATGTCAATAACCAATCCATAAGGCCCCAAAACCTAAACAATGACTATATTCTTTCCCAAAATATACATCAATTGTATAATTTAAACCCTAAAAGCTTTAGGTTGAATGCTAAAATTCTAAAAAATACCTATCTACGGACAAGGTTAGAATATGAAAAAGCATCTTCTAAACCGTGACAGATGGAGCTGTGAGACTAGTTCCATAAGGTACAAAGTGACCCTAACTTCTTATATTTACTAAAATAAATTTAAAGTATAATTTTTTATTTTATTAATCTTTATTTTAGTAAATATATTCCTCTCATAATCAAAAATACCACATAACAAATAGGAATGTGAGTGTGTTATAACACACTCACGTTTCATCTTCTATGGGTTTGGGAATCCCAATCCATAGGCTTGGATTTGCCTTGGATATCCCACCCTAAGGCTTGGACTGTGCAATCCATGAATAAATCCGTGTTTAACAAAAAAAATCAAACTCTCACGTGTACACCCCAATATATTACGTGTTATAACATAATATTCTTAAAAAATATATAATACGATGTCAATCTCAGTTTTACCTTGGTGACGATATACTTCTTTCTAAAATCTGATTTGTTTAAGGCTTTCATCCTTAATTTATTTTACTAGTGCCTTATTTTCTTGTCAAAACGTATGCATACATTTTTGTACACAACTTATGATTTTTTAAACCAAATTCCAAAAAAAAACTCCTCTTCTAAACTCCATTCTACACGCACTAAAAAAACACTTTTTTTCTCAAAGTTACGGGGCTGTACACACAAATATTTCATTTTTAGGATGTGTGCACTTTAAAAATTAATTAAAAATTATATATTCATCCAAGAATTATGAAAATTTAGTGGCATCTTGTACATGGAATTAGCTAACTTTATACTAAAGGGATTTGAAAAATAATTTATAAAACTCAAAAAATGGGGGGGTGGGGGGCACACACAATAGGTTCTTATCTTTTTGACGGAAAAATAGACATACTTTGTGTGCATACCACATTTGACCCTCTTAATCTCCATCATTTTCATTAAAATTTAGTATTTTAGAAACTAGATTCCGAAATCTAGAGTACTTATTCTTATCACGTTGTAAAATTTTGAGCATATGCATGTCGAATTATTAAATGAAGTTCATGTTTTGCTGATTTCAGGAAAAATGTGTTCCTTTTTTACCCCTTTTTGGCCCCCCATTTCCATGCACTTACCCAAATGTGTGAGATGGAATTCATAAATAGCTTCTTCTATGCAATGAATTATGCAACCCAAAATCCATTCCTTGAATATTGCTCTTTGACCAAGTAGTAGATAATAAGTAATAGCCAAAAATTCTCAGCCCCTAATAATAGTGAGTAATTCATGTCTTTATATGATTCCCTTTTTTTAATTTTTTCATTAACAACCAAAAAGGTCAACCAAAAGTGATAAGAAAGGTTTTATAAAAGATGACTAATGATATGAAATTTCAAATTTGAGAAAATGAGGGAAAAGAAAAGAAACGACCAAAGGGAACAGTAACGCCTGGGCACTCCTGTCCCTAATGGGTGGTAGAGTCCCAGATGTTTGGTGAATAAAACAGGAGATACTGAGATGGGTCATATGTTTTCCAATGTCCAATACTAAGGGTGTATTCCCAGAAAAGCAGAGTATAAAGGATAAAGCAATATAAAAGTAAAATAGGTGTTGTTAATGTCTACTTTTCTTACTTAGAAATTGTGTATATAATGACATACTTAGAGGTGTGATGTAAGTAGTAAGTGCATGGTTTTGTGTCTACATCACTTATTTGTATCCTCTCAATACAATGTGTTAGATTCAACTTCACAAGGTTGACATTCTATACGAGTCATTATCTTTGTTTCTCTAATTTGTAGTAGCTCACAATTACAAATTCTCCTAGCTTAGTCCATGAGATTCCTTTTCAAACTCACTACTTTGAAACTCACAAGGCCACCTCATTATACTCGAAGGTCATCTTATTCATTAGCTTAGTTTTACAATCCGTCAATTTCCTCATAGCATGTCACTCCATCGCATTCTAACATGTCAGCCATCACTTGTTTATATCGTGCTATAATATAATTGTCAATAGTTACCATCTCTCATTTCTACTATAATATAGGTCGACATTCATAATAAACAATGATGATGAACTATTTTTTATTAAAAAAATTTTAATCCTTAAAATCCCCATTCATCCTTTTACATTACTAGTAAATGAAGAACTAGTCACCTAACATTTCAAAAAACATTCAACCTTCTCTTATTTGGCCAAATTATGGTGAGAGGATTAACGTTGAGAGTAGAGTCCATGTAAACTTCATTTTTATAGCTTAAAATTGTGGCATCCAAAACCCAAAGAAAGCTCTAAGTAGTAGATAAAGATAAATACCTATAAGCCCGTCATGAACCACTATACAATAATTCCCTCTTGAATTCCTTTTCTGAAAATGGGGTAAAAAACTCACATCAAGCTTACTCATCCACTATGATAAATTTAATTTTATTCAAATGGAATTGAGGTAGGTTACATTGATACATTGTCATAAATTCAACTATGTGGGGATCAATGAAAAACTTGAACTCAATAATTCTAGAGATGTAGAGAAAAATGTAGAATTGAAAAAATATTTATATTTTTTGATAGTGGTGTAAAAACATTGTTCCACATTTGCACCATAATTGTGCCACAATTTGCATCGTCTTTACGACACCCAAAAAATAAAAAACATAAAAAATTTACAAAGAGAAATGACATGAAATTGACCCTAAAAGTGGTGCTCATTGCACTTTACGTAGTAGTGTGAAAGAACTGGTAGTTCTTTATACAAATTCCGTATCTTATTCGTCATCTTTTGATTTATATATATCTAATTCACATATTTTGAATTATTTTACAAAATGATCTAATCTTAAAAATCTAATAATCAACGAGGATTACTTTTGGGTCTCCATTAGATAGGGTTAGTGTTGACCTAATTATGTCCTTTTTTTAATTTATTAGACCCCTACAAAATAAACAAGATAATGATCAGTGTAGAAGAGTAGAATAAACTATGCTTATATGTGATATTTGCTAGAGATATCTAGGCATCTAAATGAACTAAATCAATTGTTTAATTATTGGTAAATAATATCTAGAATTTGGTAATTATGTTTCTCATGATTGAATTCTAATAGCTGGAAACAAGAAGGAAAAAAGGTGGAGTGGATAACCCTAAGATAAGGATGACACAAGCAAAAGAGTTGTGACTGTAAGAATGATCTCTACAACATGAAAAAAAGAGTAAAATACTCTTTTGAGATCATCACAAGAACATATGAATGGGTTTTCAAGTTGCAAAAATTACCATGAGAGTTCAATAAAATTTAATTTGGACCATTCACATGCCAACTTCTGGTAATTTTGTTGCTCATGATTGAATTCTAATGTCTAGAAACAATAAGGAAAAAAGGTGGAGGGGATGATCCTAAGATAAGGATGGCACAAGAAAAAGATTTGGGACTTAAGAACGATCTCTAAAACATGAAAAAATGAGTAAAATATTGTTTTGATAGCATAACAAGATTAGATGAAGGGATTTTCAAGTTGCAAAAGTTACCATGAGAGTTCAAGAAAATTTAATTTGGACAATTCACATGCAAAAATTTGGTAATTTTGTTGTTCATGATTGAATTCTAATGGCTAGAAAAAAGAAGGAAAAAAGGTGGAGGGGATGACCCTAAGATAAGGATAACATACTTGAAAAAGAGTCAAGACTTAAGAACGATATCTACAGCATGACAAAAAGAGTAAAATACTCTTTTGATATCATCACAAGAACATATGAAGGGGTTTTCAAGTTGCAAAATTTACCGTGAGAGTTCAATAAAATTTAGTTTATACCATTCACTACACATAAATCAATACACAAAACATATAAAATTGTATTAAATAAGCGTAAAATAGTCTTTTTAGAAGGTTTCTACCTTTCCTTTTCTTTGTTATTCAACTCATTAATCAATTTAAACCACTTGAAATATATAACTTCTTCTTGTTTTTTTACTACAAGTATATTAATGAATAAGGATTATCCTACGCAAAATTATTTCAACTTCCTAAACTATTTAATTGGTTCTATTTTTAAAATATATTTATTAATAATGATTATCCTCTCTTTTAACAAGCTTTGTATTTTATCTTTTCCATAATAGTGAGTTCTATTGAGACCTCAAACATCATAACTAATTTCAGTAGGTCAATTATACTTGAAGATGCGCGTACTACCACCAAACCAATTTAAGACCACCCTTATGAAGGAATGCATTCTTAAATATACTAACAGTTACTCCTCCAAGGGGAGGAGCAAGATACACTGTTGGTTGCTTTTATATTTTTTTTTATTTCTGGTATGTGCAACAGAAAGTAATGTTAATGTGTAGAATGCCAAATTCTGTAAAGACCCGTGTAAGCTACCAATGATTAATTATGCAACAAATTGTAAATTACGGTTTTTTAGTCATCTCTATTCCCTTCCAGGCTCACTTTAAAACTCATTTGCACTGTATATGTCACTATTGTTTCTATAGCAAATAAGGAAAATCACTAAATGTGGACATGGATTTGGATGAAGAATGCAAATGTAAGAAAGCTTTCCACACAACTAAGGATGTGCTACAGGAAAGTGCATGATCATAATAACCTTGATAATCAATTGATTTGTCTACTTTCAATTTACTCCTTTAGTAAGATAATATATAGCGTATTGTTGTTCAAGAATTTCAATACCATTTAAGTTTGTATAATATTTCAAGTTCATTTATTGTTTATATTTTCAAATACATGATTTATTTTCGTTGTAGTCCGGTACATCTTCTTAAGACATTTAAATTTAAAAGATCATGTATTACTCACCTTTTAATTTTTTATACTAAAGAAATTAGAAAAAAACTTTAAATCAATACAATATAAGTAAAACAAACGTATAATAACAAAGTAGTACAAAAAATCCAAATAAATTTAACATTACATAAATCCCATGAATCATATGGATGAGAATTCACTTAAACTAAAATTAAGCTTTTAATATAGCATGTATCTAACTTAACTTTGCCAGAATGGTGCCAGTATTCTGAAAAAAATAGTAGTAGATTTTAAATGTAGGGTTGTACAAAAATAACAACGCATATGAGGAAGCCATGAGTCGAGGTGGATGCACCGCAATGTGGTAGGGAGAAGTCGATCTCCAAAGATCAAAGTATATGTTGAATGCAAAACCAACGACCAGGTTCGCAGTTCTACATGCAAGTAGAAGCTGAATAGCCAGTGCAAATGCAGTCAGGAGTAATAAACAATTTTTGACAGTGGTGGATATTTGGAAAATAATGGTTGCCGGTCTACACCTGTATACTCTTGTAAAAATATGTATTACATAGTATTACACATTTATTAGAATCATTTACATACAAAAAGGACATGAAATATGATATCCGAGGTCTGTGTAATACTCATGTGTTTTTCTGTCAAAGTCGGAAACAATATAAAAAATGTTAAAATGATAAATGAACGATTTGTAATTATCTAGGACACCTGTTTCACGTGTATTACAGTCATGTTTATAGGATATTTTCATGTTTTAATGGGTAGTACAGAATATGTAGTTGTAATTTTAAATTCACCGAATACATGATCATTACTGATTGCCATCTTCATGCATTCACATATAAGCATTATTAACATAGGCAAAACATATACAATCATGAGCATATTCTTTCACACATAAAGTTAGGCATGCGTATTGATATTACAAGAAGATTTTCCTACCTTGCAAAATGTTTTTTATTTTTTGTAGCAAACACATATATGAACCTGATCGAATGGTGAGTGGTTGGAAAGTTGTATAAGTGTAACTCAAACGTACATGGAACTATATATCAAAGCTTTGGATCTGTAGCTAATAATTAAAATCTATTTGGGAAATTTTTTTGTGTCAAATATTGGGTTGTGCTATATATTTGTAGTTAAAGGTAAAGGAATTTAAAAGACATTGATATTACACCATTATGGTAGGGTGAGAAAGCTATAAAAGTCATAAAACTCTTATATCAACTCTTGTAGCATATTGCAATGGCATTTTCAAAGTTACATGTAGGTACGTACAATTTTTAAATAAGTTAAATTTTTTTACATGGGTAGATCAAACTTAGTTGTTTAAGAAGAACTCTATTGGTATAGCACAAGTGGGGTTTTTAATTCTTGCTACAGTCCTAAGTTACAATTTACATATGTCGTTCAGTTATAGTATTGCTTGTAGGCCTTGTTGTGCACAATCTGGTAGGTATCTTTGATGGCGATGGTGGGATGCGTTAACATTAGGGTCATTACCTGTAGTTTGCCAAGGGTAAGCTGGAATGTGTAGACGTCTTCCTCAGCTACAGTGTCAGTGCTGAGGGCGCGGGCTTCAATGGAATCACACACAAGTTGGTGAAGGGTACTAGTGTCTTCTTCGAGCTTGGTTTACTAATTTGTAGAAAACATAGCTGTGCCCTTTGTGTCAGAAGGACTTTCTTTGGTGGGGGAGAAGCAGAACCTATGAATAATAGTAGTATTAGTATAGTAAACAATATTACTAGAGGCAAATTGAATTTTATAAGGTGATCTATTTTTCCTTTAAATGTTTATGTATATGGGCTTGTACCTGAGTGTGCAATCACTGTTGGATTTGGCATGTGGGCATGTTTGGCTGGTAGTTGTAGTGTTGTTCGGGTGCCGGGTTGCACCCGATTTGGCATTGTTCTTTGCAGGTGTATTTTTGGAGGGTAGCAGATGGACCTGCACATATTAATTATATTAGGAAAATGGGTGCTATAAGTAGTGGTAGGTGTAGATATATTAAAGCAACATGTACGGAAATCAGACTTGGGGAGGGTAAGACGTACTAGGTAGAAGGCGAGGGGCGATGGGAAGTATGGCAAGAGGCAGTGGAGTTTTATGAGGGGGTTGTGGTGTTTCTCTTTAGGCGGAGTTAGTACTCGGCTTCTTTTCAGTTGGGCACATATTTGTTAGATGTTATGTGTACATACTGTGTAAATGAGAAGGGAGGATAAATAATCAAGTTGGAAAGGGCATGTACTCAAGAAATAGTAGTAAATGTGAGCCCTTTCCGATCAGTGCCGCCAATGTCTATTGTGGCTTTCTCGAGAGTCATTCCTTGGGCCTTGTGAATGGTCAGTGCCCATGCCATCTTAAGTGGGATTTTTTGGTAGTTGTTTCTTGTGATAGGAGGGATGGGTATGTGGGTTGGGTTGTTCATATCCCATGGAGGACCTAAGTATTCAGTGAATTTGAAAATGACATACAGTGGGATGTTGGGGGGTTTTTTAGGTGCTTTGTAGACTATGCATACTACTTTACCAATTGTGTCATTGATTAGCCTAGCTTCTATCCATAGATTTGTTGTTAATATGAATTTTTCTCCTTCGAAGAGAACAAGTGTAGGCTCTAATTGTGTGGGGGAAATGGGTAATGTTTGGGTGGCAGCATGGTGTTGCCTGTGGCTAAGAGCAATAGGAAAGTTTAGGGATTTGAGTATGCATTTGTTATGGACTGATGTTAGTTTGTTGGTAGCATACATGTGTGTGTGCATTTTAAATGTTTGTTGCTCCTCTTTTGTAATAGTTGGTGGGGTCCTGGTCATAAGAAGCTTCTAATCAGCCTCTGTTACATCTGCGTTGCAAAGATTTGAAAGTAGGTCTCTGAATCAAGCCTATGTAGGTGTACTTCCAACTTGCTGAAAAATTAGTGTCTATCACTATTACAATGGTAAATTTGTTCCACAAGGCATGGCCAACCAAGCTACCTACATACATAGGACACATCGTTAATTGATGGTAGTTATGTGAGGTCACTGACTACTAGTGAGGATGACCGAACACCCACCAATTTCTTTATCTGTGGCCTTTGGGAAGGCTTGTCATAGCCTAACATGTTGATAAAATTTAGCAGCGTGCATGGGCCAATGAAGCTCATTTCATCAATTAATATGTAATTGACATGTTTCATCTTCTCTTGGAAGTTGAGCAGTGTTTGGCCCTGAAGCAAGATTCACTTTACATCATGGATTAGAATTGAGAGGCCTGCATGGATAGTGGTGCCTTTAATATGGAAAGGTGTGAAACCTGTTGGGGCTAGGAGTAATAAGCGGGGGTGGTGTGAAAGGGAAAGTGATTGTAGGACGGATGATATGCCTTTGAAATTGATCAGATACTGATTTACCAGTGCCATAGCTGTGTATAAATAACCATTTTGAGTAGGGTCATAGTAATGGGGTTTGCAGTGGCATGGATCCTAACTGATTTGTAGAGTGGCTTTGTTGTTGAGTAGATAACAAGCGTGGGTCGGTATTCTAGGGTAGGGATGTATGCATCAGTGGGGGTATTTGAAGTTGATTGGTTTAATGATAAATTTGGGGCATGTTTCCTGTAAGGCATGGTCCAAGTTGGCAGTCTCCCCAACCATGTGTGGTGTCGAACTCTCGTAGGATTTCCGAGCATAGCTAGGTCATCTATCTGTATAACACCAACAAGGTGGATGATGGAAAATAATACCCATTCTTCCATTTGTTCTGTCTTGGAGTAATCCATATCAATGTCGGCATTGCTGCTGTCTGCAAGAACTTCAGTTTCAACGGATGCTCTTTGAACATGTCAATCCTGATAAGTATGTTGAAAGAGTTCCCAATTTCGGAAGATTTCAAAAGCAGTAGCACCTATGTCAGCTTGAATACTTAGAAATGGCTTGTACAAAATCAATTCACTAAAGTAGAACGCTTTGTGGGTGTGGTGATGAGTCACGGAGTTTAATAAATAACTGAGTACTGGGGGTAGACTGTACTATAGCTACTAAGTGGCACATACTAGGCATTGCCATTGGTTGGCTGTGTGCATTATGTGACCTACACACTTCTATGAGTGATAAGCCTTCCAGGGATGTCGGCCGATGTATGTAGGACTGAATAATTGTTGGGTTAATGTAGTGTGCTCAATGGTAGGAGTTATGATGTATTTCCTCAACCTCTATGTACACATTAGGGAGAGAAGGCACTGCCGAATACTTTTTGGCCTACTGCTAGTGACAAGAAGAGGTGGCTGCAGATAGAAAGGGGGAATTTTTCAACATGTGGCATATTTCTTGGGCCCTGATGTCGTGGTCTACTAACATTTCCATAAAAAACTTGTTGTAGGCAAGCGTGGCTGAGCTGTGTAGTGAGGCGTCATTTGAAACTTTGGTCAGCATGTGGTGATAGCTTTCAGATATTTGTTCCACTTTAGCTGCATATTTTGTTATATAACGTAACATTGCATGCTGAGAAGTTACAAGCTGACAGTCAAGGTTTACTTGCCAAATGCACAGCATATCATATGTTATGAATATTTGAATATGTCATCATTTGCACTTGGTGTGTATGTAGGTTTTCCTTTTTCAGTTGCAAGTAAGCTAGAAACGGCTTGCAGGGGCCATGGTGCTTTGTACGGACATTGTAGATGAGGGCCTATTTTCCGCAGGCATGTAGTTTCTGAGCATTTACTATGCCTTTGAACTCAATTTATTGGGCTGATTATTGAAGGTATCCATTGTAATCATACTTTAGCATAGGTTGACTGAATAGCTATGGTGTTTAATAAACAAGGGGTCATCGAAAGGGTATGTAGTGCATTCTGGGTAAACCTTGTGGCCCTATCTTTGGGTTCCATTGTGTGACGTAGGTGTCAAAGAATGCCTTTGCAGCTTGTACCTGAATGGGGTTGGTCCAGTCTAATGCACCCATGACTGGTGTATTTTCCATCCATAAGAAGCCATCTATACGTGGTGAGCCTCTATGTTTCCATTCATATTGAACATGAAAAATGGGCATTGAGGTTTAATGTGTTAATTGGGCAAGGTAATGTAACGAATAAAATTGAAGTGAAAGGGGCGTTACCCGTACCAATAATCTTGCACGTGGAGAGTTTTTTCCAGGATTTCCTCGTAAAAGTACATGAACTTCCATTCCATATATGCAACAACAAGATGTGGATATGTAATAATGTTGTTAACTCTCCAAGAGTGAGTTGTTGCTGCTGTTAGAGGAGGTGTACCAGGCATAACCCTGTGGAGGTCCAGCCATTTGGTGTCTACGGCACTTAGAGTGAAGAAAAGATTCGGTGCTCCCAATTATAGGATCTTGTCTGTGAACTCAGCTCTACATTTAGACCAGTACGCTCTTGTGTCGCATAAGTTGGCACTAAACCGCATGAGTTGTGCAACTATTTTCTCATTTGGCTGCTCTTTTAAGTATTGGCAGAGTTCAGCTACTATGTTTGGAAGGTCATCATCGATGTCTTTCTTGGCAAATACAACTGAGGTTTCCTGGGTACGGTGCCGCATCATGAAGTTCAATAAAAAAATATCGGAACCATGGGTGACTGCCAAACATATTATTGTGGTACCGCATTAAGTGTAGCGCATACTCATGCATAGCTACAAAATTTTGGAGAGGCTTCTTGAACATTGCTACACCTGTTGGAAATAGAGTAGGAAATGTCATAGAGAGTAAGCCTTCTTCAGTATACTCATTGATTGGCATTGGGCTAATAGTAGGCCAATCAATAGAAGGAGTTGAGCTAGTTGTTTCTTGCTACAAATATTGTTGTATTTCCTCAACCTCTGTGCCCACATTAGGGAGAGCAGGTACAAATGATGAGCCAGGCACAAGCTTGATTTTTGGGTCTTCATCTTCATTGGATATAGCTTTGGACATACTAACAGCTACAGAACATGGTAGTAGTGGGAGCTGATGTAACCTGCTAACAATATTTGTGTCTAGCTCGGGCAGTAGGGAGAGCGCAAGGGAATCATCAACTCTAACATCTTTATAAGAAGGATCATGGGATATTTTGTGTGTAATGTAGCATTGACCTTAGCTCTATTTACAAAACACTCGTACATTTTGTTTGCAGTCCCTTTCCTTTTCAATACTAGAATGTCTAGGTCTTCAATATGATGGGGTAGAAATTTTAATATAGATGAGATGTCCCTGTGAGAATTTGATGGTGTGGCCACTATATTTATATTGGCCACCATGGGCATGTGTTACCTATATTATTGGGTTGATTCTTGCAATTAGCATCTCTTCAACTTGCGTTAGCATAGCCAAGACTTCAGGTCATGGCCCCGAATCCATATTGTTCCATGTGGAAAACTGGTTGCCAGCATGCTCATTATTGCACCTAAGATAAATGGTGTTCCCATCTGATGAGTCTTAACTTTCATGCCTGGGTAGAATTCATGGCATATAAAGTAGATGGAAATATCCCCTAAAGCATCTATTTTAGCATGAAAGTGTGTATGGGCATTAGCAATACCTTTTGCAGCCAAGTTTTCAAAGGGGTTGCTTGCCTGCTCGCTCTGTTCAGGCTCCCATAATATGCTACTGGGTCTTTTATGGGTCTGGTATGAGCTTCGGCGATGCCTGTTAATTTCATTTTTCTCCCCGTAATGCTGCCTAAGTATAGCATTGTCATGTACTTACTCTTGTCAGAGGTAAGATTTGCTTTACCATAGTTGTGGTTGTCCGCCATTAACTTGAACAATGTATTACCAAACCTGCACATAAGAAGTAGAAATTAGAATTGATTTTGACAAGGTTGTATAACATTGTGTGAATTTCTTTAATAAACATAACAACTTGTAAGGCAATATGTTTAGTTGTTTTCAAAAGTGTACAATGTTTAACTACAAATCAATGCATATTCTACTAAAACAAAATGAAGATATGTGGGGTGTTTTTCTAAGGGGATATTAAAATAGAACTAGTATGTTGTTAAAGTAATTTACCTGCGGTTGCCTATAATTGACCATTTGTTATGTAGTAAAGTATTCTGTTTCACAGAGTTCTATTTTTTGTCTGGATAATGGTTTTTTTTAGCTACATATGCACCTACCCCCTTTTTTTCAATAGTGTAACTTGGAGTAGAACAAAAGGGGTTGAACTTTATTATAAAAAATGAACAATTAGTCATGCTCACACTGTAGGACTCCTTATTTGGAACAATCTTCCTATGTACTGGTACATTTGGGAATTGGTTTTATAAAAAACAGAGTATATGTACGCTAATTGTATATTAACAAGATGAATACTACGCGAGCCCTACTGTTTTCTCAGCCCAACCCCATTGTTTTTTTTAAATATTTCTGTTTAGACCAAATTATGTTCCAAAAAAAATCCATTTAATAGGATTGTGTACTTACTTTGTTTTATTAGTATGCTCATAGAGTTTGTTTTGTAACAATTTGGGTCATTAGGATCATTAATTGGGCTAATTTATGTTGATATTGTTTGCTTGTTCCTGTTGAATTCTTAGTGACTATATGGTGCTCCCTAAGGAGTTGTTTTTTAACCCCCCTTTTTTTGTAAACCAAACTGAGCCACTTAGAACTTATTATGTAACTGTAGGACTCCCTATTTGCGAACAGATGTTCCTATGTACAGGTACATTTGGGGTTTGCTTTATAAAAAAAGACTATATGTACATAAATTATATATTAAAAAGATGAATATGTTATATGAGCCCTACTATTTTCTTAGACCGATCCATTGTTTATTTTAAATTTCTCTTTAGACCAAATTATGTTTTAAAAAAATCCATGTAATATGATTGTGTACTTACCTACTTTGTTTTATTAGTATGATCATAGAGTTTGTTTAGTTACAATTTGGGTACATAGGATCATCAATTGGTTTGATTTATGTTGATATTGCTTGCTTGTTTCTTTTGATTTCTTAGTGACTTTTTTTCAATTTACTCAGTAATATTGAAGAAAGGTTTTTATGAAAGGTAGCATACGTAAGCCGTACTTATTTAAAGTTACACACTCCAAAAGAATGTGGTGAAGAGTGGCGGGAAGATATAGGATTAGGGATGCAACTAGCAGGTGGTGAGAAAATATGGGTGGAGATAAACAAAGGTCCTTAAGAAATAGAGGTTGCTTAAAAATGGTTGTATGTTAAATTTATTACACAGGGAAAAAGTATTAAAACCAGCCATCTTGTATGTATCTCCCACTGAATTTGAGCTTTATTATATGGAGTTTTGTTGAAAGAAATGTAACAATTTTTTTAGTTTTTTTTAAAAGATTAAGTAGCAGTTATCTATACCCAACTATTGCAGTTATTTCCAAACCTAGTTGTCTATGTCTTTAAAAACATATATCTGTGTGATTTTATTTATGTTGAATAAATTACAAGGGGAATGTCATAGTAACAAGAGACTGCTTTACATATGCACCCTTTGCATATGTGTTGCATTCCAATGGTAGCTGCTACAGATTTACATGGCTTGGAGTTATTAAACACCTACAAAGCTCGACATGATGCTGAACACAAAAGAAAATATATACACACGACACCAAACCAGCAGTTGTTTGTTCGTTATCCTTCATTGTGTTCATCTTGCAACCAGTGATTGTTGTTATCTTATCATGTTTTGGATTTGAGGTGATTTATATATTGGCGTGTAGTCAATCGACGCTTTTTTTTGCAGATTCATTTCAGGTTTAGTATCTCTGTCATATCCTACCTCAAGATTCTCCCGTATTTTTGTGTCTTCGTGTATCATACGTTGGATGTCGCCTTCACGTGATATTGCATCCACAAGGCAAAGTTTTTCTTGTTTAAAAAGCATAGTTGTTGGTGTTACCCATGTCTCCATTGATCAGGCACACAAAATTTGGGAAGAATACAACTCTAAGTGTGTGGGTCTAATAAAGAGTTTGGCACAATTTTCTCATAATTCTGCCTGCGTAAACACAAACCGATGTGGATTTAGGTAGGTAGGTTCTGCACAGATAGAACATTAGATTTTTGGCGCATGAAAGAAATTCCTATATTGAGTTATGAGAGCTCCATTACACAATCTACATTAACACAGATGAAATACAGGGGGGTAACAAAAAAATGTCCCCTAGAACAATACAGTACTAGCGCAATGTAGCACCCTAACTTGGTTGCAAGTTAGAAAATAGTTTCCTAATAAGTTACACATACAAATGTTAGACATTTCAAATTAGCAATCTTGTCTACTGATTGTAATTAATAACAAGTCAAAACAAACCGATGTCGAATTAAATAGGTAGCAATTTAATATCTGATAGCAAATGGGAACTATAGTCTATATTGATTTATGAAAACTCTATTTACAAATTTACAAAACATAATCAATATTAAGTGGGTAATTAGATTTGTGTTGCTAATAAGATGGTTTATACTTGTAGACCAGATCATAAAATTTTCCCAAAACGTTGTTATTAAAACCCGCAAGTAGTGGGTAAGAAGCACAATCCATTTTAGGGAGTGGAGAACATTTATTTGGGTACTACGTATGGCAATATTAGATCATGGTGAAGCCCAATATGGGTGGATGATGACATGGTGTGGAAATGTTCCTAAAAATTTTTTTAAATTTTTCCACAACCAAATCTTTGGTGTATTGAATGTAATTTCCCTTTCTTTTGTAGAATCAAATGTGGTGCATGTGTTTTAAATGTAGTGATACTATGTAGTCTGATTTTATTTGCTATTGAGAATGAATACAATTCTTTCCTTATGACAAGAAAAGCCAGCTATAAGGTGGTTATATATTATTATGGAGATTACATAAAAGTACATTAAATTACAAGGTAAATGTAATACCAACAAAAGGATGTTTTAGGGGTGCACCCTTCTCATATGGGTCGCATTCCAATGGGGCTACAGATTTACATGGTACTTGGAGTTGTTACGTACACTTTATGCTGAAACAAAAGAAAATTTACACACATGACACCAAACCAGCCAGTCAAGGGGTGCCGACATTTGTTCATCCTCGACAACAACAGTGATGTGTTGCAAGTCTTATTTTTTGATTTGAGGTGATGTATATATTGGCGTGTAGTACACATTTTTTTTGGCGGAGTCATTTCAGGTTCAGTATCTCTGTCATATCCTACCTCAATTCTCATGTATTCTTGTGCCGTATATCATATGTTGGATGTCATCTTCACGCGATATTGCATCCACAAGGAAATGTCATAGCTACTGGTGCTACCGATGTCTCCATTGATCAGGAACAAAAATTTGGGAAGAATACAACTCTAAACGTACATGTTCTAATAAGAGTTTACAATTTACTCAGAATTGATGCTTGCACAAACACAAACTGATGTGAATTTAGATAGGTAGGTTCTGCACAGATAGAACAATAGGTTTTTGGTAGGAAAGAAATTCCTATATTGAGTTATGAGAGCTCCATTACACAATCTATAAAACAAAAATGAAATACAAGGGTGTAACAAAAAAATAATCCCAAGAACAATACATAACTAGCGCAATGTAGAACCCTAACTTGGTTGTAAGTTAGAAAATAGTTTCCTAATAAGTTACACATACAAAATTTTCATTTAAATTAGGAATATTGTCTACTAATTGTAATTAATAGCAAGTCAAAACAAACCTATGCCGAATTAAATAGGTAGCAATTTACTATCTGATACCAAATGGAAAGTATAGTCTATATTGATTTATGAAAAATCTATTTACAAATATCATAATCAATATTAAGTGGGTAATTATATTTGTGCCCATAATAAGATGGTATACTTGTAGACCAGATTGTGGATTTCCAAAAAGCTTGTTATTAGAACCCGCAAGTAGTACTAGGGAGTGGAGAACATTACTTTTGGGTCTTTGGGTGAATTCAATTTTATGATGACATGGTGGGTGTTTATTTTTTTGGGTACTCTATTTATCTTTACCATGTGCATTCGACTTTTTTTTGTAGAATACAAAATGTGGTGCATGTGCTTTAATTTCCTTTAAATGTAGTGATGGTGTAGTCTGATTTTATTTGCCAAGAATGCACTTATGACAAGAAAAGCCAGCTATAAGGTGGGTATATATTATTATGTACAGAAAAGTACATTGAATTACAAGGTAAATGTAATACCAACAAAAGGTGTGCACCCTTCTCATAATTCCAAGGGTCAGTAACTGCTAGTACTAAGTACGTGCATTTATTTAACAAATTTACAGGATAAGCTAGCTAGTCAACCGAACATTTAGCAAAGTATCGAAACAACATCTGGGCGAGTCCATTTTTTGAGAAGTCATGTATTGCTACACTTGAGCTTTTTTGTGTATAATTCCTTCTAGCAATAAAATGAAATCATACGTACGGAACTATGACCTATTCAAGCACTGTAGGAAGTTGCCCAAACGTTTGGTCCATGTGGTACAAGGCATGTGTAGCTACGCCTATTACACTTGTACCAAGATCCTCAAAAGTAGTTGCCCATAGTGTACCTATGGTATCTTCCAATAATACATTGAGTGCATATATGTACTCACATTGTGGGAAGTCTATGTTACACTTAGGGAAATGCCATGCATTTCCATCTGTTGGCACCACTTTTTTACGACACTGTTTACCCTGACCACGTTAGTGCACGATGCGTAACAGAAATTACTCATATTGACATGAATAATAGTAGCATGTAGTAAAATCTTAGTTGTTATTTGGAATTGTGCTAGCTCATGAACACTAGCAATATCCACAACTTCTAGTTCAACGTTACTCAAGGCCACCGGAATATGCTTGTTGGAGCTTGAGGAAAACCAAAGGCATACAACTCCCAGCTTCTGACAATATCGGATTGATGAAACATTGGGAGTTCAACCTGGTTGAATGTGACCTACCATTAAACGAGGTTACCTTAACTCATTTTAGAGCTAAAACTAGCCCTTCGGTTGTGCCTATGTGGTGGAGGTCATTCAATAAGTTGCCTTCAGTTTCAGAAAACACTCCCCATAAAGTAACGTCGATAGAATGCTCAGAAGTGTCATATATGGATACAGTGTGTTTCTTTGTTTTTGTTCCATCCCCTCGGTGGATGGATGAAGTTTCAAAGACAACACCCACTAATCCAATCACAGTATATCTGTGTGTTAATAGCTTTTTCTTTAATAGCTATTATCGTGATAAATTGAAAGTTGTAAAGTGGTATGTTGTTTTCCTCATTAGAACACAGTTGAAGCATGGAGTTTTTGTTTAGTATTATTTCCCACAAGCTATCGCATTGGCTAAATTGTTGGTTGGCACATTTCAAGCTACCATTAGATATATTGTAGACCTACCCAGTCTGAACGACCTCAAAGAAAGTAGTTGCAATATTTCCAAAGGTTGTTAAAGCAACATTATCCTTGACAGTATCTGTAACACTAAAATTGAACACTTGACCCGTGCCCCTATTGTTAATGAAGTGGTGTACATTCCCTTTCCTTGTCACATGACCTCTAATAGTCCACTTTGGTTGGTATGGACTTAATTTTTTGATAGGTGTGATCACGGGCCTAGCAAGAGCAACAACAACTTTTCTGTGAGCATTGCGGCCAATTCTTTCAGGGTCGTGCTCAAGGGTATGCACTGAGCTAGAACCAGCCATTGCCTAGTTCTAGGGTGTTAGAATGGGTCGTAGAAAAACTGTACATCGTACATGCAATTGTTAATACCATAAAATAGGGCCAAAAACATATAGAACAGAGCATAAACAAAATAAGTGATGTATAGCTGGGGGAAACACACCTAAGAAGAGATACAATTATTTTTAAGAAGCTAATGTATTACAGCGTGATATAACGATATACATAGGTACATGTAAATGTTAAGGTCAAGGTAGGTGTGGGTTGCTAGCAACCAACAAAAAATTTATTACTAAATAAGTATTGTTTGTGACAAGCTTTAAGCATTACATGTGGTTGGGGCCCGAGTCATACCACTCTGAAAAAACTGCATCCATGATTGGTCAACATGGGTAAAACATGTTCCCAAAGCCTCATTAGCTATCGCATCATAGTTGGTCAGAAAAACAAAGGTAGGAGACTGTATTAGGTTGCCTTCATTATGAGGTGCCTTTGGTGGTGCTCGTATGCATCCAAAAAAATGTTGAATACATTACCATAACCCCATTACTGTAAACAACACTACACGGTACAATGAACTACACAGCCACATTTACGTGCACCGCATAAATGATACGTACTATATGCAGGAAACACGACCAAATACAGCCTGTAAAATTACAACCAAAGTGGAGGCAGCTGTAAGCAGATCAAATATCTAATGTGGTCATGAAAGAATATAGATGTAAACCTAAAACACACTGAAGATTATGTAGCATAACATAGCCTTTGGAACCATGAGTGGTTTTAAGAACATAGCTCAATACATTGAGCTAATACATTTCCATAAGTGATCTTAACTGGTTGTTTTACTAACTGACCTAATAATGCTATGTAAGTGGTTAGCATACAACATGATGCTACACTCAAAGTTGTACTTATCTGTTTGTCAATCTTGTTTCTAATCTGCATATTTTGTGAGGCAAACTAACCTACATATGAAGTGTCATTTCTGGATGTATGTAGTTAGGTGATACAAAAAGTGCACCCTCATGGAAAAGAGTGGAAATGTATTGTTTAATGGCCATATGTTCATCTATGTTCCACAATATAATCCTATAATTTTACATATAGCACTTATACGATTTACAAATTCATGTTTATCATAGTAGACATGCTCATTAAAAGAGCAAAAGGATCAGATGAACATGAACCAAGAAGTCTCTAATTTTTAGTAGTCCTTAGTGCTGGCGTACATTAAGAAGTTGAATATAACGTACTTAATGGTTACAAAATTTAACGAAGATAAGTAAAAAATGGTTTTTTTAATGGAAAAAAATGCCCAAAACATTTGTGAAGAGAGGGCTAGTAGTAAATGTTAATGCAAGTTGGTTTTGCATATAAAGTTCAGATTGAGAAGTAGACTGATAAAAAAAACTGCTATAAATTGTTATTGTGGAACTGAGAATATTCTTGCTATGTCATAATTAAATAATTAAATAATGATTATACGTAATTATAATATCATACAATTTAAACACTCAAAATAAATATATATAAACAATTTTTTTTACAATTATAATTAAATTCTATAAAACAATTACTAATAGACCCATATTTTTAAAACTAAATTTTAATTTAATATTTTATTAAATAATATAATTAAATAATTAAACAATGATTATACATAATTATAATATCATACAATCTAAACACTCAAAATAAATATATATAAACAAAAAAATTACATTTCTAGAACCATAAGCGTTAGGAAGACATTTATAATCTATATCTCCAGTATGGTACCAACAAGTCACAAGAAAATGAGAGTTCAATGTAGCTAAAATAATAGATTGTTTTTCCCATCAAAACCAAAAAAAATGAATTGTAGTAATAGAAGAGTCTGACCCACTTATATGTTCATGGCTCTAACCCCTTAGATGAAAGCAATTATTTGCAAACTAGATGTCAATGTTTTCACATGCAATTAGATAGATTTATATTATTTATGAAAAACTATGTAAGGTATATTGGTATGAAAATCTACTATACCTAAACGTGGAAAAAGCTTTCACATACCGAATGAGATGAATTACTTTACCTATCTAATTTAGAGGGATACGAGAAGTAAATATAAATATATAAGGCTTTTTTTATCGTAAGTATAATTTTTTAAGTAGTGATAATGATATGTAATGCATGGACAATATATAAAAAATTGTATAAAAAAACCTTATTATATTGTCCATGCATTATTTTTCATCATCACTATTTAACAAACTTTAGTTATAATAAAAAATAAATTATACAATATTCTAACAAAATGATAGCGTGGACACCTAAGCAATACATAAAGATATTTTGACACATCGTTGAGATGACTAGCTTCTCTATTTTAGTTGAGATAAAGTTCTCTCAAATATAATCATCAAATCTTCGCTAAAAAATATTGTAGATGGAAACTATATTGGCAATATTTATTAAAGTACATATTCGAAGAGATTATTTTTTAAAAATTAAGTTGACAACAATTTTTTACCAAATGAGAACACCTCATACGTTAACATTGAGACAAGAAAAAAATTCTTTATCCTATATGAAACAAATAATGAAAAAGACATTCAGTAACTAAATGACTGAAACTCAGTTAATGAATTCATTTTCCTTGTTCGCGGGTAGGCGTCCACCTTTGAAGATGGCTTGGCTGGAAAGTGTCAAATTCTGATGGCTCCAATATTTGTTGTCTTAACTTTAATGTAAGTTGCCGGATTTTAGATATTTTCTTACAATCCTAGATATTTACTATGGTAGATATCCACAAATTTTAGATATTTCCTATAATAATATCTAACAATCTGATTGTATCTACTTTTTGGATTGTATGATCACAAAGTTTAGATATTTCCTATAATAAAAATAATTCGCTAGTAGGCGTCCACCTTTGAAGATGGCTTGGCTGGAAAGTGTCAAATTCTGGGGCTCCAATATTTTTTGTCTTAACTTTAATGTACGTTGTCAGATTTTAGATATTTTCCTACAATCCTAGATATTTACTATGGCAGATATCCACAAATTTGTGATATTTCCTATAATAATATCTAACAATCTGATTGTATCTACTTTTTGGATTTTATGATCACAAAGTTTATATATTTCCTATAATAATATTTAACATTCTGATTGTATCGGCTTTTTGGACTGTATGATCGTGTGCTAAAGAAAATATTAAATCTATTCTCTTTGTGAATGCTATGATTTATTTATTCATTTATTGTCCATTAAAGAGGATGACGGGTTGTTAAGGTTAGAAAATGTTTCTTATATGTCATAACAACAGGAAATAGGTGTTATGTTTGTGGAGCCTATTTTCATGTTAGAGTGTGATACACCTTCTATGTGTTACACTCAGGTATTTTTACGGTGGTCCTGCTCGCCGATGAGCGGGTCAAGGGGGTTCGGGGGCGAAGCCCTCGAAGCAAATTTTCATGGGTGGTTTATTAACCCATGGGTAATGTGTAACCGTTATGGGCTATTTTTGGGCCCATGGTTTTACGGTACCCATTGTTTTGATACCCACGGTTTTTGCCCATGGTTTTGATACCCACAGTTTTGTATCAAACTGCTTAAGCAATTGTCTATTTATATGGTCTTATGCATATGATACAAATATAAGCAAATGCATTACAGATGTGCTTTGAATTTGGGTGTGAATTCTGTAGAGTTTGTTGAGCATAGCTCCAAACGGATCTAGGTATTGTATTGAGAGAGTGGAGGCTCGTAATAAAATTTGAGCAAGTGATTCTTGGTGGACGTAGCCCGAATTGGGTGAACCACGTTAAATACTGTCTTTTTGTGTTGTGTTATTTATTCTGTACTTTTATTTGAGATCTGTAACATTTTCTGCATATTAGTTTCTACTGTTGCGATTCTGTAAGGGATTATTCTGCATATTTTATCTCGTATTTCCTATCAATACGATTCAATGTTACCCATGAATTGCAACTGAAAAGGATGGAAGAAGAAGGGATCCTATGGCAGCTAGTAATGATGCAACCCCTCATGTGACCAAAGGCCTATTTCTTTGACAGAAGTGTTTATAGTTGTTTTGTAGTTTATCGTCAACTGACTGGTGTTTGTCTATCACACCGAGTAATAATTAGGAGCATAAGCCAACTCAAAGATAGAGTGAAATGTTTGGCTTCCTTATCAGTTGGCTAATCTACAAAAATATCATTTGAAAGGAATGTTGTTACGCAGTAATGGCAATGGTCTGTAATGTTTACGAAAGGCCATAATAGATTAAAGGCTATTTGGATGCTTGGCCAACAAGTTAGCGCATGTCAACCCATGCAAATGAATTTAAATTGGAACATTCTGCAATATTCTATGCACCCAAGAAAAGGCTAATTGGGTTTGCAGTGCCAAGCTAGATATGTTATATGGCAAATCTCTGGGCACTCAACTTGGATTACTGTGATTGTAGTAATTATCCAAAATTATAAACATTGCCAAATTCAATGAGTTGGAACTTTTATGGTGATCAATTTTGCAAAGAGCTGCCAAAGTCATTTGGAAAGTCGAGAGGATTTTCAAATCGCCTGGGGAGAACAACATCAAAATTGGAGTGCCCGTGGGAACGGCCAAAACCAGTCTCCCATTGATATATTGGTGATTATTGAAATATTGATTTTTGTGATTATTGAAATATTTTGGTGATGCGCAATAAGATAAAATGGACAACAGGTGGCGACAATATTGAAATAGAGGGGGAAATATACAGGCTTAACCAAGGCCACTGGCATGCCCACGCTAAGCACACCATCAACGACATAAGGTATTGCTCTAAAAAATAAAAAAATTATATTTGTGATAAGTGTACCTCTAATATTTGCCAATAAAACAAAAAAACAAATCTGAATATAACACACACTATAAATATTTGTGATACAGGGCTACTATGAGTTTGAGGCGTAAACATTACAAATTTGTATGCTCCATTAGCCCCGCTGCATATTTACATTCCTCCTGGCGTAACTTGCGACTCATGTGCAATTGCTAGTTGTATAAATAGTCTTCAAAGTGTGAATCAATAGGTGTAAAGTGCATGACCTTGATTTAATGAATACCAAGTCAGCCATTCAAACAAGATAAACATGATCTTGACAATCAACTAAGATTAAAAAATGAATGTGTGTGTGTAATCAAATCTATGGTCAAATACTCATAAGCCTATATTAGAAGCTTTAAAACTTGAATCTCTACTCGCTTGACCTGTTACATTGGCGAATTCAAAAATAAAGCTATCATGGAGCATTATAATTTGAGGGCTAATAAATATCCCTGACCCATTTTTAGGTGTCTACAACCTGCTATATTGGTGAGTACTGAACTCTTTCTTTCTTATTCATCTTGTCACAGTCAGAATATATGACTCTACTAGAGTATGGAGAACATTTTAGACTGCAACATTTTTTTCCAACAACGTTTTTTTATGAAACCTTCAATAGCGAGGGATCAGAGAAGAGATTTGCCTCCTTGTGAAAACTAAGGGCACATCGAAGTGTTGATCTCAAGCCGATGATTGACATGAAGTAAATGTGAGAGTGTTGTGTAATTGCCATATGTTTATGCTTAGCCATGCCCAGTCTTCATCATTTAACTAAACTATTATAAGACAGGATAGGGTTTTCCAATTTTATTTTTTGAGTTGATAAGGATCAAAACTAATAGGTAACCTTATTGTTTTAGTTTTATTTCCTTCTGCATATCCAAAAAAACATAAATCTAGTGAATTTTTCAAAATCTACTCTTAACATTTTCATTGTGCTTAGGGCTTTGAAGAATTGGCAACATTTAATTTAATATAAGTTTTTTCAAAGAATACAAATTTGAACTATATATATATATATATATATATATATAAGGCAAAGTGTAATTTTTCCTTGTTCAGAAGGGAGGTTTTCAAAAGCCACTGAAGCATGCAGGCTAGGCTGTGTCCTACGAAAATTACCTTGACTTACCATTTGCAATATATAAATTTAGTAGAACCCCTTCAAAATCCAGGAATAATAATGGCAGTCAACAATTTAAACAAGTCATGGCATAAAGGAAATAAATATATGGCACTATTGCAGAAGGTGATAAACAAGTGGATGAAGATGAAATCATACCATAGAAAGGAGGCCTTGGCAACATAGAACAGGAACATGTAAAGAAGTCAAATTCAAATATCCATGCTTATGAGCAAAGCGTAATTATTCCAATTTTGTTGGGGAGGTTTTAACACTTGGACAAAATAAGTGTGTCAACCATACCTTAACACCTAGATAAGTACTGATTACAAGGTTGAATTTGGCTATAATACTTTCAACTCAAGTGAAATCTAAGTTGTTTTCCCAATATGCTACTTGTTTATGATTTGATGAACGTAAGTTGGAGAAAAGAAAGTAAATTAATGCTAAATATCCGAACCTAAACCACTTTATGCCTTGGAAAAATGGAATTGTCAGTGATTTGCATATTGCTTGATTTTCGAAGGTTGAAATTTAAAAATGTGTAAGAAAAGCACCTAGATACTATAAAAAGGTTATACTTTTATTTTGTCCTTAGATACAAGCAAGTCAAAATGGATCTGGCATCGTAGAATGCATAGGACTCGGGAATTTAAGCCATAACTTAATCTCTCAATATTGCTCTATATCTCACACATTACTAGCAAGCCATTGGAATAAGCAAAGGATGAAACCTTATAGGACTATAGAGGGTGTATAATAATCTTCTCTTCAATTTAGAGTTAAAAGTATCAAGGGTTATTTATTAGTGTTAATGTCAAAGTGGTATTTATTGATGTCAAGGTAGTAAGTGTCACACGATTATAAGATTGGTAATTTATATAATATCATATAACAATCTATTTTAATTGTAGATCAATATGTGGTTGAGATTTGACATTCGTTTGGGACATTTTTACTTGTTTTAATCATATTTTATTTTATAAAATAGTCAGTTCATCCTTATTTGATGTGAGAGAATTTGGCAAAACTATCATTATCACTATGAACACATTCAATATAAATTTAAATGCAACATGTCATAAATATTTGAATAACATATTTTATTGAAAATATGTTTATATCAAACATATAATCCCTAAATATATATTTTTAAATTATTAAATAAAGAAAAAATATTTAACAGACATAGACGAGCTATTTAAAACCTTTTAATTTTATAGATTTTTAGTTCAAAAAATAGTGTCAACTGTCAAATCTCATCCCTAATGCCCAACATAACAAACATACATAACCTTAAAGAACTTTTGTCCAAGACTTTTGGATACTTGAACCTTGCACTCTTCGTGAAAAGGCATTCTCCACCCTTGGAACTTCACCCCCGTGTGTTAGTCAAATTTAAAGGATTTATGGAACAGAAAAAATCTATATATCATTGCATTCGAGGAAAATTATCTCGACTTGTATTTCACGTAACATCTTAAAATACTAAGCACCATTTTCTTCTAGTAGATCTTGGTAACTGCAATACTAGGCAATGCTTGATTTTTAATAGTATTCATTGGCTTGAGGAAAAAATCCCATGCTTGAGCTGTACGTCAAGCACTGTAAGGATAGTTTTACCACATGTGCTTCGCAGAAAGCTCTTCGAGCATATCAGTAGTGGCATGCATTAGAATTCTTGAACCCGAAAAAGCATAAGATCCCCAAAAATGTGCATGCTCAGAGAGAGTCTGTGAAACTCCACAAGTATTTCTTAGATCAAGAGGAAAAGATATCATGATTCATAGGAGTGAAAGGTCTAGTGGTTCTGCAGATTCCACAGTTGAATCAGAGCTTCAGAAAACAATATGGAAATGGTAATCTTCATATACCAACATTTAATCCTGTAAGAACTTGGAAAGAAAGCATTGGTTTATCATTATCAGATTTCAGTTAATCATTATTAGATATCATAATTTTTGGGTTAATTGGGTAAAATATTTGATACTTGTTACTCCGTACAAACCCCATCTCACATGAGAAATGATTCGCAAACATCCATGTCTAATGATCTTGAATGGGTCAAAAATACATTGTTTGTTTTTCTTAAAACATGAAGTTGTTCGGTTTGTAATGGATTTTATGCCTTAGTAAGGTCCAAAAGAAATATAGAAGTTGAGGCCTGCTCTTCTATGAATTTCAAGAACTTGGCTAAAGCCTTTGATCTTTCTTTTTAGGTGTGAAGGCACTGGTTTGCCTACAACAGTTACAGTTTGCATGCAGAATCGCTGTTACAAACTCCATAAGGTGAAGTCAATATTTTGGTTTAGTTCTTATTTAGATTTAACAACGAAATCTGTTTTCATGGCATCAATTTACGATTGAATTATTTGTTTGCAGTATCCTCTGTTGTCCAGGAGTGGCTACTTGAAGAGGAAGTTGTCAGAATCCTTGGAAATTAGGTTACCCAAATCATGCCCTGGCGGAGTTGAGATCTTTGAACTTGTTGCTAAGTTTTGCTACGGTTGCGCCATTCTCATGAACCCATTAAATGTTGCGGCCCTGAGATGTGCAGCTGAGTTTTTTGAAATGACAGAAGATTTTGGAAGGGGGAATTTATGTGAGAGAAGTGATTTGTATCTTACTCAGGTTGTGTTACAGAGCTGGGAAGACACACTGATTGTGCTTCAGAAATGCCAGTGTTTGCTTCCCTTGGCAGATAAGCTTCTTATTGTGAGCAGATGCATTGAATCACTTGCTTTCATGGCTTGTATGGAAGTTCTTGATCCAGAACATACAAGAACAAAGTCTGGTATAGCACCAGAATGTCAGTTTTGGAGTGAAATAGGTGCAAGTTTCAGAGAAACTACAGCCGAAGACCGGTGGATTACGGACCTATTGGCCCTCCCTTTCCTGTTTTTTGAGAGAATAATAGCTTCCATACGGAGACAGGGGATGAAAGAAAAATTTGTGAGCCCTGTTATAGTTATGTATGCAAACAAATGGATTCTTTCCAACAGAAGTCATACTGGGAGTGATACACTGAAAGGTAGATTGTTAGAAGGCATTATAAGGTTGCTGCCACGGGGAAGATCAACTGTAATTCCTGTTCATTTTCTGTTTAGTTTGCTCTCGGAAACTTTGTCTTATGGCTCCAGCAATGAAAGCAAGGCACAATTACATACTAGGATTGCTTCTCAGCTAGACCTTGCAACTATTGAAGACTTTCTATTGCCTGTGCTCACAGAAAACAAGAATAATTTCAGAATTACATGCACCCCTGAAGTTGAGAGCATGAGGACCATTGTTTCCATGTTCATTTCTCAAGAATACATGAATGGTAGAACTGATGAATCTGCTGAGCTCGGATTGGGATGTGAGGAAGCACTGAACAGAAGCTCAACCAGTTGGTGTAGCTTTAACAAGAGTACAGTATCGACTGTGGCTAATATGTGGGATGAATATCTTGCTCATATAGCATTGGATGCAGTGTTGAGCCCAAGCAAGTTTTTGGAGCTTGTGGAAGTTATTCCGACTTCTGCTCGGAGTGCTCATGATATGCTCTATAAAGCAGTCCACACATATTTGATGGTAAGGAACTCTGCTTCACTCCCCAAATGAATTAGTAAGCATTCTCAGAATTCATCCTTTCTGAAGGTATCAGCAATATCTCTTGGAGAAACTTCTGTAAAACATTTTCATAAATTTATTAAATGCACAATACTTGTGAGATGAAATAATTATCAAAAGAGATCAATCTACAGCACGGTAGTTTAGTTTTTCCATACATCTAGAGGATAGAAATGTGAAAACCTCGGTTAGGTGTGAAATTAGGATGAAACCAACATAGAACATCTTGAATTGTTTATATGTGATGCTTATAATTTTATTCTTTTATTGTTCCTTGAATAGTTTCAGAAGACGTAGATGGAATTCATTTGATGCTCTATTTTACTGCATACATGTTAAATTTTTAATATCTAATGTTCTTGAAATGCTGCATGGCTTTTATTCTCCTTTTCTTAGATAGTTTAAGATAGAATCTGTGCAACAGTGCTACATTGCCATGAGACATCAAAATGGATTTTCAGCAACTTTAAAAAGGGCAGAATGTTGTTTATGATGTGGCGTGGGGGTAATACTTGCACCCCTCTTAAATTTTTTGTAAAGTGATTTTTGAATGTCATAACTGTTATAGCACAACTTTGCCCTAGCACAACATTATAAATGTTAAATTTTCTTTTGCAGAGATGTAGGATTTGATTTTCTTTGCTGAGATGAAGGATTTGATCTTTGCCAACTTTTGGCTAAAGTCGTGCTTCTGCAATGCTTTTCACGTAAAGGATTCTTTCTATTATTCACCTAGTTTCTTCTTGAAAATTGGAAGCAACCACATAACAGGCTTGCAGATATGGTGAGATCTTTGAGACATAGAGAATACGATTTGATCTAACAGTTTATGTTCTCTTTTGGATTGGTTAGGGTTTATTTCAAACTCCCTGTTCCGATTTTTACATTGTACTTTTCCAGACCCACTGACCAATTTTTTCCCTTGGTGGACATCATAGTTACCAAATAAGGTAAAATCTTAAAGATTTTCCACATTTTCAGTTCAACTATATAAAATTTGGAATTTTCAATGCTAAAATACTAAATGTAGGGTCTAAAAAATTTATGTTAGTTCTTATTATTTTATACTATAAATATTTAAATTATGAACACCTCCAAAATTTAATAGTCAATAAAAGGATTTTCATTTTTCAATAGTTTTTAGATTGTTTTCTACAGTCTCTAAAAGATTAGTGAGACCGTATTTTTTTCAATATTTATCGTATTTTTTAGTTGAGTATCTTTTTTTTTCATATTTGAAAACCATCGCCTAATACTCTCTGCATGGAAGTTGCTACCTTGGTGGACATTAACATTAATATCGTGATCTTATATGCAAGAGGCCTGGCTTGTTTCATGAGATGGGTGTTTGGTATTCATTGTTCAAAGTTTGAACAAGAATTTACTTAGTTTAATATGATTTGTATTGGCTTTCATCCATGGAGTTTGATGCCTAATTTATTTTGAAATGTGCAGGCACATCCTCAGGTCTCTCAGCAAGAGAGGCAGTCCGTATGCAAATACCTGAGCTGCCAAAAACTATCACAAGAAACCTGTATTCATGCTGTTCAGAATGGGCTCATGCCATTACGATTAATAGTCCAAGCCATGTTCATTCAGCAGCTCCATACCCGCCAAGCCCTTCGTTCACATAACAACATTTGTGGCTCCAGCACAAGCATGAGATTAGACAGCAGTAGCACCCGTGCATGGGATTATTCTCACCACGAGCTCAATTCCACAACAAACTCTGCTGATAACAACAATAATTATGAACAGGGATTGCCTCTGGGAATTCTCCTCGAAAGGGATGCGGCATTTCGCCAAGAAGAAGCCACCAGAGCAGATTTTGAAGCCACCAGTTTCAGGCTCAAGAATCTAGAGCAAGAGCTCGTTTGCATGAGGAAAAATCTTCAAGAAAACAAAGACAAAAACCATGCAGATAACAGACAACAAAGGCATAACAACAACATCAATGTCAATTCCTCGTCAGCCAAATCTGTGAGCTTTAGATTTTCTGTCATAAACAAATATTTAGACACCAAATGCAGGACAAAAACGGGTACTGCTTCTTGCACGGGTGGCAGGTGGCTCCTTCACAGAGATTTTTCCCATAAAGTAGTGGAAGCATTTCAAAAAGTTAGAAGTTTCAAGTTCAACCATTATAAGAATAAGAAAAGATCAGTGTCAATTCAAAATGAAAATTCTTGCTGTCTGCCATCTCCCGAGGAGGATGCTGATTCCTAAACCAGGACTTTCGAGGCCTAAAAATTTGTAGTAAATCGAAGTACTTCTTTTTCAAGGATTAGGCCGAAATTGTGAAGTACCGATGTGATTGCAGTCATCTCAAGAAGGAGAGACGAAATTCCAACTAAGTAGATTTTTATCTTTAAAATGTCTACATGCTAAAAAGGTTTCTGCTTATCCCAATAGAGATTTTTCACGTGCCAATGTCTAATTATACATCTACGAGATAAAAGAGTGTTTTTGTTTGCTTTTCGCATTATAATATATGTATGATATCCATTTTCTTTTGAGGATGGTGTCAACTTGTCAAGTGATCAAATTTGAAGGGCTCCCCGTATATTAATTGGTGTCCACCTATAGACAATTATTGCTATGATGTTAGTGTATTTATCTGGTTGGTAGCTACTACATATATTTTAAATATATTTATTTAAACTAGCAATTACATGTGAAGTATGCGATGAAAACGTGGAAAATAAAAGAAGGGAGTACGGAGAAGGAAACTGAGACATATAACAAAGTAGAAATGTAAATGTAGGTGGTACAAAAACTACAGGACGAAGTTCTTGAAATCATTAAGGAGGAAAAAGTTTCGAGATGAAAAGTAACGGAGCAGCCAAAGAGGCAACGACCAACGTGGATTGAGAGGGGAGAGAGGAAGGAAGGCGACGAAGACGATATTCCTCTTGTAAGCATGACTGAAAGAGAGATGTGGAGGACATTTTGGAGTAATGGCTGAATGAAAATGGAGAGGACATTCGAAGGGCCGATAGTGAGGGAGCTCTCGATATAGCCGTGAAGGACAGTCCTTTCTTTATGTGCTTGCAATGTCAATAGTTTCCCATTGCAGAGTTAGCCCTTGAGATTTGTGGATTGAAAATACCCAAGCCATTTTTAGCGGTATTTATCTTTGGTTTCCTCTGGAAATTGGTGGAATAGGAACATGGAGGGGGTTGTTGGCATCCCAATGAGGGTTGTATCGATCAAACTTGACGACAATAAAGAGAGGTAGAGAAGGCGGAGCGGAGGAGTACTTGTAAACAATGTTGATGATAGATCCGGTAACGCCATTGACAAGACCTGTATCCACCCATAAGTTAGCGAAAAGTGTGACTTTTTGGTTCTTGCAGAGAAAAATGTTGTGTTGCAATTGATCGTCATCAGGATCTCCTGAGTCTGCACACGTGGTCTTTTGAGCAATTGATCTGACAACGAGCGAGTAAAGGGACTTCAACATTTGAAGGTTGTGGTTGTCGACCTATTCGTTTTTAGGCAAAAGATGGGGGGCATCTTTAAACTCAATGATTTCTTGTTCAAAGAGTCAAGTATTTGTTCTTGACATGAGGAGCGCCCAATCTTGCAATAGAGGGACAAAGTTACAAATGTTGAGAAGCAACTTCCGAAATGATACCTTTGCAGGAGTGGAACCCAGTTGCCTGAAGATATCATTTAAGGAGATGGCAATGGTGAAGTCTTTCCAAAGGTTAGCCTTGTAGGAGTTGCTAACATACAGAGGAATTTCTATGACAGGAGGAAGTTGACCGAGGTCCCTAACAAGGATGATAGATTTGTTTCTAAATTCAGATGTTTTGGAGTATGGGAAAGCTTCATGAAAGCGGAAGTCAATTTTGCTGAGCAACTTTGGGCCAATGAAACTCTTTCATGAATTAGAATATATTGGATATGTTTAAGGTGTAACATCCCCATTTTAAGATACCAGAACAAGGGAATTTTTTTTTTTTTTTTTGATAACGTTCTCTGTTATGAATTATAAAATTCAAACACACGTTCAAGTTTTAATAATTGTTCTCTGCCCAAACAACACAGTTTGGATCACACAATTTCTTTTTAAAACTAATGTTCCCTGTTCGCATATTTACAATATGGAACACACATTCAATGCCATTCAATCCTATAACAGATTCTATATGCTGCTGTAAATGACTCGAGGAACTGCCGATCTTCCATTTTCATGGCTCAGAGTTTCAACGATCCTTCATTTCATGACTCGGCAACAACCGATCCTTCATGTTCGTTTATGCATAGTATATTATATATACCAGTTCTCTTAACCGTTTCCGGTTATCGAAGTGATCCATTTAAGAAGCCTATCTGAATATCTGTTACTGATATTCATCTGACATCCTGCATCTTAAATTAAGTGATAAGGACAACGCAACCAGCACTTGCGATACTTTGGCCAAAGATTTTCACATGCTTTGCATGATCATATTCCTGGATGTGATACACATCAACGGAATACGTCCTTCACTTCACTTCACCTGTTATCTAGAATGGTCTTTCCTGGTTCCTACCAGTCCTCTCAGTTTAAGGTCAGGTTTAAACTTCCAATTTCCAACTAGTAATATGAACGAATATAGGAAGGCACTCCTGGTAACTAAAGATACGCAGACATACGGTGTCGTTCCCCACGACTCCGTGTGTCTAGTTATCTTTAGTATCCGGAGTCACTCCGTATACCTGATCATACTCCTATCCCCTGCCAAGAACTTCACATTCAGCCTATGTATTCTTGATGTTTTAATTCGGGAGGGCATTGCAATATGTCAGCTGCAACATTGTGTCGTCATGAAGACCCCGTCTTCATGAAGACACCTTGTTGTAGCTGGCGTATGTCAATGTCCTACAGAATCCTCCCATCGAGAGTACACATCCTGCTCAAGTGATTTGGATATGATCTTAATAATTAAGAATCAACTTTCAGCAACCATGCTGATCCCTTTATCCTCGTTTCCGTTACAGTTGTATATAGCTAAGAGAGACTAAATCCGTCCTTTAGCTTGCTATGCATCTTCTCCTTCGTGTCGAAGGGCTGCATTTCTCTACTTGGTTCTCTTCTTAATCATTGGATTAAGCAGCCCGTTACCGACGGACGTGATAAGTTTAACCTATTAAACTTAACCAAGATTTTCCCAACTGTAACTAAATTCAGAATTCTAGCTTATTAGACGTCATTTAAACGAGGTCTAATTCCCAAGAAATGTATTCATTTGTTATCCTTAACATTACATAGTTAAGGTCCATTAGTTATGGATATACTTATCCTATATCCTTTATTCTGAATTTAACATACGAGGTCATTAATGGAGTTCGAAAGCGAAGTTCGATTACTCCGAAGTTAATTGATATTCCTTAGCTTCCAAGCTAATCCTGAATACCTATCAGTTATGGAATCATATTCTTCCTAATCCTTTTTAATGTCAATTAAAAATTCATCTTTACCCAAGTATGAACTAATTGCATATTTCAACTTAAAAGTTGCATTTAGGTAAGAATAGATATCAGTTCCTTTTTATCATCCATCCAAGGACAATTAAATAAATCCAAATCGAGAAATAACATTTTATTTCCAATTTAGTCAACAATATCAAACTGATATAATTATTAAAATATCACACTTGTATTTGTATTCATCAATTCATGTCATAATCCATACATTTTGCCAATCCAACTGAATGGACATTGTTTACATAAAACATCATTACAACTCATAGATAGAAGAATATACTTTCTTCTTTTCACAATTCCTCGAAGAGGAATAAAAGCAAACAATACAATTCATCTTCAACCAATCAAGAAGCATCAGAAAACAACCATGTCTTCATTCTAATCAAATTCCATCTGCAAAATGATTTGCACGGGTCAGTTCAATGAACTGAGCATATTAAGCACTTATCATTAAAATGAGGTGCTTCAACTAACTGTCTCAATAAAAGAACCCTGCTTTTATGAAATGACAGTAAGACATCAATCAAGAAATAGGCACAAAAGAAAGATCAGCATAACAACTGAACCATCAAAATATCATCACAATCAGCCAAAGAACTGCTGTCCCATTTTCCACATAACCGTTACAAGTCTCAAATTACAATATTTGTAAAGTTAGGAATACAAGTAGCATACTGCTGATATAACATACTGTTATCCTTTCCACACCTTTCATTAATAATAAATGCAAAGGGTAAAACGAACTGAAACGTAAATCCATTACTTTCCTTTCAGTTCATGCATCACATTAGATTCCAAGCAATCAAGCACAGACAAGAAAGCGAACAGCAATGCATATAGTTGCTCATATCTAAGCACTACAAAATTCATTATTAACGAATTATAGATTTCCAACTGAATGAAAGAAGAACAGATCATTTTTCCAAGTCATTCATCCATATCCCTATTTCTTTCCACATGATTGTCCTAAAATGGAATCCAAACGAGACACAAATCAAGATAACAGTTCAGAGTGAAACTTACAAAATCCATTCAGAATTCACTTTCCGGCAGTAAGAGTAATTTCATTCATAATCAGCTTTAAATGAAAACAAGGAAGAATTCATCGTCCTTATCCATACTTCATTTAAATCAGGCTCATATGAATATCCGAAACAGGTTAGTACAACATTGTATTTATCATAGATCAAATAGTATAAGGATGCATACTATATATTTACCATACTAGAAGAAACCATAATTCTTTCCCTGTATGGTAAACCAGATAAACAGTTATACAATCATGCAATCAATTATTCACATGATTTCCTAATTCTATGAACACATTCCGTTCAAGATAAAATTTTATTCATTGCTGTTACCTACAGCAAGTCCAATAATCACATGACTACTGATTTTACCAAATCAAAACAGCAAACAGAAGAAGAATTCCCTTCCAAAAATAAATGATTCTACCCGAATCCATTTTTTCAAGTTCATGATAGTATGCAGAACTCCAGAATGCAATAATCAGTTGTCATTACCTTTATCAAAGTAAACCGTACAGGGTGTTAAATACGTGAATCTGATACAGTCAAGACAACCCACACAGCAAGACAAAATTTCTATGCATTTATTCTTTTTCTCAGCAATCCAAGGCTAAGTCGTAATCACCAAGACAGTCCGATCGTTTAAAAGACCGAACAACATCAATAAACACAACTAATCATCATACCTTCTCAGCAAGAAAACAATATAATTCACTATAAGTTCAGAAGGAAAGACTATTTCTTTTCCAGCTTCCACGATTACTCAAAATCGTATTCGTCCATTTACATAAAAGAAGAAACACAACAATAATTTTATTACCAGCATATCCCTCTAACCGAGTCCGCATTGCTCAGATAGAACTCAAAAACCCATCTCTTAAAGTTCAAAAAGAAATGCTATTTCTTTTCAACGAAACAACAAAAAGAAAAAGAAAGGTCTTATTTCTTTTAAGCAAGAAAAAGAAAGAAACAACAAAAACGTGTTACCATTTCTTCCCTCAAATCAAATTCGTATGCTCATACAAAACCCAATGCTGTATTCATCATAATCAAACACAGCAGAAAGAGAAAGGATCTATTTCCTTTTTAAAAGAAATTTCAGTATAGAAACGACATGCAAATACATCCTGTACTCACAGCAAAGACATTCATATAACAAAAGAAAGAACAACATTCTCCATCTCCCACGCAATACCCACAACGTATTCTTAGTTCTTTGCAGGAAAAAAAAAAGAACAGCAAAAAAAGATTAATTACTTCCATTCGAATTCATATGCTCGGAAAACCCAAATGCCCATTTCCATCTTTAATCCAAAAACAGCAGATAGTAAACAGGAAAAAGGATCTTATTTCCTTCAAGAAAATTTCAGTATAGAAACAACTTCAACAACTCACAAAACAATTTTCATCACAAAAGTTTATGTGAAAAAAGAACAATGCACAGCAATAAAAACCAATCCACACTTTACTCTCAGTTCAGTATTCATTTAACACGATTTACAGAGAAAAACCCGTTTCGAATTTCCATTTAACGTCAACAACCAGCACAACATGGAGGTATTCCATTCAAGAAATGCAAAGACAGTTAAACACAGCAACCAGAGACGATTTTTCCTATCATTTCCAAAAATGACAGCAAGAGTCGACGAAATCCAAATCATATCAACACAACAACAATCACATAAGCCCAAAACCCAAGAGCAGGGTTGTTTTAATGAGACATTTAAACAAAGCAAGAATTTTTAAAGAGAAGGGCTTAACATGCCTGTGATTTCTTTTCCAAAACTTGAAGAAAACTGTGTTTGCCGAAGATATTTCCTTCCTCGGCGACAGCAAGAACTTCCCAACAATCCTTTCCTCTTCAGGCTCAGCAACAGCCTCAAAATCTCCCAAGAACAGTGATAAATCCAAGGAACTGGTTCGACTGAACCAGACCAAAAAAACCAAATGCAGAGCAACTTTGCAAGGTCCGAATCGACACAATGAAAAATCAAATTTCCCTCATACACTTTCCAAGGCGAGCTGGTCGCGAGGACCAAGAACACTTAATGCATTAAAGGCTCTGCCTTTTTCCAAATTTCCACGCCACTGCCAACTTGAGTTGGCGAACTCCAATTTTCAAATTTCACATGCAAAAAACCAAATTTGGCTCCATCTCCAAACAGATACCTCCGCCACTTACCTGCCCCGCCAAACTGGTGCTGTCCATGTATGGACTCCCCAATAAATGCCATTGAATACCCCTTCATCCTTATCCTCTCCCTCCAAGGGTCTGTGCGTCCCCTTTAGGTTAGGATTAGTTTAGGTTGTATATTAGTGTTCAACCTAGGTCATAGTTTAGTCTTAGGTTATTAGGACTTAGGTTTATTTCTTTGTTTTTTTGTGATTTAAAAATCCACTTAGGATAGTAGTTTAGGATGCATGTTAGGACTTAGGGTTAGCTTTGGATTTAATTCCTACTAACCACTAACACTAATCAACCCCTAACCCAATCTCTCAACTGACTCTCATAACAATGTTGTGTAGGACATTCCGTCCTTTGAATTACATGCTAAGGCCACCCGTGTCCAGGAATTTCTTGCCTCACGAGGTCTTAAGTTCGACAGTACAGGGTTCAAGAATCGAACCTTTGTCATTGGCAGTTACGTGCCAGTTACTCATACTTGGAATCAGGCGCTGCGCATTTATATCAACCTCTGGTTCGGTTCCAGAGTAAATCGACACAGAAATCACAAGAAAACCACAGCATACTTTGGATCAATGAAATTGATTCAAGGTGTGCTGTCAATCAGCAACGAGAGTTTAGCAAGTATACGACAATTTGTCGTCACATCAGCAAACACACAAGTACAATAACTGCTGTCCTATGCAATAAATCACAGCATGCAAGAATCCAAGTTAGCAACACATTCTCTTAAGATCAGAACATATCTTAACATGTTTGCCTTCATTTCACGGTTATAATAGTATGAAAAACATTCACCAAGATAACTTACAAAATCAGAGTGTTACATTCTTCCCTCCTTAAAGAATCATCGTCCCGATGATCAGATTAAACAAATCAAGGAGTTCCTAGGACAAAGTTCAGTTATTGTCCTTTCATTCATAAGTTCATACCAAAAATAGATTCACTCTTAAAAACAACGTTTTAAGACAACTGTACAATAGACTAATAATTGTCTAAATTTGGTAGAATTATCAGTTCCTCGAATTTCAAATTCGATTAAACAGATGTGGAAAAGTAGATCTCATTTCTTCGAGATTTTCCCAAGTTGCACTTTCTTCGCTGAACTGGTCCCACTGGACCTTACATTGGTTCACTTCGCGATTTCTCAAGTACAACTGGTGAGTTCCCAGCACTCGAATGGGCTTAACCACGATTATTCCTGGGTCTTGGACCTGCAAGGAATTCCAATTTAGCACATGTGATAAATCTGTCACGTATTTCTTAAGCAAAGAAATATGAAAAACATCATGCATTTGAGACAAAGCAGGAGGTAATGCTAGACGATAAGCTACAGGGTTGATTATTTCAACAATTTCAAAAGGTCCCACGTAATGTGGCGACAACTTGGCAGCCTTGCCAAAAGTTATTGAGCTCTTTTTCAGCTTCACCCGAAGAAAGACCTTCTCTCCCAGTTTATAATGCCTGTCAACCCGCTTCAAGTCTGCATAGCTCTTTTGCCTATTGGCAGCCTCCTTTAGATGTTCCCGAATCATTTTGATTTGCTGTTCCATTTCCATAAGGATTTCTGGCCCAATTACCTCTCTGTCCTCAACGCTGTCCCAGCTGACAGGGGTTCTGCATTTTCTTCCATACAATGCTTCAAAGGGTGCCATTTTTAAAGAGGCATGATAGGTGTTATTGTAAGCAAATTCTACCAGCGGAAGGTATTCCTCCCATTTATACTGCTGGTCCATGCAATACATCCTTAACATGTCCTCTAAAACCTGATTAACTCTCTCAGTCTGTCCATCCGTTTCCGGATGATATGCAGAACTGAAGTTCAATTTAGTCCCCAAGGCTGCATTAAGCGTTTGCCAAAACCTTGATGTCATCCTCGGATCTCTGTCCGATATGATTAATTCCGGTATTCCATGCAATCGAAAGAATTCATGTACAAATATTCTTGCTAGCACTGGTGCATTCATCCTTTAAATTACCAACAATGACGTGTGCCACTTTGGTCAATTTGTCAACTACACCCAGGATAATGTCATGTTTAATTATTGACATAGGCAATCCTTGAAAGAAATCCATCATTAATTACTTGCCATTTATACTGTGGAATACTGTGGGGATACAATAATCCCCGCAGGGTGCATATGTTCCCGCCTTTAACACGCTGACATTCCAGGCAGTGTGTTACAAACTCTACCACATCCTTTTTCATTCCCTTCCAGAAATATCGCTGCTTAAGATCAGTGAGCATTTTTGTAATGCCAGGGTGTCTAGAAAAAGGTGAATTATGGAATTTAGTTAACAATTTCCCTCTTAAGTCATTTGCCAAGGGTTATATATACCCTGTTTTCGAACCTCATAATTCCTTCATTATCAAAACAGAATCCCTTATACCTGACATCCCTGCGGGTCTGCAGTAAGTCCTGTTTTGACCTGCTGGAAATAAGGATTTGTTTCCAAGGCATCTTTCACCTCATCCTTAAATTGAGTTCTTAACGTTTATAAGAGCAGAGATATGCTTCTTTCGAATCAGAGCATCTAGCTACTCTATTTTCCCTGCCTTTGATGTAGCTTATATCAAAATCATATTTAGATAGAAATTTCTAACCATCTTCGCTGTCTTGCATTCATATTTGGTTGAGTAAAAATATACTTCAACCCCAGATGGTCTATTTTTAACTCGAAAGGCTTGCCTAAAAGGTAATGCCTCCACATTTGGAGTGCAATGAACAATGGCAGTGAGCTCTAGATTGTGTGGAGCATAATTCTGTTCATGTAACTTAAGCTTTCTGCTTTCATAAGCGATGACATGGTAATTCTGTAATAGAATACCTCCAAGGCCTTCTACTGAGGCGTCTGTTACAACCATGAAATCTCCATTTGGATCAGGTACAGTCCAAATTAGGTGCTGTAGTTAACTGTTCCTTTAAATTCTTAAAGGCAGATTCACATTTGTCTGTCCAGACAAATTTTCTTATCCTTCTTTTGTAGTGAAGTGATTGGGGCAGCAATTTTTGAAAAGTCCTTGACGAAATTTCGATAATATCCAGCCAAGCCCATGAAGCTTCTCACTTCGTCCACGTTCTTAGGCGCAGGCCACTCAGTTATAGCTGTGATCTTTGAAGGGTCAACAGCTATCCCATTCTTGCTTATAACGTGTCCCAAATAATGCACCTATGCATCATAAAAGGAACATTTGGATAGTTTGCCATACAACTTCCTCTTTCTTAAGATTTTCAGCACTATCCTGAGATGTTCTTGGTGCTCTTCGACATTTTTAGAGTATATAAGAATGTCGTCTAAGAATACAAGCACAAACTTGTCTAAGTATTCTTGAAAAATATTGTTCATTAGATTCATGAAGGCGGCAGGTGCATTAGTCAACCCAAAAGGTAACACCGTGAACTCATAATGTCTGTACCTCGTTCTAAAAGCTGTTTTATGAATATCTTCTTCCTTTATTCTCAGCTGATGATACCCTGATCGAAGATCTATTTTTGAATAAATTGATGCTCCTCGCATCTGATCGAACAGATCATCAATCCTAGGAAGTGGGTATTGATTTTTAATAGTTGCTTTGTTCAACATTCTGTAATCAATGCACAGCCTCAATGTGCCATCCTTTTTCTTTACAAATATTACTGGCGCTCCCCAAGGTGAGACGCTCGGTCTTATCAGCCCCTTAGTCATAAGTTCTTGTAACTGAGCCTTCAGCTCTACCAACTCAATGGTAGTCATTCTATAAGGTGCCTTAGATATGGGTTCAGTTCCTGGTTTGATTTCTATTGTGAAGTCAAACTCACGTTTGGGTGGAAGACCTGGCAATTCCTCCGGAAACACATCACGGAAATCCCTCAACAATGGATATCTTTCCATGAAGTCATTATCTTCCCCCGCATTTTCTGTCACTTTTACTGCATACAAAGTTCAGCCTCTGTTTTTAGCCCTTTTTAGTTGCATAGCCGTCAGTTTCCTAACTGCAACTTCCCGTTTTACACCTTGAATGATTGTTGCTTTTTGCAGGTCATCAAAGCAACATATTTGTTTTTCATAACAGTCGACCTTTGCCTTATGTTCAGCCAACCAGTTAACTCCAATAATGATATCATATGATCCTAAAGGAGTGACATACAAGTCAACTTCGGTGGAGAAACCAGGCAGATCAAGAATTGCCCCAAAAAGGCACATTTCGACTATATGGACAGCATTATTCCCATAATGCATTGTCCATGTTTTATCCATTCTTGCAGCCTTTCTTTTTAATTTCATAGCAATTTTAGCAGAAATAAAACATTCTGTAGCTCCAGTATCAAAAAGTATAACTACAGGTGTACCGAATAACTTACCCGTAACTTCTATGGGCGTCACTTGCTTTTCAGCTTGTCTGTTAGCCACTTGCAGCGTGTATCCTATGCTGATGTCCGCGATCATCCTTCTTTAGAGGACAGTGATTCGCATAGTGGTCCTTTCCACAGTTTAAGCATCCTCCAACTGGCCCTTTTCTAGGCTCAAATTTGTTACCAGCCTTGAAGTTATCATTCTAGCTTCCATAGGACTTCTGTCCAATGCCATTAACTTTTGTGAAGCTGTTCCGCATGCTATTTACAGGTCTGTTCATCACAGGTTTCTTGTTCCGCACGCTATTTACAGGTCTGCACATACTTAAGGAGTTTAGTAAACCCTTCCCAGTATTCCATCACTGACAGCCTTCCTTGCGACCAGTTCTGAAATTCAGTCATTTTCCTATCAAAATAGAGTTGAGGCAGCCATCATTGCCTAAAATAACCCTTAAATTGATCCCAAGTTATGTCTGATTCGACAATATTCGGCTCAACCTTACGGTTGTCCCACCATGATGATGCTTCATGAGAAAGCTGATATGCTCCCCATATCGCTTTAGTCTCTTCGGAGAAGTTTCTTATTGCAAAGTATTTCTCCATTTCACTGAGCCAGTTCTCAGCTCCGTCCCCAAGAGTTGTTCCATCAAACTTTGGAGGACTTATTCTCTTTATATCATTTGTAAGTTCAGCTGCTAATCTTGCCCTTTTATTTTCAGGGGGATTAGGAGCAATTACATTATTATCATCAACACCCAGATTCCCTCCGTTGATGTTGTCCACAGGAGGCAGCTGATCATTTATTTCAGCTTCATTCTCCACCTCTTCATTGCCCATTGACTGCTGTTCCAGAACAGTCAAACGATCCCTCTTATCAAGTAGGGCAGCAAGGATTTCATCCAGCTTTTGGGCAGTTGCTGCTTCTCCACCCTGTAACGGGTTATTCGCAGCATTCCCTCTTGTTCTGAACATTTTCTGTTCAATAAGAAAATGTAAACCTTATTAATATCGTGGACTCATTAGGTCCAAGAGCTGCAACCTTCAGCTCTGATACCAAGATGTAACATCCCCATTTTAAGATACCAGAACAAGGAAATTTTTTTTTTTTTTTATAACGTTCTCTGTTATGAATTATAAAATTCAAACACACGTTCGAGTTTTAATAATTGTTCTCTGCCCAAACAACACAGTTTGGATCACACAATTTTTTTTAAAACTAATGTTCCCTATTCACATATTTACAATATGGAACACACATTCAATGCCATTCAATCTTATAACAGATTCTATATGCTGCTGTAAATGACTCGAGGAACTGCCGATCTTCCATTTTCATGGCTCGGAGTTTCAACGATCCTTCATTTCATGACTCGGCAACAACCGATCCTTCATGTTTGTTTGTGCATAGTATATTATATATACCAGTTCTCTTAACTATTTCCGGTTATCGAAGTGATCCATTTAAGAAGCCTATCTGAATATCTGTTACTGATATTCATCTGACATCCTGCATTTTAAATTAAGTGATAAGGACAATGCAACCAGCACTAGCGATACTTTGGCCAAAGATTTTCACATGCTTTGCATGATCATATTCCTGGATGTGATACACATCAATGGAATACATCCTTCACTTCACTTCACCTGTTATCTAGAATGGTCTTTCCTAGTTCCTACCAGTCCTCTCAGTTTAAGGTCAGATTTAAACTTCCAATATCCAACTAGTAATATGGACGAATATAGGAAGGCACTCCTGGTAACTAAAGATACGCAGACATACGGTGTCGTTCCCCACGACTCCGTGTGTCTAGTTATCTTTAGTATCCTGGAGTCACTCCGTATACCTGATCATACTCCTATCCCCTGCCAAGAACTTCACATTCAGCCTATGTATTCTTGATGTTTTAATTCGGGAGCGCATTGCAATATGTCAGCTGCAACATTGTGTCGTCATGAAGACCCTGTCTTCATGAAGACACCTTGCTGTAGCTGGCGTATGCCAATGTCCTACGGAATCCTCCCATCGAGAATACACATCCTGCTCAAGTGATTTGGATACGATTTTAATAATTAAGAATCAACTTTCAGCAACCATGCTGATCCCTTTATCCTCGTTTCCGTTACAATTGTATATAGCTAAGAGAGACTAAATCCATCCTTTAACTTGCTATGCATCTTCTCCTTCGTGTCGAAGGGCTGCATTTCTCTACTTGGTTCTCTTCTTAATCATTGGACTAAGCAGCCCGTTACTGACGGACCTGATAAGTTTAACCTATTAAACTTAACCAAGATTTTCCCAACTGTAACTAAATTCGGAATTCTAACTTATTAGACGTCATTTAAACGAGGCCTAATTCCCAAGAAATGTATTCCTTTGTTCTCCTTAACATTACATAGTTAAGGTCCATTAGTTATGGATATACTTATCCTATATCCTTTATTCTGAATTTAACATACGAGGTCATTAATGGAGTTCGAAAGCGAAGTTCGATTACTCCGAAGTTAATTGATATTCCTTAGCTTCCAAGCTAATCCTGAATACCTATCAGTTATGGAATCATATTCTTCCTAATCCTTTTTAATGTCAATTAAAAATTCATCTTTACCCAAGTATGAACTAATTGCATATTTCAACTTAAAAGTTGCATTTAGGTAAGAATAGATATCAGTTCCTTTTTATCATCCATCCAAGGACAATTAAACAAATCCAAATCAAGAAATAACATTATATTTCCAATTTAGTCAACAATATCAAACTGATATAATTATTAAAATATCACACTTGTAATTGTATTCATCAATTCATGTCATAATCCATACATTTGCCAATCCAACTGAATGGACATTGTTTACATAAAACATCATTACAACTCATAGATAGAAGAATATACTTTCTTCTTTTCACAATTCCTCGAAGAGGAATAAAAGCAAACAATTACAATTCATCTTCAACCAATCAAGAAACATCAGAAAACAGCCATGTCTTCATTCTAATCAAATTCCATCTGCAAAATGATTTGCACGGGTCAGTTCAACGAACTGAGCATATTAAGCACTTATCATTAAAATGAGGTGCTTCAACTAATTGTCTCAATAAAAGAACCCTGCTTTTATGAAATGACAGTAAGACATCAATCACGAAATAGGCACAAAAGAAAGATCAGCATAACAACTGAACTATCAAAATATCATCACAATCAGCCAAAGAATTGCTGTCCCATTTTCCACATAACCTTTACAAGTCTAAAATTACAATATTTGTAAAGTTAGGAATGCAAGTAGCTTACTGCTGATATAACATATTGTTATCCTTCCCACACCTTTCATTAATAATAAATGCAAAGGATGAAACTAACTGAAACGTAAACCCATTACCTTCCTTTCAGTTCATGCATCATATTAGATTCCAAGCAATCAAGCACAGACAAGAAAGCGAACAGCAATGCATATAGTTGCTCATATCTAAGCACTACAAAATTCATTATTAACGAATTATAGATTTCCAACTGAATGAAAGAAGAACAGATCATTTTTCCAAGTCATTCATCCATATCCCTATTTCTTTCCACATGACTGTCCAAAAAATGGAATCCAAACGAGGCACAAATCAAGATAACAGTTCAGAGTGAAACTTACAAAATCCATTCAGAATTCACTTTCCCGCAGTAATAGTAATTTCATTTATAATCAGCTTTAAATGAAAACAGGGAAGAATTCATCATCCATATCCATACTTCATTTGAATCAGGCTCATATGAAGATCCGAAACAGGTTAGTACAACATTGTGTTTATCATAGATCAAATAGTATAAGGATGCATACTATATATTTACCGTACTAGAAGAAACCATATTTCTTTCACTGTATGTTAAACAGATAAACAGTTATACAATCATGCAATCAATTATTCGCATGATTTCCTAATTCTATGAACGTATTCCGTTCAAAATAAAATTTTATTCATTGTTGTTACCTACAACAAGTCCAATAATCACCTGACTACGGATTTTACCAAATCAAAACAGCAAACAGAAGAAGAATTCCCTTCCAATAAATGATTCTCCGAATCCATTTTTCAAGTTCATGATAGTATGTAGAACTCCAGAATGCAAAAATCAGATGTCATTACCTTTATCAAAGTAAACCGTACAGGGTGTTAAATACATGGATCTGATATAGTCAAGACAACCCACACAGCAAGACAAAATTTCTATGCATTTATTCTTTTGTTTAGCAATCCAAGGCTAATTCGTAATCACAAAAACAGTCCGATCTTAAAAGACCGATCAGTATCAATAAACACAACTAATCATCATACCTTCTCAGCAAGAAAACAATATATTTCACTATGAGTTCAGAAGGAGAGACTATTTCTTTTCCAACTTCCACGATTGCTCAAAATCATATTTGTCCATTTACATAAAAGAAGAAACACAGCAATAATTGTTTTACCAGCATATCCTTCTAACCAAGTCCACATTGCTCAAATAGAACTCACAAACCCATCTCTTAAAGATCAAAAGAAATGCTATTTCTTTTCAACGAAACAGCAGAAAGAAAAAGAAAAGTCTTATTTCTTTTAAGCGAGAAAAAGAAAGAAACAGCAAAAATGTGTTACCATTTCTTCCCTCAAACCCAATTCGTATGCTCATACAAAAACCAATGCTGTATTCATCATAATCAAACACAACAGAAAGAGAAAGGAACTATTTCCTTTTTAAAAGAAATTTCAGTATAGAAACGACCTCATGCAACTCGTACATCCTGTACAATTATATCACGAAAGACCATATAACAAAAGAACATTCTCATAGTAGTGAAAACAATCCCACACAGTCTACTAATTCTTTATATAACACTTAAGCAGAGAAATACCCATTCCTTAAAGCTCGAAAAGAAATGATATCCCCTTTAATCCTGAAACAGCAGATAGTAAACAGGAAAGATCTTATTTCCTTCAAGAAAACTTCAGTATAGAAACGACATCAAGCCGCTCACACAACCTATACAATCGTATCACAAGTTCATGTGACAAAAGAACAATCGCACAGCAATAAAATAACCCACACTGCCTGCACAGTTCCCATATCACATTTCACAGAGAAAAACCCGTTTCAAACTTCCATTTAACGTCAACAACCAGCACAACATGGAGGGATTCCATTCAAAGAAGTGCAAAGACAGTTAAACACAGCAACCAGGGACGATTTTCCTATCATTTCCAAAAATGACAGCAAGATTCGACGAAATCCAAATCATATCAACACAATCAACAATCACATAAACCCAAAACCCAAGAGCAGGGTTGTTTTAATGAGACATTTAAACAAAGCAAGAATTTTTAAAGAGAAGGGCTTAACATGCCTGTGATTTCTTTTCCAAACTTGAAGAAAACTGTGTTTGCCGAAGTTATTTCCTTCCACGGCGACAGCAAGAACTTCCCAACAATCCTTTCCTCTTCAGGCTCAGCAATAGCCTCAAAATCTCCCAAGAATAGTGATAAATCCAAAGAACTGGTTCGACTGAACCAGACCAAAAAAACCAAATGCAGAGCAACTTTGCAAGGTCCGAATCGACACAATGAAAAATCAATTTTACCTCATACACTTTCCAAGGCGAGCTGGTCTTGAGGACCAAGAGAATTTAATGCATTAAAGGCTCTGCCTTTTCCCAACTTTCCACGCCACTGCCAACTTGAGTTGGCGAACTCAAATTTTCAAATTCCACAAGCAAAAACCAAATTTGGCTCTATCTCCAAATAGATACCTCCGCCACTTACCTGCCCCACCAAACTGGCGCTGTCCACGTATGGACTTTCCATTAAATGCCAATGAATACCCCCTTCATCCTTATCCTCTTCCTCCAAGGGTCTGCGCGTCCCCTTTAGGTTAGGATTAGTTTAGGTTGTATATTAGTGTTCAACCTAGGTCATAGTTTAGTCTTAGGTTATTAGGACTTAGGTTCATTTCCTTCTTTTTTTGTAATTTAAAAATCCACTTAGGATAGTAGTTTAGGATGCATGTTAGGACTTAGGATTAGCTTAGGATTTAATTCCTACTAACCACTAACACTAATCAACCCCTAACCCAATCTCTCAAATGACTCTCGTAACTATGCTGTGCAGGACGTTCCGTCCTTTGAATCACATGCCAAGGCCACCCATGTCCAGGCATTTCTTGCCTCACGAGGTTTTAAGTTCGACAGTACAGGGTTCAAGGATCGAACCTTTGTCATTGGCATTTACGTGCCAGCTGCTCATACCTGCAATCAGGCGCTGCACATTCATATCAACCTCCGGTTTGGTTCCAGAGTAAATCGACACAGAAATCACAAGAAGACCACAACATACTTTGGATCAATGAAATTGATTCAAGGTGTGCTGTCAATCAGCAACGAGAGTTTAGCAAGTATACGACAATTTGTCATCACATCAGCAAACACACAAGTACAATAACTAATGTCCTATGCAATAAATCATAGCATGCAAGAATCCAAGTTAGCAACACATTCTCTTAAGATCAGAACATATCTTAACATGTTTGCCTTCATTTCAGCAGTTATAATAGTATGAAAAACATTCGCCAAGATAACTTACAAAATTAGAGTGTTACATAAGGGAGTCTTGAAAATATGACAAAGCCTGACCCTCCAAGGGCTTGAGTTCTTTGGTGGGTATGCGTAGGCTGGCATGTATATTAGAAGCAGAAATGTTGAAAGCTGCAACTTCAGTTGGGGTGAGCAAAAGGAGAGCTGAAAGTCCTGGGGGCAACGCAGAGGAAAATGAAAACTTTATAGTGTTAATGAGGTATGATTTTCTAGTACTAGCAGTGCCTTGAATAATAAGCATCGGTGGAGGAAGTCTAGTTTTGCATGCGAAGTGGTGGAGTATAGTATCTAAAGCCAATTGTTGTTCTGGAGATAAAGAATAAGAGGTGAGGACACACTTCCTTGCATGCAAAACAAAACATGTGCGCCCTTATTGTCCTTAATAAAAGTTGGTGCAAAAGGTTGTAAAGAAGGTGAAACATTATGGGCGCTCCAATAGTGCAAGGTTTCAAATTCACGGAGTCCCAACATATGCAGGTTGTCTAGCCCTGTTGTGTTTCCAAGCTGAAGGCAAGACAATAGATGTCATTCATCTAACATTGAATCCTACCATTGTAGAAGGCACATGCCCCTACGGGCTGAGTGCATGTTGGAAAGCAGAAGAAAGTTTTCTCTGTGTTTTATGCTTCACTATTGGAGATGCCATACAAAAAAAAGGAAAATTGCAACTGACACATAAATGCCAAAGCAACAACTAGGAAGGAAACAAATAAATAAGATTTTAAATATAACAATTAAAATAATTTTAAGACATCATTTTCAAGACGTGAAACAAATGCATAAAGGAAACATTAATGTGGGGAGCTGCAAGATTTCAGTGCCTCCATTACATATTTTATTACCAGTAAAAAGCTTGCATGTATTCTAACTTTTACAGTAAGTTTACTGGAAAGGACCAAAATACTTGGTGTAAGTTATCACATAATACAATTTCACTGCAATATGCTCCTACAAGATTGTCTTTTGATGTAAGGTTTATTGTAGATGCTTTCATTTGTGCTAGTCATATTCAAAAGTTTGTATAATTAAAAGAAATCATTCTTTCTTTAACACGTAAAAATAGAATAGCTACATATAATGATATTTGTGGATTTAATATATTTGCATTCCTTGTTCATAATATCCTTGAAACCTTTCATTTAATGGGTCAACATAAATAGTGACATGGAATTAATTTTACCTTTTGAAAAAATATTAATAAGAATCTAAAGGAGGAAGAGTTGGATATTATATATATTTCTCTTTAATAAATTAACATAATCATCAAGATAGTCTAAGAATTAGAGAGCGAGAAAAATAATATGTCCATTCAAGTATTAAGTATAGAGTTGTCACATATAATGGATGGTATTCATGGAGATATATATTTGTTTACTTTTAAAATAATATCGTAAACCAAGATGTATGCACTCCAATTTAATGTGAATAACAATAACTAAAATATGCATTTAAATTATGGTATATTACCCTGTAAACAAGTACATAGAATAATGGTTTGAGGTTAAATCATAATATATTGTGAATTAATAGATATCTTATGGTTGATAAATTACATATACCATGGTTGTCCAAACCATTTCGAGGTGTAAAACTAGCAATCACACTTGAAATGTGCGATGTGAATGCCGAAGGGAACTCTAAATCGAGGTTTATTTTGAGGGACATATCGGGAAAATGGACTTTTCATTTTTTTATTTTATTTTATTTTTTCCAAATGTAAGGTTCGACTATGTGCAAACATGTTTACCAAAGCGTTCAAAACAACAACATCTGGAAAAATTCATCTATCCTATATGCTTTGATGTAGGGCTTATTTATAGCTAATAAAATATTGATTAGGGCTTCCCCTCATCACACACACACACACACACACACACACACACACACACACACACACACACACACACACACACACACACACACACACACACACACACACACACACACACACACACACACACACACACACACACACACACACACACACACACACACACACACACACACACACACACACGCATGCACACACACAAATAGTATTAAAAATATGGGGAAAATGGGTTTTTTAATATATTTTTTTGTTTCTTATTGTGATAAAGTTTTAGATTTGATGTCATTTAATTTTTTATGTAAGATGAATTCGTGAATACAAATTTCGAGAAAAAAATATGGGAATTAAATACATGCATGTCCCTCATCTATTCCATGGCTCATATTGTTCCCTACCAAACAATGTTTGTTATTTGTGCTATAATTCATCACCTCAATTTCACTCGCGTTATTTATGTGAATGCAATTCACCCTTAAAAAGACAAACTAAAATGCATGGAAAATATACTGCAATTTTATCTGCTTGTCACATTTTACACCCACCCTTTGCAGTTGGTCGTATGAGTGTTTGCGGAAATGAATCACGGGTGCTTCTTTTCTGTCAGCAGGCTTGATACAATTTAGAGCTACAAGCTTTTATCTTAGGCTCTTGTATATAATAGCAGGGTCTTATGAGAGCTTGCCATGTTATGAACACCGAGGGAAAACAAACACAACTAATGCCCAATGCGTTTTAATATATAAAACATTAGTGTGAAAATCAACATATTTCAAAAAACCTTCCACACTTCCACAATGGGCAATTTGACTGAAAATATTGCCAATGGCAGGGATTAATTTAGACAGTCGTTTATAATTTTTAACATGGTTTCAGGTAATAAATATTTACAAATATTTGAATTTACTATCACGCGTGACTTTCATAGTTTAAGTATGAATGACATTTGAAATACATTTATATGTAAAATACACTAATATATATTAACAATAATTATATAAAAAAATAATAATTTATATACATGTTGAGTGCCCACACCTTCACATACCCTATTTCAAAGTTCCTATTTTGTCACAGGCCAGGAGTCCACCGAGAAATATAAACTGAACGGGTTGGAGATTTGTTTATTGCATACATCGAAAAAATGTATGTTTCGAGAGAAATCCCATCTCTTCTATACACAGCCATAATTATTTCCATGACAAGTTGTTTCGTTATTTCACTTGGTGAAATGCTTTACTGTAAAACCTATTAGCATGGAACATGGGGAAGAAGTAATAAATAAATAAAGCGTGGAAAAACAATCGAGATTTATTTTACGTTGTTAATACGGTGTATCAAATGGATGAAGGAAATCACATGAAAATCCACCAACAAGTAATGTGAAGTGGGTTTCAATATGAGGTTTTTATAGCAAGCGCCCTCATAGACATGTATGCTAATTGTGGGAAAAGTGAGGTTCCATGACAAGTGTTTGACAAAATGTCTCATCGCAATATGGTCTTATTGTTTGCTATGATATCAGGTTATGTAGAGATTGGAAACCTTGATGAGGGTCTGTATACCATTCATATAATTTTCCAACGGAATAGCCTCTTGGAATGCCATCATTGCATGATGTGAAGAATGTGAGGGTTTGCGAATTAGGTCTCAATATGATATATTTTATCCCACCATCAAAAGAAAATCTCCATTTTCATTTTGTCTACGCACTTAACCACCCTTGAATTTTTAGAAAAAGGAAAAATAGATACATCCAACGAAAATGGTGGGATTTGAAAATTTCGATCCATCTATAAAATTGATGACTTTTTTACATTCGAGATTACCATAAATAACTTGTCTCAACAACATTGTCACAACCTTAATTTATTGATGTTGTCTAAGTGAACGCAACCTTTATTTACTTAAAATAATTTAAAGAAATGACACCTAAAAACACCCATTGATTGCTTCACATAATTTAAAGAAATCGTTTACTAACTATTGTTTATTCTTATAAATTTTCTAATGTTTATCTACACTAAACAACCATAGATCCGCGAGATCACTTTGCCGATTTTGAACCTTTATAAAATACAAGGTTCATATAAAAATATAAGAAACAATAATCAATCGTCGGCAAAGGGCATAGACTACATTCACTCGCTAAGAATTATTTATTATTTTATTTAACGTCATAAAGTCATGGAACTGTAAAAAACTGAGTCTCCGGGACAGGTGAATTCTGAATTTTTGTGGGTTCATATGGTGGGAAGGGTGTCTAAAAGCGACCAAGCCATTCCAAAGTATACCGTGGAAGCAATTATTGTACCTAATACCCGTATCCATTGTACATAATATTAAGTATTTCATTTCCAACTTCCCTGAAAAACTTTATACAGTGAGATTATCTTACCTGATCAAGAAACATTGGAGGTGGAAGGATTTTCATGTAATGACCCAATTTGAAGTCCTGAAGAAATGCAAGAGCCTAAACCATGCTGATATACCCATAAGTTCTGAACGCTACATTGGCAAGGGGTCTACCCGGATACACATATCCTATTATATACTCAGTGATTATATTCAACTCGGGTTGCTGCATTTAGCTCAGTGATACATTAAATTGGTAGAAATTTAGCATTGAAAAGAGAGAATCACCTGATTAGTAGTGGCTTGGATAACACCAACAGGGAGAGTGAAGGCAAGGGCAATTACACAGGCAAACAAGATTCCCCACCATGGAAACTGAAGTTGTTTGTTGAAACCTTCGCATGATAATAAACCACCACTATGGAACAGACTTGTAATTTGACGATGGTTTTCTGAAGTCACCTGAAATTTGTTGTCTGTGGATAGAATTCGTATTTGCATCCGAGATAAAGCTCGTATTGGCTGCCCGGTAATATGTTGACAAATCATTTGCCATTGCCACGTTGTTGTTGCATCCACGATGGAATGCACACTGCACAACTTTTCAGTTTCAACAGTGGGAAAGCTTTCCGGACGGATGTCGACGTACGGAAAAATGCGGAGTGCTGATCTACTTACGCATGTCAGAGACCCCAGGGCTCTCTCCCATTGTAGAAATGCCTTCGGCGTAAATAGGGGATTCACAAAGGACTCCTACATCTAGAGTAAGAAATAATAACAAATCAATATTGAGAATCTTTTGTAGCTAAATGTAAAGAAACACAATGGTATTTTATGAAATTTGGATCAATGAAATAGGACGTGATAATTAATTATGTTTTAGTTCATCTTGCAGGCCTCTATGTTGTCACGACAATTGTAGGAAAAGCCATATGTTGTTTTACTGGAGTCAATGACCTAGGAGGATTAAATCTATGCACAGAAGCTACATTAAATGTATGGCATACAAACAATTTGTATTATTAGTTTCTATTCCAAGATTTGCCTTTCAGAAAATGTAGCACGACATTGAAGAGCTTGTAAACCTAGTGCCAACAAGATAAAATTGATAATTTTTTGTCCAGCAGAACCATAACGACGAGGTGGGCAATCGACAGGAAGTTCACATTCTTCATAACTTTGTGAGTCAAGTAGATATTTATTTTATTAGAGATGGACTGGTGACTTAAGTCCCACAGTTTAATAGATATTTTCATTATAGCGTGAGCAGGAATACTTAGTCATGTCACAGGATAAACTTTTCAATTTAAGGCTGAGGTTGTCCATCAACATATCGATGGAAGTAGTGGTAAAGGAGAGGCCTTGGATTACTTTGATTTGGCACTGATATCTTACGTTGGAAATGCGCCAAGGGATTGAAGCCAGTGTTGTTCCTGCAGCCCATAAAGATGCAAATACTTGATGCTAGTGGTCTTACATGGCTTGACCCCACGTGGTTTGAAAAATGTTACACATCTTGTGTTATTGATGTGCTTATGACCTATATATGTTGGAAGGGTCATTCCCAAAAAAATTGAATAATTTTTAAAATTTCTAACATTTTTAATTTCAAAAAATTATTTTTTAACCATAAACATGGAACCCTAATCCCAAATGTACCCAAAAAAACATTAGAAAAAGTTTAGACCCATAAATTTCACTGAATAAAGTTAAAATATTTAAATATTAATTATTTTATATTATTTTAATAGTCATTCCCCCGTTGTCCCCAAAATATTAGTATTTGTCGCCATCTCAAAAACCTTGTCCCCCTCCATCATGTTGCCCCCCCACCCCCCATCCTCAAGACTTAGGTTACTGTGGGAAAAGGTCATGAGGATAGTTTTTGATGATGTGTTTTTGGTTAGCACGAAAGAGATCCCTAATTCTTTGATTTTCTTTTCCTTTTTTGTTATTTTTTCAAATTTTGCTTACTTTCAATTTTCAACATTCAAACTTTTTTTTGTGACAAAACAATTGTTCCAATTCTATTGTTTGGTTGTCGGCGATAACACGTCAAAGGCTTCTCTCTACAATACCATCAAACATTATTATGGGATGAATACAAGAAAATAGGATCCCATTTGGTGTATACTTGATTAGAGATGGCTTAATCACTCCAACTAACCAATACATGCAACAAGGTACTACTTGACAAATAAAATTCTCATTATTATTCTTTGCTGATAAGGAGGTTATGGCTGGTCTCAACCCATGCATAGAGAGGACGACGTCTGACAAACTTCTTAAAGATGAAATTCGAGATGAGCTGCAACCTGCGGGTTTACAAGGGTGCAAAGAGATACTTTTTCTTAGGCTTTATGCATTTGACAGAGAATAACCCAACATCCATGTGACTGAATTAGGGTCATTTAACCGTATACTTCTTAATAAATGCAATTTTAGTTTAAGTAAAAATTATAACTGCCCTATTTGTACATTTATGGTGGGAACATTATGGTGCTCAACATAACTCTTCAAAGGCTAGTCATTTGTGTCTTGTGTCATTTTATAGCATTTTTGGGCATGAGTGCAATTGAAATTTGAAACTTTTTTTAGACCATTTACACCAAGAAGCACAACAAGTTGATGTAAGAGTGTGTCAATAACCTTGTCTTTGCACAATTCAATTTTCACCTCCATATTAAGGAAGGATAGGGGAAGGAACCTAATGGCACAATTGACTTGGATGAAATTGACCTATATTTTGACTAGATTTCCACCAATGTGGAGCCCATGTTTACCAATGGGGAGGTCACAAAATGGAGAGAGTAGAAACAAAATTTAATGTAGCAAAAGTGATGGGGGATGACATACTTGATGATGATTTTTATCATGAGAATGGTTTACCATCCACTTTCAATTCGACGAAGATGGGGAGGGGAAGAAATTGTTAATTTTTGTTTGGTTATTAATTTTCAGTGACGATAATCAATCATCATATGATAATATGATATGCACTCTAATTTTTTTCCATAAATCTAATAGAAATAGTCTTATGTTCTTGAAGTTCATTTCATATGTTTTGACAATATTTTACATGTTATTTAAGGTTATTAAGATTGAATATATAGCTTATTTCCCAAATTTTTGTTGAGTTTTCAACGAATATGACCCCAAGTCAAGTTTTATGTGTTGATTTTTTATTGAATCCAAAATTTTGAACTGTAGGTGCACCAATCGCTCTAAAAAACTATGTTACTATTAATCTATATCTACGCTACACAAAAATGGATCAAAAAAGTTGAAAATTCAATCTTCAAGCAATCCTTCGAAACAAATTATGCCATATCAACATTATTCAAAAATGGATCAGAAAACTTGAAACGTCAATTTCCCAATAACCCTTGGAGACACAACCACAAAAACACATCTATACAATAAATTATTAAGAATAAAAATACATACAAAAACATCTATACAATAAATTATTAAGAATAGAAATACATACAAAAATGTATAATAGTCCTTTTTAGTCCATAAAAGATACACTATTCATTAAAATAGAATACACTTTTTGATATGTTTTTTACTGGATTTGACTGGTGAGGGGATGGAATTTATGGTAGTTTAGTTTAGTTTTAGTGTTTCTATTCCTTCTATTTTTTTTGAGTTTTTTCAAACATTAAAAACACCCAAATGCCTGCAATAATGTTTGTATGCCTTCCAAAAACACCCCATAAATGGGTGTGTTGTTTCCGAGATGTTTCTAATAGGTGTCTAAGCGGTTTTGGCACTACCAAAAAATTTACAATGCATTTCGGACCTGCAAATCACTTCAGAAGCATTTCTTAGAACTTAGCTCCATATAGTATAAATTAATACTGACTATCCAGACAGTAGTGTCACATATAATAAGTGGGATAAGCAGCCAAACTTCACGTTTAGTTATACCATCATTGCTAGAGTAAAGACAGATAAGGCAAGGTTCTTTCAAATTATCACATAAAGAGCTTTCACATCTTTTCCATTTCCTAAAATTAGGTATATTATTTTAGCATCAATAGAATCTCATCAACTTGGTAAGCATTTCCAAATTCACTTTCCGAGTTTGTTAAGATGAATTTAAAAAGACTTGACCAAGACTCCACACCTGGAGTAAAACAATAATTTGAAAATGAATTGCCTGATATCTAAAATTCTGAAAAGCTTCAGCTTTAAAGAAGATTACTAAGAGCAGCAATGTTCAAGGGACGAAATTGAACCACCATATGAAAAAAGAGGCAGGAAAAACATCCTAAAGACCAAAAGGAGCAAAACGAGATTAAAAAAATCTAGTAACCCATGACAATAAACTCATCCTGTGGATTGTTCTGTAAAACAATTGGAGACTTGAGGGATAAATTAAAATTTCTTCTATCTTTTGCCACCATCTTGGTAGCAGAACATAAATTTTTTTGCAAATACTTCTCTCCACAGCAATTGTCAGATTCAAAGCAAAATATTTGAATTTGCATAGAACATTGTAGGTACCTGAGGTAACTTATTGTTTCAGCTTAGGACTCTACGAGCCTCCTGAAAAATCGCTTAGTCCTTAACTGAGTGAGCACCAAACTCATCTTTCTATAGACATTCTTCAAAATAAACATACCTTTAAAGCTGGTAGATTTAGAAGAGACAATATGTCCATGGCTAATATTACGCACAAAACCACACATACGCTCGGCCTTCAAACAATCATACAGACAAGGAGCAACAACTATAGAGAGACATCTGAAAGCACCTTTCCAAAAATCACATTCCCTATAAACTAAAACATTGATTGAAGCCCTAGAGAAGAAATGTTTTATTTTTAGATCATTTCTAATGGCAAAGTAGGGGCAAGCACAGTCACTTATTGAAGATGACAACAGAGGACAGGCCACTTGTACATCGGACCACCAGACATGTCCACCATTGTTGACAGGCTCCCTTTTTTTCCAGAAGTGACTACGCTTCACTCAATTTTCACCCATGTATGTGCATGTCCCTTAATTTTAATCATTGAACATGTCATGCTCCCTTGACTACCCACAACGTGTCAGTTTTTTTCCGGCGTTGGTGCAGTGGTCCTATCAAACTCGAAGGTCTTCCTACGTGGGACTGTTTGGCGATGGTAGAGGATGATTTGGAAGCAATTTTGTGACATAATTTGTATGCAGCACATTAACTGTGATTAGTTGGATTCTCTTTTCCGCTAAAACACAAATTTTCCCTGTTTTTGCCCCTGCTTGGCCATAAATTTTGTTGTTTAGGAAAATAATTATGCCATTCGCAGAAGCCAGAGCTAGAGCCAGAGCCAAAACCGTAGCCATCACCGAGCCAAAGTTGTGGACGAATTTGTAGAGTAGAAGGTAAGCAACTACGCTTGCAAGAATAACAGGTGGCTCCCTGAGCCTAGTAATTAATTGTTTAGTTTCCACTTAACATGGATTCATACCAATGTTTCTTCATTGAATCCCTTAATTTTTCCTTCAAATTATCGATGCCTAAGATCATATTTACATTCAAACAACTAGAAGAATGCAAATTAAGTTGTTCATTTATAAATTTTGTTACCATTTCAATTATTTTGATTATAAATTTCCATTGAAAATTAAAAGTTACCAGTTGAATAGTTTGGAAACTGATCACTTTAATTGTTAAAAGAGTCTAGATTACTACCCTAAGATTATACCCAATGTATATTTGAATGGTCTCTGCAGCTCTCAAAATATTCATTTATTTATACTGGCAATATTTTTAGGGAGGATTTGTAATGTCAAGGGAGTGAATTCCTTCACATGATCGATGTCTACCAATGTTTGTGGGGAATTCATTATAAATCACAGACTTATCCATATGGGCAATATAAGTTGAGGCATAATCTGTAGTAGCAGCTTGATTTGTGCATATGGGACTAACAATCACTAATAAGGCTAAAACTAGGAAATGAAGGTTGCTCATCTCCACTTCTAATCATTATTCTAAACTATTACTCCTCCACAATGAGGTATCACAGTCAAGAAGCATTTATAATAATTTCTCTTTGTTAAATAACTCAATCTAATTCAAAAATAATATATTATATTTATAATGTATAATTATTTATTTAATACATTTTTTTCTAATTACATAAGTCAAAAAGTGTGGAAAATTGAAAATTGTAGTGTTTTTAAACACTATTACAAAACACATTGTGTTTTTAATGTTCATATTTGGATTAAAAAAATGTTATCACCAATCATGAGCTAGGGGACCACATATCATACTAAATGCATAGTTACATTTTTTAGGGGAAAATGATTTCCCTCGATTTTAGTGAAAAATCCATTGTCCACTATTTACCCTTTGTATTTTATGTACGTTATAAACTTTCTATAACTGATGTAATAAATTACATCAGTTAAGATGGAAAACACAGTCCACTATCCATAATGTTTTTTCGTTAAGATGGAAAACACACGTGTTTTTCGTCAAGATGGAAAATATGACGGTTTTCCACATGTTCAGGATGGCCTATTTGAGTGTCGAGTATTGGTTTGCCCTTGTTTCCACCGATCGAGCCCTAATACACCTAATGTGACAATTGAACATGTACTAGGGCTAGATTTGGAATCATTTATACCAATTGAACCCTAATACATGTTAAATTAATGTTAGGTGTTGTATTATAGTTTAGGGTGTTTTAATTGCGTTATTTAAGATGACAAGTTAGTGTTTAGGGCATCATATAAGTATTTGAGTGTTTAGGGTATCGTATGATTGTTTAGGATGACACATTAATATTTAGGGCATTCCAATTTTGTTTTGTAAAGTGACCCATTAGTTTGTAAGGTGTCATTATAGTTTTTAGGGTTTCATATCAGGTTTAAGGTTGTTTTTTTAATGCTAAAAGTATCTCGATTGTCAATTCTATTACTTAGGTTGACCCATTAGTGTTTAGGTTTTTGTATCAATGTTTGAATGTTTAGGGTGGTGTATATAGTGTTTAATATGAGTGCTTATGATATCAAATTATTTTGTAAGGTGTCCTAATTATATTATTTACGGTGATCCCTTAATGTTTATAGTCTTCCAATAGTGTATAAGATGTCATATTAGTGTTTATCATGTCTTATAATTTTTTTAGGATATAACATTTGTGTTTTTTTGTTTATAAATTATGTTATAACAAGTAACCCATTAGTGTCCAAGGTTTTGCATCAATCTTTCAGTGTTTAGGATGTCATATGAGGGTTTAGGGTGTCATATTAGTGTTTAAGGTGTCGTACGAGTTTATAGGGTATTACAATAATGATTATGGTTTTGTATGAGACCATGTGTTTCATTAGTGTTTAGATTATCCTAATTATGAAATAGAGGATGAATCATTAGTGCATAGAGTATCACGACATTATTTAGGGTATTGTAGCAATGTTTAAGGAGTTAAATTAATGTTTAGTGTATCTCAATTATTATATGTGGGGTGACTAATTAGTGTTCAAGGTGTCGTATAAGTGCTTAAAGTGTCCAAAATTAATTTAATGTGGGTGACTTATTATTGTTTATGGTGATAGAATTAAAATAATTTTAGATAATACTATGTTTTCATTCATCATTAGAATTAGAATAATTTTAGCTAATACTTGTAGAGATGTTATGTTAATCTTATAAACAATTTTTTAATTTATTTTTCATTTTATATAAACAATCATGCAAAAAAATGAATGTTTTGTTATGTGGAATGAATGCAAATAAAATCTACAATACTATCTAAATGAAGCTAGTGATCATCTAATCTTTCCAAGAATAAGTAGGAATTATACCAGTATGTCTATAAGTGAGATCGATGAAAAATATCTATTACCTAATACTATGAAAATAGGAACAAATTTATGTTCTTGATATATTCATGGATGGCCTAAGAAAACACTTGCGGCAAGTATTTACATAGTTGCTTGGGCACGCGTTAAGAATGGCTTAAGATATTGGTCTAGAAAATGGCACAAAACAATCTAACAGGCCATGTTCTATGGTTAGTAAATTTAAATAAGTTACATCAGATCAACATGTGATATCGATATATTCCGCTCCACATGTCTTGAACTCTATAGTGTCATGTGACATGCGCAAGTGAAATCCCTTAAAATTATTGTGTTCTAACTACCTACAAAACACTAGGATTGACATTGGGAATATTGAACAACAAGGACTTTCTTTCTGAGATATCTCAAAATTACATTAGCTCAACAATATGTGTATCAACAATTGTGCACGTGATAGGTATGACTAGGAATAGGTATGAATTTTGAATTTTTTAGGGTTTCTACATGAATCTATAACTTGTTTAGGGTCTCGTAATAGTGTTTAGGGTGTCATATCAATGTTTAGGATGTCGCATTAGTGAATAGTGTGTCCCAAATGTATTATTGGTGGTGACACATTAGTTTTTATGTCATATCAATATTTCAGTGTTAAGGGTATCGCATTAGTTTTTAAGATATCATTTGATTGTTTACGGTGTCATATTAGTGTTAAGTTTTCCTAATTATGTTATTTAGGATAAACCCTCAATCTTAAGTCATAAACCCTAAAGCTTGAACCCTAAGTCCTAAACCCTAAGCCCTAAATCCTAAACCCTAATCCTTGAACCCTAAGCCCTAAACCTTATACCCTAAACCCTGAACCTTGAGGCCTAAGCCCTAAACCCCAAACCCTAAACCCTAAGCCCAAAACCATAAACCTTAAACCTTAAACTTTAGAAAATAATTATAGTTTTCATTATTATTATTAATTAATATATTTTAAACTGTAAGAAAAGGAGACAATTTGATGTCATATCTATTACCTAATACTTTGTAAATAGGAACGAATCTATGTTCTTGATATACACGAGGATAAATATAACATGAAACTTTAACTTAAGTACAAATATATCGAACAATTGTTTGGAAGCATCTTTTCAAAACGAATGACAAGGTCAAATATTTTGTTTAGTATATAGACACTAAATAATAATGTGAACTATTTTATTATTATGGTATTATTGTATTCACGTATTTGTTAATAAATGAGAGAGGATTCGATAATTTCTATAATTTGTGTTTATTAATCACTAGTATGAGAATAGTTAATTATGTTGATATTACGTTGGTATTGGTTAAATATGCATGTGATCTTCGAGCTCTTAGTTGTAATTCCATTGCTCTTAGCTATGTTAAATTAAATACAATAGGAGAAATTTGTTTTCCTTGATGCATTATAGTTGTAAATATTGCAAATGTGTAGATCATTTGTATATATATATATTTTATTAATTGTTAAATATTGGTAATTGTAATGTTGTGAATGTCTGATGTAAGTTGAAGCTATAAAAATTATGTGATATCATACTCTCACTCTCAATTTGGCATATAGGGGCAAGTGCCTCTGCAAAGACAAGAATCAGTGCGTGTTGAAGGGGCTTGCCCTTTAGGATGCCACATCGATACGCCCAACTATTTTTATGTGATAAAGGGACTTGCCCCTTATGATTCCGCATCAATAGTTGGGTGGTATACTGTGTTGAGCAGAGGTTTTTAAAATCGCCCGCCGACCCTCCACATAGAAATGCACCCTCCTATAATATCGCAACCGTCCCTTTTGTGATGGACGATTGTGATATTATGGGAGGGTGTATTTTGAGTGAAGGATAGTCGTTGGCATTTATTGATACTTGAATTTGTCATGGATATTAGCTTTTTGGTGTTGTGATTATTTTATCATATTGGATGGCATATATTAGATTTGTCATGTATCGTACTAACATTAATTGCATATTTATGTTGTGTACTAGTTACTCTTTTGTGTATTAAATATGAATACCAGGAGCCTAATTTATCTCGATCATGTTTGTAACATGAAGACATACAAAAATACGAGCTTCCATGTAAACTGAAGATGAAGGGTGTTCGCATAAAAAGTTTGAAAACTACAAGAGTTCTTAAAAATAATCCTCAATTTATTAACAATTTATAAATTATATGTATATTATAGATAGTTCAGTATGCCAATGAATACTAGTTGTTTAGAATGTATATCTAATAATTTTTATTACGATTCAAAATTTTAGCACGATTTCTAAAATTCAAATAAAAGTGTAATTTTTTTGAAATATCTATAGTCCTCAATTTTAGTTTGTAAGTTCAATTTTTTGAAAAAGAAGGGTATATGAGTGTTGCGAAGATTATTATGTTATTGTTGTATAATTATTGTGTTTTGGCATGCATAAATTTACATATATTTTAAAGATGCTATTAATATTTTAATATTTTATTTTATTTTATTCGTAACTTCTGTTTTAAATAAACATATTCTTGTTTCGATAGTTTTTATTGTTTTTAGCTAAATGTAATAATTTCTATTTTATATACATCATTTTTGAAAATATTATTTAATAGATAAAATAAGCACCATAAAATATATATTATACGATGTGAATTATATTTGTGTGAGAATGATTCAACATTTGCACAATTCCATAATCTCCATGGACTCGATGTTTGCTACGAATAAATATGGTATAAGTAATTGGAATGAATTTTAAAATGATGTGTAATTTATGTATCATTAATAATGTTGTCTTTATGTTATATTAAACCCCATATTACCATTTGATGTCATATTCCTTGCAATACCAGTTATACACATTACTTTTTTTTCGACGAGCAAAAGGATGGGGTTCCTGTAGCATGGGCCATTTCTTCGAGGAATAAAATTGAATACATTTACGAGTGGTTGGCGGAAGTCCAAAACTGAGGAAAATGCCTTCGTGCTGATTGGAAAATCAATGCATTCATTACAGATGATGCATCAACTGAAATCCAAGCCATCAGGTATGCTTTTGGTTTTTATGTACTACTATGTCTATGACATGTGCACAGGGCATGGTTAAAAAATGTGCACATGTATTGTAGCAAGGAGTCCGGGTGGAAGATTTTCGAGAGACTTGGTACCATCATGTATGGTTCTGAAATGCATCATGAGCACACATTTTGAATCATTCAATACTTCTTTAATGAATTTAAAGAGGAAACTAAGTTCCTCGAGTACTTCAAGAATACATGGTGTGAGAGCGAAGAACATGTTGGTGAGTATGATCATTTTGTGTGTTTCTTTATTAATTACCATCAAGTATAATTCTTGGTTTATAGCGTCACTTATTTTCAATCCGTGTCACTTGATAGCTATGTGGGCAAAAAAAATTAGAAACTTCTCCCATGCAAATCAAGAAACAAATGCATTCATCGATTCCTACCATTGTTTTTTGAAGACTAGATACTTGTGTGACAAACAAAAGAAATATACTCACCAGAAGGACTAGTTGTTCTACACACTTGTGTACAAGGTGGAGCCATTTTACAAACACAAGAGGAAGTTATAAAAATTCAGATTTTTTACCAATTTCAAAAAATAAAGATAACTATTGACAGTGGTTGAGAGAGCAAAGAGTATTCTTGATACAAATTACATTGCAATTACGCCTGATTGCAATCAAGTATGGGTGAAGATCCAAACAAATAGAAGCACAAGGTATTTGGTAAGGAAATGTGGAGCCTTGGACGTATGCGAATGTGCTTGGGCTATCAGAGGAAACACATGTAAGCACATGTTGAAGGCATTGGATTTTCACAAGCATTATGTGTCAACATCATCATATCAAGCACAAGAAGTGATAGGTAATTCAATGCCATCATATGTTATTGATGTAGATTGTTAAGCATAAGTCGTAACGAAATAAGCATCGTGTTGAAATTTTTTTCATTTCACGTGCAGGAGCTAATATTTATGTGAAGACAAGCAGGGTAAATGAAGATGCATTCTGTGATGGCCCCTCCTCACCATATCTAACAGCAGAAGTGGAAGGAAATTCAATGTCATTGTATGTGGCAAGTAGTGATATAGATTGCTAAGCATAAGTTGTAACGAAAAAATCATCATGCTGAAATTGTTTTCCTTTCATGTGCAAGAGCTAGTACTTATGTCGAGACAAGCACGATAAATTAAGACACATTCCGAGATGGCCCCTCCTTGTCATATCCAGTAGCAGAAGTGGAAGGTAATTTAATGTCATCGTATGTGGCAAGTATTGATATAGATTGCTAAGTATAAGTTGTAATGAAAAAAGTATCATGTTGAAATTGTTTTCATTTCTCATGCAACAACCAATACCTATGCAGAGACAAACACGGTAAATGATGGCATGTTATGGGATGGCCCCTCCTTGCCACCTCAACAGTCACTGACAGTTGATAGTTGGTCGTTAATGCCTTCAATTAATTAATTGATGCCAATGATAATGTTCATCACACATATTTATGATAAGGTGACATTGTGTATTCATGTGTACAATGATATTGAAAAACCTAGTGTATAAATAAATAATTTTCTATAATGTCTTATATGTCACAGGTACTCCTATAACAGTTGGGGCTGGTGGTTTGATGATAGAAAGCAATTCAAATTGTATGGAACACACATCCAAAGAATTATTGAAGTCGGTCTTCGATACATGACTGAGTATAGATGAATAAAAAAAACATTCTTTGAATGTGTTCAAAGGTTTAGGAGAGACCTAGAAGTATCAAATATGTTGTCGATGAGTTGACAATGAGACAACCACCACCCGCATGCATCCATGGTTTAGTGTGAGTATAAAACACCACCGCAATGTGACTAAGAGGTCAGTCATTGTAGAATATTTGAAAAATCACGTTGAAGAATACAAATGCTTCCAATTTTCTGACGACAATCGTGTAAAGAGGAGAGAAACCGCACAAATGGAACCTATAGGTTAAAACATTGAACTATTGGTGTGATTGTGAATTCGCAATAAATTTTAATTGTGGAGGCAAAGACTAACATATTGATCATTTATTTTGTAAGTGGTTCAAATGCAAATGAAACATATCCCTGTCGTCGCTTATCTTTCAGCAATTTAGCGTCTACGCAAGGCGTGTATTGAATGTCCTTAATTTCAATATATTTATTTACTGTATGTAAGGTAAAAATCCTTTTATACCTTGTCTAATATTTAATGCATTGTGTTGCAGATGCAACAGATATGCAAAGAGATGTATCTTACGAAATGAGCAGGTTGAGATTTGGAAAGTAAATGTATGGCATGTTGAGTGGGCCTATACTAGAATTGTAAACATTTAAAATTCATGTATATGAGATTGTACATTGCGTATATTTAAAATACATAAATATGGAACGTGTACAACTAACCTACTCTTTGATTATTTTTAGAGCATTTAAAAACGTGTTCGTTGGTGTTAGCCAATGTAGAACCGCTCATGTAATATATGCATAGTAGAAAATAGTTTGACAAACAGAAAGTTGATGTAATTATGATGAAATGATGTAATCAATAGTAACAAATTATCATGTCGAATTTTTATTGCTACTATCAAAGTGCTAAAAAACAAACCTTTTTCAACACTGTAAAAAATGAACCATTGTTTTCCACAAGGTATAAACCGTGATTATGTTCCACCTTTATGTAAAAATGTAAAGCAACTCAAGTAATTAACAGGTGAACAAGGGTTGAATTTTTTCAAAGTGTTAAAAAACAATGTTTGTTTTTCGACACGTTGAAAAACGTATTGTATTTTTCAGCACTTTAAAAAACGTAATTTGGTTTATAACAAGGTACAAACCATGGTGCTTTTCCTCCTTTTTGTAACGATGCAATCCACATAAAATAATTATCAAGTGGAGAAGAGTTGGTTTTTCCAAAGTGATGAAAAAATAGAGTGTGTTTTTCGACACGTTGAAAAACGCAATGTGTTTTTCAGTGCTTTGAAAAACACAATTCAGTTTATAACAAGGTGTAACCCACGATGCATTTACTCCTTATTGTAATGATACAATCCACATCAACTACTTATCAGGTAGAGAAGGGTTGAAGTTTTTCAAAGCGATGAAAATAGAGTGTTTTTTTCGACACGTTGAAAAATGCACCATGTTTTTCAGCACTTTGAAAAATACAATTCGGTTTATAACAAGGTGCAACCCACGATGCATTTCCTCCTTGTTCTAATGATGCAATCCACATTTAATATTTCTCTGGTGGAGAAGAGTTGGTTTTTCTAAATTGATGAAAAAATAGAGCGAGTTTTAAGACACGTTGAAAAACGCATGGTGTTTTTCAGCACTTTGAAAAATGCAATTCAGTTCACCAAAAGATTCAACCCACGGTGCATTTCCTCCTTGTTGGAAATATTGAATCCACGTCATATAATTATCAGGTGGACAAGGGTTTGGTTTTATCGAAGTGATGAAAAAATAGAGTGAGTTTTTCGACACTTTGAAAACATAATTCGGTTCTCAAAAAGGTGCAACCCACGATGCTTTTCCTTATTCTTGTAAAAATTGACTCCACATCAACTACTTATCAGGTGGAGAAGGGTTGCATTTTTTCAAAGTGCTGAAAAATAGAGTGTATTTTTCAACGCATTGAAAAATGCACGATATTTTTCAGCACTTTGAAAAATGCAATTCGGTTTATAACAAGGTGCAACCTACAATGCATTCCTCCTTGTTCTAATAATGCAATCCACATAAACTACTTATCAGGTGGACAAGGGTTGAAATTTTTGAAAGTGCTGGAAAATAGAGTGTGTTTTCTGACACATTGAAAAACACACGGTGTTTTTCAGCACTTTGAAAAATGTAATTCGGTTTATAACAAGGTGTAAACCTCGATGTATTTCCTCCTTTTTCTAACGATGTAATCCACATAAAATAATTATCAAGTGGACAAGGGTTGATTTTTTTCAAAGCGATGAAAAAATAGAGTTTGTTTTTCGACATGTTGAAAAATTCATGGTATTTTTCAGCACTTTGAAAAACACAATTCAGTTTATAACAAGGTGCAACCCACGATACATTTCCTCATTTTTGCAATGATTTAATCCACATCAAATAGTTATCGGGTGGAGAAGGGTTAAATTTTTTCAAAGTGATGAAGAAATAGTGTGTTTTTCGACAAGTTGAAAAACGCACAGTGTTTTCAGCACTTTGAAAAACGCAATCTGGTTTATAACAAGGTGCAACCCACAATGAATTTCCTCCTTTTTGTAATGATGAAATCCACATCAACTACTTATCAGGTGGACAAGGGTTGAATTTTTTGAAAGTGCTGGAAAATAGAGTGTGTTTTTCGACACGTTAAAAAATCCACCATGTTTTTCAGCACTTTGAAAAATGTAATTCGGTTTATAACAAGGTGTAACCCACGATGAATTTCCTCCTTATTCTAATGATGCAATCCGCATAAAATAATTATCAGGTGGACAAGGGTTGAATTTTTCAAAGCGATGAAAAAATAGAGTTTTTTTTCGACATGTTGAAAAATGCACGATGTTTTTCAGCACTTTGAAAAACGTAATTCAGTTTATAGCAAGGTGGAACCCACGATTTATTTCCTCCTTGTAATGATTTAATACACATAAAATATTTATCAGGTGGAGAAGGGTTGGTTTTATCGAAGCGATGAAAAAATAGAGTGAGTTTTAAGACACGTTAAAAAACACAGTGTTTTTCAACACTTTGAAAAACGTAATTCGGTTCTGGAAAAGGTGTAACCCGGGACGATTTTCCTCCTTGTAAAAATTTAATCCACATAAAATATTTATCAAGTGGACAAGGGTTGGTTTTATCGAAGCGATGAAAAAATAAAGCGAGTTTTTCGGCACGTTGAAAAATACACAGTGTTTTTCAACACTTTGAAAAATGCAATTCGGTTCTCCAAAAGGTGCAACCTGTGATGATTTTCCTCATTTTTGTAACGGTGTAATCCACATCAAATATTTATCAAGTGGAGAAGATTTGGTTTTTCCCAATCGATTAAAAAATAGAACGAGTTTTAAGACACGTTGAAAAATACACGGTGTTTTTCAGCACTTTGAAAAACGTAATTCGGTTCTCCAAAAGGTGAAACTTGTGATTCTTTTCCTCCTTGTTGTAACGATGTAATCCACATAGAATAATTATCAGGTTTTCTAAATCGATTAAAAAATAGAGTGAGTTTTAAGACACGTTGAAAAACACACAGTGTTTTTCAGCACTTTGAAAAACATAATTCGGCTCACCAAAAGGTGCAACTCATGGTGCATTTTCTCCTTGTTGGAAACATTTAATCCACATAATATAATTATCAGATGGACAAGGTTTGGTTTTATCGAATCGATGAAAAAATAGAGCGAGTTTTTGACATGTTGAAAAACACAATTCGGTTCTCGAAAAGGTGTAACCCACAATGTTTTTCCTTCTTGTTGTAAAAATTTAATCCACATCAACTACTTATCATGTGGACAAGAGTTACATTTTTTCAAAGTGTTGAAAAACAGAGTGTGTTTTTCGACACGTTGAAAAATGCACTGTGTTTTTCAGCACTTTGAAAAACACAATTCAGTTTATAACAAGGTGCAACCCATGATGTATTTACTCCTTGTTGTAATTATGCAATCCACATCAACTACTTATTAGGTCGAGAAGGGTTACATTTTTTCAAAGTGCTGAAAACAGAGTACATTTTTCGATGCGTTGAAAAATGCACGGTGTTTTTCAGCACTTTGAAAAACACAATTTGGTTTATAACAAGGTGCAACCCGCAATTAATTTCCTCCTTTTTGTAACTATGAAATCCACATAAAATATTTATCAGGTGGAGAAGGATCGGTTTTATCGAAGCGATGAAAAAATAGAGTGAGTTTTAAGACACGTTGAAAAACACACATTGTTTTTCAGCACTTTGAAAAACGTAATTCGGTTCTTGAAAAGGTACAACCCATGATTTTTTTCCTCCTTGTAATGATGCAATCCACATAAAATATTTATCAGGTGGAAAAGGTTTGGTTTTATCGAAGCGATGAAAAAATAGAGCAAGATTTTCGACATGTTGAAAAACACAGTATTTTTCAGCACTTTGAAAAACGTAATTTGGTTCTCCAAAAGGTGCAACTTGCAATGATTTTACTCCTTGTTGTAATGATGCAATCCACATAAAATATTTATCAAGTGGAGAAGATTTTTTTTTCCCAATCAATTAAAAAATAACGAATTTTAAGACACGATGAAAAACACACAGTGTTTTTCAGCACTTTGAAAAACGTAATTCGTTTCTCCAAAAAGTGCAACCCACAATGATTTTCCTCCTTATTGTAATTATGAAATCCATATAAAATAATTATTAGGTGGAGAAGAGTTGGTTTTTCCAAATCGATTAAAAAATAAAGTGACTTTTCAGACACGTTGAAAAACACACAGTGTTTTTCAGCACTTTGAAAAACATAATTTGGTTCTCCAAAAGGTGCAACCCACGATGCATTTTCTCCTTGTTGTAATGGTGGAATCCACATCAAATAATTATCAGGTGGACAAGGGTTTAATTTTTTCAAAGTGCTAAAAAACATAGTGTGTTTTTCGACACATTGAAAAACACATGGTGTTTTTCAGCACTTTGAAAACGCAATTCGGTTTATAACAAGGTGCAACCCACGATGCTTTTCATCCTTTTTATAATGATGCAATCCACATCAAATATTTATTAGGTGGAGAAGATTTGGTTTTTCCAAATCGATGAAAAAAAAGAGCGAGTTTTAAGACACGTTGAAAAACACATGGTATTTTTCAGCACTTTGAAAAACACAATTCGGTTCTCCAAAAGGTGCAACCCACGATGTTTTTCCTCCATGTTGTAATGATGCAATCCACATCAAATAATTATCAAGTGGAGAAGATTTGGTTTTTCCAAATCAATTAAAAAATAGAGAGAGTTTTAAGACACGTTGAAAAACACACGGTGTTTTTCAGCACTTTGAAAAATGCAATTTGGTTCTCCAAAAGGTGCAACCCACGATGCATTTCCTCCTTTTTATAATGATGCAATCCACATAAAATAATTATCAGTTGGACAAGGTTTGGTTTTATTGAAACAATGAAAAAATAGAGCAAGTTTTTTGACACGTCGAAAAACACACAATGTTTTTCACCACTTTGAAAACCGTAATTCGGTTCTCCAAAAGGTGCAACCCACGATGTTTTTCCTCCTTTTTGGTATGATGTAATCCACATCAAATAATTATCAGGTGTACAAGGGTTTGTTTTATCGAAGCGATAAAAAAATAGAGCGAGTTTTTTGACTCTTTGAAAAACATAACAGAAATGAAAAGATGAAATCGTATTCTTTGTAGATATAACATGCATGATTAATTTATAATCAATAGTTTGTATATGAATTTTAACACAACCAAAATAACAAAATTTCCACTCCTTTTTATTTAAACCCATGAGTGAAGCCCATATTACAGTGGATACAATGTGATAAAATCATAATATTAGACAAACCATTTATACATTTACACCAAATTTATAGTAACCATAGAAAATACTAATTATCTCTTATAATATTGGATGATAATAATGAATTACATTGAAATAACCAATATTATTCTTGCAAACTTCTTGAAAACCAAAACATTTTTTTGAAATGGAAAATCCTTCGCATCAAATTTGTATAACACTGCAAAAAAACTATGAGAAGATGAGAAGTTAGACTTGAAGCAATGAAAACAATTTTGTAGTCTTAATGAATGGTAACACACATTTAAACTAAGATCAAACCATTCATTAATATATGCACAAGTTGAAAGAAAATTACATGATGATGTCAAACCTGCAGAAATCTAACAAGTCCATTAATAACATATATTATTGTGAACGACATTCCAATAATTGTTATAGTTTACTCAATAAAAAACCATTGTAATGTATATGTAGTATGAAAATTACATGCTTCAATGAGTACTTGAAATTTGAATTCTCTATAATATGTACATTAACTAGAAGTAACATTCACAATACTCGCACATTTTAAATCTTATTCCAATTTAAATCTTGCTATTTGATTTTCAAACCTTCTAATATTTTATTATGTTTTGATGGTTTAATTATTATTTACTCTTTTAAAAACTAAAATATATGTTTAACCAACATCTGTTGATGTCAAAGGTCACATGGAAAGTGTCATTTTATTACAAAGTCATATTTTATGTCAAAGGTCACATGGACAGTCTTCGGTGTGAGCGACTGGTACTTTTTTCTCAGTTGACGCCTTGGCCAGGATGTACATCTTCTTCCATAATTCTTTGTGACCTTTGTGAATTTTAAAAATGGAATTAAAGCTTGCTACTTGATTTTCGAACACTTTTTTGTTCGATTCACACGTCATCTCCCAATTCTTAATTTCTAATTCCAACTCTTGAACCTCAAGCTCCAACTCCATCTTCCTCGAGGAAGCATCTAGTAATTGGTCCAATAATTCCTTTTTTTTGACAATTTTAAATATTGCAGTCTAAGTCTTTCACGCTTAGTTTTATAAAACTTTTCCTTATTCATTGCAAGTTTCATTTCTATTTCCATACGAAATGACGGGGATGACTCATCTTCTTGTTCAACTTCGACATCTTTGTTTGTAGGGATCTCTACAGTCTTTCCAAACACATTAGTACTAGAACTATAGAATTTTGCATAATCTTTCGGTTCCGGCACTGGTGAGGCCTTGCACTTTCCAACCTTCTTTTGTCTTGCCATCTAATTAAACCTGTATTTAAACAACCAAGTAATATATGTTAACATTCAAATGTAATTGTAACCATATACCATACACGGAAGAAGAACACAACTAAGTAACCATATACCATATACCGTAATCCACAATCCATAGTCACATTAATACATTAACCATATACACAGTGACAACATCATCATTTATACAATAAATGGAATGTGACATAACAAGAATAAAAACCATCTAATGCGCTATAAACAGAACCACAAACCATATTCAATTTAACAAGAATGTAATACTAAATCGTAAATGTCAAACACATTAAAGTAACAACCTCATCACACATATATACACTTGTCTTCTAATCACACTTGTATTACTCTTCCTTATTCATCACATCGCATACCAGATATAACAATTCATATACATGATCTAAATACTAATTAATGTGCACATCATAACATCAACCGAAAAACAACCATATTAGTGTAAAATCACATACATCTAATAATCATAATATAACCACATACGTCTATCCATATCATCTATTATGCTACAAAGGAAAAATTCATTAAATATAACTAATTTTTTGCATACCACATAATCAATATCTATACATATATGTCAAATATATAAGTAAAATTTGTCAAATATGTAAGTGAAATATAAAAGTACAATAACACATTGATGTCAAATATATAAGTAAGTTCAATATGTGTTTAACAAGCATATTTTCATCTCAAAGGTTGTATGACTGGTATATTCATTTGTTATCATTGTCTTCGGTGGGAGTGCCTGGTGTTTTTTCCTCAATTTCCACCTTGGTCCTGCATGTACATCTTCTTCCATACTTCCTTCTGATCTTTGTGTATTTTAAGAATGGTATTAAAGTTTGCTACTTGATTTGTGAACACTTTTTTGTCCGCTTCACGCATTGTCTCCCAATTCTTAATTTCCAGTTCTAACTCTTGAACCTCGAGCTCCAACTCCATCTGCCTTGAGGCAATTTCTCCTATTTCATCCAATATTTCCTTATTTTTTTCGTAAAATATAAATTTTCCAATGCAAATCTTTCACACTCATTTTGATACATCTTTGTCTTCTTTGTTACAAGTTTCATTTCTAATTCCATACGAAATGACGGGGAAGACTCATCTTCTTGTCTAGCACCGACATCTTTGTTTGTAGAGATCTTTGCATTATTTCCAAATGCATAAGTGTCACTATTGAATGTTTCATAATCATTTAGTTCTTGCACTTTCCAGCCTTATTTTGTCTTGCCATCTAAATAAACCTGTATTAAAACAATCGATTATTATCTGTTACCATTCAAACATAATTAGAAAGGAAATAATGCACTTAAATTATACTTAACAAAATATTATCATGGATGAAATATATAGGAAATTTTCGTAAGCACATCAAACCCAAGTACGCATACATGGATGAAGAATGCAACTATGTAACCATAAACCACAAACCATAATCCATAATACACAAAATTTGAAAGCAAAATTGTGAATTATCTATAGTAAATTACTGAACACGTCAAACCCAAGTAGACATACAAGGAAGAAGAACACAACTATGTAACCACATACCATAAACCGTAATCCACAATCCATAGTCACATTAATACATTAACCAGATACACAGTGACAACATCATCATTTATACAATAAATGGAATGTCACATAACAAGAATAAAAACCATCTAATGCATTATAAACAGAACATAAATGGATAACTCTATGTAACCCATAACCACAAACCATATTCAATATATCAATAATGCAATACTAAATCGTAAACCTCAAACACATTAAAGTAACATCATCATCATATACACATATATAGTAATTTGACTCCTCACAAGCAATGTTATACAATAAATGTTTTCATCTCCTTCACTGTCCTATTGTTAGCGACAGACAATACTCCATCATAAAATTTAATATGTTTCTTCTCATCTCTATGGACAGAATTTGTTGTGAAGCCAAGAATGGGGTGGGGCATATGATGTCTTTATCAGAGTATGGTGCGTTGTCTCAACCTGTACCTCATCATCCTGAAATCCAACCATATAGTAAATAAGTCAATGTAGATGAATCTCTCAGTTAAACACATAATTAAATTAAATCATCCATTACATCTACTTGCCTCTTCGCAAGTGTCAAGTCTAATATCTCTGAGATCCCATTTATCAAACCCTTTAACACACTCTACCACAATTCTTACAAATGAATTAGGTTAGGGAAATGGAGCAGTGGGAACAATGGCCTCAGAAATAATGACTTTGACAGTAAATTGGGGGAGTGTGATGCCATGACACTTTGCGTGTGGGATACTATCACAAACCACTCCTCTCGCGACAACTATATCATCTGACATTAACCTGACTTCGACCCCATCAGGAAAAGCCTAGAATAATGACAATCTTAATTGAATTAATAACTTTATCTTAATTTCACCAAAAAGAATACAGAAAATAAAATGAGAATATTCAATAACTTACTAGTCCAGCTCCTTCATCTCTCATATTATCAAAAATGACATTTGTGCCCCTCTCCTCATGCCTCCCCTTGTCAACCTCTCTCTCCTCAACTGGAAAAGAAGATGTAACTCCAGTATTTTTCATCTCTGCCTCTTTGACCACTCGTGAAGTTATCTCTCCAATAAGATCGAGACCAAAGGCTGATTGAGAAGGGGGCGTGTTACCGCAAACGTCCACCTACAACAATAAAGTCATCAAGACAATTTAAATATCAACAACATAAGGCAACATACAAGGTTCAAGTGCATGTTAAGTGGTTTTTACCTTTCTCCGTTTCACACTACGAATCGAGTCTCTCTGTCAGCGTAGGAGCTCACATAAGGGAATGTCATAATCCTACGCAAACCTACAGTTAGTATATACAAAAATAAACAAAAACTACATTTTATTCTTACTTACGAAAGACCAATAATTTCTTATTTTATCATTCGTAGGGGGTCAAAATTTCTACTACTTGTTCCACCCTCTTCTCTATCTTCCTGTTCATGACATAATATTAAGTTTTTGATTTCCAACCAAACATAAAATTTAATATATTATACTAATCTTAAATTTACCTCAGTTTTGATATTTGAGTTAATTTTTCCTCTCGCTCTCACCCAATGCTCCTCTCTCTCCTTTCACATCTTCTTTGAATCGTAGGTGTGCATTGCAGCATCCACCTCCCTCTTTCCTTCTTGGCTCAACTCCTTGAATCAATTTTTGCATTCTTTTTTGCAAACTCGATCGACAACCCTCCTCCGCTGCAAGTAGTATCGTTGCCTCATGACATAGTTCACATCCCCCTCTCTCTTTTGCATGTATGCCCTGCTCCTATCTTGAGGGATAGGTGGTCATTTTCCCATATACTTACTGCCACACTTCTGAGGTTCCAAGGAGGGAAGATTGTCTTCTACTTGGTGATGTTGATTAAGTCTATGCAACTCTGAAAACCTAACATCCCCACTAACAACACATGATCCATGCTGGTAGAAATAACGAATACGACCATTAACATATTTAGTTATGTACTCTACGGGTGGCTCATGGATATCTGAGTGAATGGGCTCAGAAGGCCCATCAGACGTAGCTCCATCAACTATTGGAAGAGCATCTCCCTTTGCTTCCTCTATGACGCTTGCGAAACACGTACGCACCATGTGATATGAAGGTGCTTGTATCTAGGGAGTACAAGTGCATAACTATTAGCCCAACATAAAATATTAAGTATTTTGCAAAAGAGGTAATGTTCACATATTCAAATATAACCATCATGGAATGTGAAGAAACCTTGTGTGAAAAGACAACAATTTCATAATTGTTATCCCAACAAATGACATTAGGTACATTGCTATGACAAACAATTAATGTTCACAAAGTTATATATTACCTGTCTCATTATTTATGTCTTCCTGAAAACATAAGAATGGATTGTGAACATGGATCGACCCATGTCGCGAGCTTCCACATGTTTCGTTCAAGTGCATTGTCATAACCATCGTTGAAGTGACACATTGTAAAACAAGTTAAACTGAAACAAATGGTGCATGAACTTATTTATTCATATTTTTGCATTCAGATTGAGAAAATCATGCACAATAAATGATTTGTGATGAAGTTATCCGCACACATTATTTTTCAAAACTGGATACTCGACTCTAGATGTTTCCGAAGTAAACATGAAATGTGAATTGCAAGTGTGTTACAAGACAAGATAGGATTAAAGCATGATGTATCCACAATGCCAAGTTTATCAACCAACACTATATGATGTATCATCATATTATCCACAAAATATATAATATATACGCTGGAGACAATTCACATAATATTAGTTATTCATAATCTAATAAATAATGTATGTCTACCATTACACAAAAAGGAAATACAATGTGTACATATATCATATTGAAATGTCTTCCATGGCAAGTGCTAGCAAAGCTACCACTTCTTGGTTTATAGTGTCCCTAGACACTTGACATACATCTAACCTACCTCTATTAACTTTTACATGCACATATGAACATTTCACAAAGCGAGATACACTCTCTAGTGCTTGAACTCGAAGAATTGAAAGATTTACATTGTTACATTGGTATACACCAGTCATTTGTTTCACAACAAGCATATCATGAGAAAACACACAAATGTTCCAAACATCGTGGTGTATCGCTTCCTCAAGACCCAATATCAAGGCCCTATACTCAGCCTGGTGGAAGGTCATAGTGGCATTTCTGACAATTGTACCTCTTTCTACTATCTTGCTTCCATCAGGGTCGTATAATATGAATGATGAACATGCAATATTTTCAGAGGTATTCGACACTCCATGAATTTCCAATCTCCAAATGGCAACCATGTTTACCTTTACAATGGACAAAAATATATCATAAGCAAACATAAAAAAAATTAGAATGAACACTTCAAATTTGACTTTTTCAATACAACAATCTGTACTTTAACATATGGCAAGGCCCTAAAACATTTGCTACTGATTTCGTTCATTAATAATGATTTCTTATTGGAGATTCAATGGAGTTAGTACTTTGTCTAGGGACATACACACTAAATGAGTTAACGTCATGTGTTCGTGAGCGACTTCTTTTTGGGAAACATTGTATTAAAACATTGTATTCCTTACAATACTAAAACTTGTATTCAGTATGTTAGACTAAAGTGTGAATATATTTTGGAATATATTGGAATCGTAATCACGGGTTTGGTTCCATTCCACTCATTTTCTGTATAGATAACTTTATATTTCTAACATATAATTAATACAAGCACAATTTAGAATAATTTTTTAAAAATATGTTTTCCTATAATTATGAGTTTATAAATGTAATGGGTAAATATTAAATTTGAATAAATCACTTAATAAATTGATTAGTCTATTATGAATAGATAGATTTCAATCTATTTGCAATATCAATATCTATAAACATTTGATTAGGGTTAAAATGGGTGTAGAACAGTAAATAACATTTGATTAGTTTTCAAAACCAAATCAATAAAGAAATATCTAGTACATAGGGTTTAGATTTATCATGTTCGTAGGAGTGACAAGAAGATGATCATCCAAGATAGAGTTTAGATTTATCATGTTCTTGGGAAGTGACAAGAAGATGATCATCCAAATCTTGTAGTACAATTGATTTTTATGAGACACATGAAAACTAGAAAACTTACATTTATCAGAACCAACAAGTGTATACTGTACACTTGACATTTCAAGCATACCTAAACCATACACTTGACATTCCAAGTAATATTGTGCACTTTAATTCAAAATATGTTATTACGAGTAGATTTTCCAGAAACGAGGGGTCCAAAAACTCTCTCAAGTTTCTAAAACTTCATTACAATCAATGGTAAAATGTACTTCTTTAGCTTTCCCTAAATGGGATGCTGAAGTTTAAACCATAAGGAAACAATAATATGTTTTGGGGTTTTCATTTTATCAAATATACTAATCTTTCTTGATATTTAACAAGTCCATCAATAACATATAGTAATGCGAACGACATTCCAATAATTGTTATAGTTTATTCACTACAAAACCATTGTAATGTATATCTAGTATTAAAATTACATGCTTCAATGAGTACTTGAATTCTCTAGAATTAACTCCTTTTCAAACAATATTGATTTTCTATATTATGTAGATTAAGTAGGGTACATGTGCATCTCTAGATGAGTTGAACTCATATTAGAACACTATTGACACACAAATAAACAAACTGATATATGACTATAAAAAAATGTGAATAAGGTAGACCAAGGGTCACATGGATAAATTTCGAAGAGAACGGGGACTCTTTTCTCATAAACATGTAGTTTACCAAAACCTTTTGGACTTAAATTCCTTGTCAAGTGCACTGACCTAGCAAAAGACTTAGAACTACACAAGATAATTAATAAATAAATAAATAATCAAAGGGGGGCCATATGAATACCATAAATGATTGGAAATGATAATTGCACCAATACAATCCTAAATAGGACAAATGATCATAACCCATACTTAGTGAATTTGACATGAATATTTAAATATTTTTAGACCTTGTTAATTTTTCCTTTTTTAACTAGACTTCATTGATTGGTTTCAAATAAGCCTGAAGACATTTCATTTTTGGGGTTGTGAAGATTTTAGAAAATCGTTACCAATACGCATTTGGTACCTAAATATAATTATAACATAAATGAATTTTAATAATCTAAACTTGCTATAAAATATATAAACATTAGTAATTTTAAAAATATAATCCATAGAAACACATTTTAATACTATGGAAAACATATTTAATCCAATGCAAAACATATTTAATATTTAAGCTCGTGTGAATCAAGAATATATTTGAACAACAAAATGAAATATATTTAAGCTCGTGTGAATCAACATTCGACAAAAATTAAATATTTATATAGGTTTTTTTCAAACATGTCATAAGTTTTTTAGTACAAAACATATAAAAGCAGTAACTATTTTTTTTGTTTTTAGCAGCAAACTTGGAGCTGCTTCCATGTGCAATCTTTTTTGCACAATTTTTTGGATCTATCGTTGGTTTTATGACCGGAACTCCCATCTTCCTCAGCTTATGGGGAGGCTCATACTTCTGGGCTTCCTCCATCGTGTCATAAGCTAAACCGTATCCGCGTGAATGAGAATCTATAGTGCAGAACTTAGACAAATAAATCACTGAAGTTTTTGGGCAAATTGAGTCGGGCTTTAACCATGTTTGCAATTTCTGGTTTTGATGGTTTATTTTGGTGATGGTGGTCTATGTAGACCACAAATGTGGACCTCTTGAAAGTTTCCTCCCTTTGAAATTTGGGAGTAGTCAATGTTATTCTGATGGGATTCGGATGAATACAACTGTGTGTATTCATTTTCTCCACACATAAGAGAAACTAAATACAACAACACATGCATACAAAAATATACAATTAACGTTAGTACGATACATGACAAATCTAATATACATCATCCAATATGATAAAATAATCACAACATCAGAAAGCTAATATCCATGACAAATTCAAGTATCAATAAATGCCAACGGCTATCCTTCACTCAAGATGCACCCTCCCATAATATCACAACCGTCCATTGCAAAAGGGACGGTTGCGATATTATGGGAGGGTGCATTTCTGAGTGGAGGGTCGGCGGGTGACTTTAAAAACCTCTGCTCAACACAATATACCACCCAACTATCGATGTGGAATCCTAAGGGGCAAGCCCCTTCATCACGCAACAATAGTTGGGCATATCGATGTGGCATCCTAAGGGGCAAGCCCCTTCAGCACACATCGATTCCTATCTTTGCAGAGGCACTTGCCCCCATATGCCAAATTTAGAGTGAGAGTATGATATCACATAATTTTTATAGCTTCAACTTTCATCATAAAAAATATAACTAATAAACAATTTTCTATATACAAATGATATATGCACATTACCATTATCTACAAATATAATTAGTACGGAAAAATCAAACTTACTCTAATGTTATTCCATTTAACACAACTAAGTTCTCTCAATCATATTAAGAAATTACTAAACGTTTACAATTAATTATATTATGAAAAAAATTAAAACTAGTCGCAACTATGTCTATTCAAAGATAAATTACTAAATCAAACCAAAATAGTACATGAATAATAAAATTGGAATAATCACAATAAATAGATAACATCAAAAAATAAATAGCAATGCATTTACTCTCATATGTAAATTTTTAAGAATAAATACCAATGCATTTAGATAACATCAAAAAATGAATATTTACATTTCAAATCCATTTATTATGCCATCATACAAATAATAATGAAACAACTTACAAAACAAATTATTTAAAAATTAGGAATATCTTCAACTATAAAAACAACTCAATCATCCATAACGTATGAGATGAAATTTATATTCAAAATTAACTGAACGAACATGTAATAGTATCATAAAACATAAATACTTATATTCAATTTTTTTATTGATTTGTATAAACAAAATAAAAGTATAAATCAATTTTGCAGCTTCTATACTAATAATAAAATCATATCAGAATAAGTGTTTAATAGTTTCATGAGAATCGAAACCGGTCAATAATAATATATTTGTGTCATTCTTAGTTTGTAGAAAAAAAATCTTCATGTGAATTTGGGATTTTGGTATGCGGGAGTAAACGTTAATCACTAAATATTAATAAAATGTCCAAACTTATGCATATGCCCATACCTAATATAAGCATGTTTAATATAAGAAGATATTATAAAATATAAGAAGCTTATAGTGTATGGCATTTCAAATGTATGTGTTATAAATTACATCAATAATTTAACTGTATGGCATTACTTCTAAATAATATTTACTTCCATACCTAATATAAGCATGTTTAATATTGTGTATGATAAGAAAGAATAAATACTTGAAAAATTTTTTGTTGAAAAACACACCGTGTTATTCAACATTTTTCAAAAACAATTCCGAATAAAGTATATGGAATGTCATCCCTGGGATCAACATATGATAAACATACTAAATCAACTAACATTAAAAACCGCCATACTAAACTAGACAAACATTAAAATTTGGAATCTACCATACTAATAAAACTTTGGGGGACCCTTGAAAAATTGTATCAATACTTAGTACATTTCCATATGTACTCCCACATATGTCGTACACATGATTCACAACCCTAATATCTTTTACAACCTCTTATAATGTTTTGTAGAACCTCATAGTGTTGTGTCATGTTAGAACACTCATGACTTGCTTTTACGTATGACAATAGTTGCCACGTACATTCATAAGAATTCTACACTTTATCATTTTCTTAATAGTATTTTCTTGTCATGAAATATGCAAGTGGAGCACTCCATGATCCTCCATTTTCAGAGCATATTCTTAGCATAGCACATGTCAAAAGTAATTGTTACTTGGCTAGGAAGGTGAATATTCTTGTAGTCGATATCAATCATAATTGTTAGCTTATAATATATGTATGTACGTACGTACGTATATATGTATGTATTGTTACCACACTTTAGGGACCATGTATCAATCTTGATCAATAAGGCACTTATGTATACCAGAAATGAAATGGTTACCATTTCTTAAGTATTAAACATTATATACTTTGTAGTTCTAGATACTTTCAAAGTAGCTGCCCTTATGTATACCAGAAAGGAAATGGTTGCCATTCCTTAAGTATTAAATAGTAAATACTTTGTAGTTCTAGATACTTTCAAAGTAGCCTAGAAAAATCAACAAGAACACATTCCCCTTATGATCACAAGATATTGTACTCTTAGCCTTATTCGTTCATTATCCACATGTGTAATTTATTTATTTATCATATTGAATAGAAGGTTCATCCAAGTGCATATAAGTATTCCACATTTAAATGTGCTTGGTTAACTAAATGATTTAATCTTTCTTACACATTCTACAATATACTACTCCTCTCTTAGTGTGGCATTATCCACAACATAATCGATTATGAGCACCATTATGTAGATAAAAAGGTGCAAAAGTGTGAGTGTTGAAACACCCAACCTTATTTTATTATATAGATTGAATGTGTTGAAAACTTGAAATCTCAAGATGGGATCAAAATAGACTCACTTGAACATCAAGAAAGCTTGGTTACCTGATATGTTATCTAGAATAGGCTCAAACATGAACCTATCCCGTGACATTGATAATTATCCTCAATGATTTCTAAAACTCCAAATATAGCATGGAAATTCTCTTGTTTATCCTCCTTGGGAATCTTGCTCAGGATATATACAACATTATGTGGTATTTCTATATTTGTTTTTCTTGGTTCAAACCCTATAAACAACTCAAATTCTTAGAGATAATTTTAGAATAAAGTACAAATTGATCTCCCACTCTCCATTGAGTGATATCACCACACTACATATCATAAATTTAATAATGGCTTATGTACTTCTCCCCTTATGAGTGAAGTGTATTTACTACACTCTTGATATTATATGCTCAATCAATGCAACTATGAGTAATCAAATGTAACTAGGATAATCCTTCTCTTGGCACAAAATACTTTGCAACATGTAAATTTAGACATGTATGTATTGCATATTAGATTTTAACTCATGGAATACTCTTAGAATATTTAAGATGTGTATAGTCTTTGTGAATAGTTATCTCTAAGGTGTGCCTTATATATAGTGTATGAAAATAAACTTTAAGGTTATTATTTATATATGAGACTCTTCATTGAAATTCCTGCACAAGCCAAACTGGAATTCGCATCTAAGGTGACCTAATAAAAGTGACCAAATAGAGAAAAAGACCATTTTTTCCCAAGAAAAATAGGTTCAAGCAAGGAAGAATGTTTGACTATAAATCTAACATATATCACTAAAATTTTCCATATCTCAAATGAACAACTCATGAGGAAAGGGGAAGGATGTCTATAGAGGTGGAGTAGGAATATTAAACAATCTGGAAGTGGTATTTAGAGTTTTAACATGACAAATAAAAGTGACTATAGTGGTATAATGGAAATCAAAAGGGGAAATGTGTATCAAAAAAGTTAAATATGTGCTTCTACTCCAAATTTTCTAAAAGGTGAAAAAATTGATGTTTCCAAATGCCTCCTACAAAAATAAGGTTATTAAACTCCTTACTTTAGATTTATCTCATGGCATAATGGTAATACAAAGGGGAAATGTGTATCACAAGAGTCAAATTTTCTATTTAAAATAATATTTTTTTAAAAAGTAAATGGAAGTAGACGATGTGAAGCCAGACTCCTTAGTCTATAATAGTATCCCCCAACCAATACCAAGAGGGTATTTCTGGATGGGAAAGACAAATAAGTGGAGATTTATTAAAAATATGTATTTTTAAGTATACATGAATTCAAACTAATCGTAAAGAACGATAAAGAGTAGTTCAATACAAAAAGAAAAATTAGAATTTTGAAGTTGAATGATGTAATGAATATGTTTGTTCTATGCAAATGGTAAAAAAATGGAAACAGAAATATTCAAAATAACTAATCAGTGAAACTTTAAGTTCTTAAAATCCATGTTTGAATACATGTTACAACTATAAATTAAACATTTAAGGTCTCTAACACAAGAAGAAGAAGTTCAATGTAAGGGGAATTCATATATACTAAGTGTCATTCAAATGTTAATAAGGACATGTAGCTAGTCACAATATTATATAATCATTCGGGAAATACATTCCTATAGAGTTATAACCTTCAGTCCATGAGAAAAATTGTCATCACAACTTGCATAGAAACCTTTATCAATATATGTGATGCACTAATTCCACTTAAATAGTTTTAACATTGGTTCTAATGAAATAAAAAAAATTATATCTTTTAACACCATAGTCTGGCCAATACCCTGAAAAACTAATGTCATTTGTTATTCCAAGTATTTTAGAAAATAGAAAAAAAAATGATTGCCATTGCTACGAGTTGGTGAGAAATTGCTTCTAATTTTCAATACATGAGATAGGTTGTGCATTGATCCTTTAGATGTTTGTGTGTTATTTTATTGCTAACATTGATTCTTGTTTTCATTGTTAAAATATTGTGCACATTTGGCACTCATGGATTGTGTAGGAAAATAAGTTGAAATTTAACATAGGCATGTTGTTGATAAGAGTATATAAGATTATAGTAAAATGAGATACAAGGTTTTAAATCAATTTGGGGACAATCGACTTATTTCTCATGTCTATAGTGTGCCATTTTAGGAATATTTTTATAGCATGCTAGGAGGTAGTGAGGTGATGTAAACAGAGCTCCAACGGTGAGTTAGGGACGGCGAGTTAGGGGATTCCACATACATGGCTTGCTAGAGATTGAGCCTACTAATAATGACACGACCGTGATGGTTACAGACAATGTAAGAAAAATGGGATTAGGGTATGGCATTGCTATAACAGTGGGATTTCTTGTTTTGGTTTCTATGATAATGTCACTCAACACATTTTGTCAAACAAACGCACGATATATAAATAACCCAAATAATGTCAAAGTTTTTTATTAATGGATGGTGCAAGAAAACAAGGGTATAAAATGGAAAAATCTCGCCAAAAAAATCCACAAAGTTACGAAACCATGAATCTACCAAACGGTATGAACACTGGTAGAGGGGATAGGGGATCTGAAACTTATGGTAGTAAGATGGGAAGAAACATTGCCCTCCTCTACAATGAACTCCTCTGGACCGAAAATAGTATAATGATGGCTCCCTTCCGTGACAGAATCCTTCCTCCCTTTTGGCTTCTTCCTCAAAAACACAAATGCAGGGTTTCCATTATGGTCTTCTTCTTTTCCTGGCCTCGTTATCTCGTTTCGAACTTCCCTCTCCTCATGATTTGATGCAGGATTAGAAATGATTCAAAGAACTGGGTATGATTCATTGGCGCGGAGGGAGCGGTGGCACAAAGATTAATGATTCAAAATTGAACAGTTGGCATCTAGGTCACTTCTGCCACATCAATCAGGCTTCCTCCCCCATACATGTCAACTCCCACGTCAACGGGGCATCAGTTGTGTGGTCCCCACCATGGTTTCTAGCATCAAGATTTTAGGTACGAGCATGTCCAATGGTCCATAGGAACCATGACGGAGGGGGCACCATACATAGGTGTGAATTGAGTGGAGCGTAGCCAGCGGATTTGTTTCCCGCCTTCGCGTATGGTTCACAGATAGAAATCAAATGGGAATACATTACCACAGTCCTGAATTTCAATCCCTTCTGACATTCACTTCAGTGGTTTTGACATTCATTTTAGTGGCCGATACATGTAAGGCTGATCCATATCCGTGAATTGTAAACCAAATGATCACAGCCTCTCATTTCTCTGTCCTATGTCAAACGGCAGGGGACTTTCTACCATAGAACATGCCTTTCGGCGTAAAAATGTAGGTATATATTAATATCAAAGTATTTTTCTTAGATTTGCCTTTTAACAATTTAACACGTGTTGGTGATAAATGAATTTAACTTAGTTGTTCATCGTATTAGAATATTTAAAAAAAAATTAAAAAGGTATGATATTCTATGTTATGTCCAAAGATATCACAATTTTTCGATCACTTCTCTAAGAAAGAAGAAAGACACTTACAAGGAATTTGTGTCTTTATTATTTTACACCTAGAAGTCCAAAACAATTACGTAAAAGACATAGATAAGCTAATCCTAATCATATTTAAAATATTTTAAAAGTAAAAAAGGGGTAGTCTAACCAATCAAAATTATGAAACAAGTGCATGGGGGTAAGGAAATATCCACCTTGATTCTACATAATAGTCGACTTGTTGGAAACTCAAAGTCTAAAATCATAATTAGACAAAGCTCATAAATAGATTGTGAATTTGACAACTTAAATGTGTCTAAGTCAAGTTTAGTAGTGAGAGTTAGGTTTTGCACCAATTTTTTTTTTCTAAAAGTGTCAAATATGTGCCACCAATCCAAATTTCCTAAATGGTGCCAAGATTAATGTCGCAAGTTTCTCATACAAAAAATAGGCTACAAAAAATGCCCCGCTTTAATGTAGTATTTGAAATGTTATATTAAAGGGATAAAAGATGTCTAATGTATGTGCTTCCCATCACTGGTGTAATGTAGAGGTAGGATGTTGTATCTTGAATGCTTTATTGTCCAATATCCTATCTCTACAACTATATACAACTTCATACAAACTGTTCTTTTTTTAATAAGATAATACAACTTCATAAATATGTGAATTATATTGTCATTGTTGAAACTTGTTTGGATAGTGGCATGGGTATACATGTCCTAAGTAGTGTAACCACTGAACTCACAAAGATTCCCCTATCAAGTGGAGTTATGACACTAATAAATATTGTGAAACCATGGAGGTTCCTTTGCCAATAGAGACAACACATTAGTTAATACTAATGAAACCATGGTGCTGAAGTCCATGAGTGTCAATTGAATCAACTAAAATTGAGTGTGACCATAATATAACATTGCAGCACACGCTTCTTGGCCAAAGAAATGAACAAATTTATTCCTAAAACAATAATGGGACACCCACCTCTTAGCTAAGGACATGAAAAAACGTGATATGAATGGGAAACTTATTTAATTTAATCTAATACTACAAGGAGTCCTACAACCAACCCATCGTAAGGAATAATTAGTTACTTTATTGCAAACTGAGTAGCCCAAAGTGTTAATATATTATGTATCACCAATCCAAAATATGATAAACCAACCTGAAAATGTAAACATAATGTCTCTAAAATTTATGCAATCTCCATGAAACCATGTCAAATGTCTTCGAAATTGAATGTGATTATTCTAAAACTATGAAAATTGTCTCTCAAACTAAATGCGATCTTTTTAAACTATGTAAAATATTTCTGAAGTTGTATATAGTTGTATTATCTTATTTAAACTATCGTAATCTCTAAAATAAGTGAAGGGTAATGCCATTTTTGAGATGAGAGATGTTCATATGTACCACTCATCTTAAAATAAAGATTTATGTGCACCATATGTAAAACCTATAAAAATGTGAGTTAAAATACCCTTGTAAAGCATGTATACAAACAAGGTAGGATATGCCAACACAAAAAATATGTCATCATGTGAGAGAAGTATGTAACATGTATGTAATCCAAGGCATGAAAATATAATTTGGTAGTTACTAGTGTGTAAGATAGCATCGTAAAAATTTAGCTAGAGACGTAAGTAACAAACAAGATATAGAAATGACGCACTCAATACCAGGTGACCCAATATATGCATGAGTTGTATCATGCCAATGTGATAACTAATTGAATTACAAAGTAATAATATGTATGATATGTGTCACAACACTGCGCATATTATGCTACTTAGTATAGTCAAGCATAAACATGTAACACCATGGTATAAGATAGTGAAAACATGTTGCAAGCATCATGATGAAGATGATCATAAGAAAACCATCATATGAATTTTATGAGATGATGAAATGATATTCCTCTGACATAATGCATAATACAAGATACATATGAACACATAAGTATAATCATGCAAAAGAAAGTAATATAGGGTCACATAAAAAAATGCCATCAATCATGCTAGCAATGGACATTATCCATGTAAATAAGCACTCAAAAATGTGTGATCAATGTGTGTGTGTGTGTGTGTGTGTGTGTGTGTAGTCTTGATGGCTCAATACAATTAATGTAAAAATATAGAAAGATGAAAAATATGGTACACTTAAGATGCCCCAATGTGGGAATGCCCCCAACCTATAAGGAATGTCCCTAGGTGTAGGAAAATGAAATTACATAATATTTTTGAATTTATGATTATAAGTAACATATATACTCTTCATCTAAACTTAATAATATTGTAAAATATTGTGCATTAAAATTGCTATGTAAACCACTAATAAATTGATATAAAATAGTTTATACAAATATGTACTAATAAAGAAAGCGATGAGCATGGGATAAACTAGAGAGACTAGTAGCAAGAATGGAATAATGACAGAAGAGAGAGTAGAGGAGGATGAAATTGCGAGGAAAGATATGGAAGAAGAGGAAGAAGGTAGCAGGGCACAGAGGATTATTATAGAATCTAGCCTAAAAGGGTAAGAGGAATCTGAAGAGAGATACAAAAGAGAGATATGAGAGAGCTTTGGAGGCGGCCAAAATTGAACCTTCAGAAGAGAATCAAAGGTCATATTTTTTCCATGGGAAAAATATTTTATTCTTTACAAATATTATGGACTCAAAGACAGTAGGATGTTTGCATATCCTAATAATATGGGGGCATCCAAGGATAATGGGCATCTAAGGATGAAGAAAAAATATTTTTAGAGGTAGATCATTAAGGAAGAACATTTTCCTAATGTTATTGAAATGGTTGTAACATTATTACTAGAAGATCAACTTAAACAAGTTTTGGATCAAAAGATAAAATTTAAGGAAAGGATATTTAAAATAAAGGAACACATGGGGTGAAAGAAAATTTTTTTATGGTTGGAATATATTATAATTTCATAGATATTGATATAATAAATTCAATAGATTATTACTTTTATATTGTGGAAGTGTTGGAGAGAAGTGTGATTTTTAGTGTGAACATGGAGAAGATGCATTCCGAGATCCTAAGTAGGGTTGTGAGTATATTTATACTAACATTATGAAGAAACTTTGGTACCTTAAATGGGATGATGTTGTGTTTAAGGTTGGGATCTACATTTTAGATGGCCACTTTATTAGAAGAGATAGACTTTCCTAGGGACATAATGCATCCTAAAAAGTTAAGGTGGAAAGATAATAAAGTATTGTGGATAATTTTGAATGATTAACATCAACATCATATATGTTTGAATTATATTTCTCTTATAAAATCATATACTCAAGTATTATTTGAATGGGATAGCATGATTCAACATGACATCTCCTTTTTGTCATCCATGGAAGATTTATTTCATTATAGCAAATGTCTCCTTCTAGATAAGGTAACACTAAATCTCTTTCTTGTGTTTTCCATAACTAATGTAATGAATTTTAAAAGTAAATGACCTATTTAGCATGTGATCTAGGAGTTGAATAAGCTTAGAGAAAGAATTGATAGTATTGGAAAGTTGGATTTGGAAAAAGAAACCAAAATGGTAGGTTTTCCCTGGGGAACCAATTCAAAGATAGGAAAGTTAGTTCAGATTGAAGATGAGTAGGTAAATAATAATTCACTACCCTAAGTAGTAAATAAAGTTGTGGAGAGATATTCCTTTGGAAACCAAAGAATTATCCCACTTGGTGATTATCAACCAAATTATCAGGGATTGTACATAAAACCTTTTTGTTGAGAACCTACCGGGAGAGGAAGGAATGACTTAGGTGTAGTAAGAAGAGTGAAAGTAGATCAAAATTGTATGTGGAAGTTTAGAATTAGAATGTGCTCTCATGGTTTAGTAGGAATAATTCAAGATGAAAGAATCTAGTTTTCTACATTAAAAGCATGGATTTTGGACAAATAGCCATGGGTAATAATTTTAACATTTTCCTTCTTGCCAAGGATATTATTTATAGTAATATTTGACTCTCTTGAAGTAAAGAAAACAATGTTAGGTCGGGTGTAAATTCTACCCTGAAACACTATCACAATACAACATTGGAGAAATAAATTTTGCTTGTAACCACCAAAACCTATTTATAAACATGTCTAAATAAGGATATATTCCTTTCCCATTGAATATTTTTAGTAAGGTATATTTCAAGATATTTGAAATTCCGTGAGAAATTTCATAGTTGTAGATCCTAAAATAAGGAAATTGCACTACATTTTTTATACTTAGATAATGGTTAGGGTAAACCTAGGGGAACCACATATAAGGTATATCAAACTCTCCTATGATGATGGTAATCTTTTCTAGAAAGTGGAGTATGAGGACTTAGAAATATGGAGTTTTAAATGTCAATCCCTTCATCATAAGTGGAATATTTGTCCATAGAACTCTAAGAAAAATAGGAGGTAATTCCATAGCTTAGCTTTAAATGAGGAGGAATCCTTTAGAAAACAAAAAAAAAGGAAATTGAGTGGGACGAGCTTTCGTAAGAAAGGAAGAAAGGGATTGATTATATAACTAGAATAAAATACCCTCATGGGTTATAAAAAAGAATTAATATCATCAAGGTGTTGAATCATCTATGGAAATTAAAAATAAGAAGCATGAAAAATTAAAAATATTAAAAATATGATGAGAAGAATAAGACAACATAAGAAAAGGAGTGGATCTTAAATTGGAATAGGAATCCTTAATGCTGGACATGGAAGTTGAAAGGGATTTAGGGTATTGAATCATCTATGGATATAAAATATAAAGAATACTAATGGTAGGAGCAAAGTGTTGCAACGATGTGTGCATATTTGAAGAATATGCTGATTGATAACATGGATAATTTTCCTTCTGTTATAAGTCTACCATGGGAAATTGAGGAAGGGAAGGAAACTTTAGGAATAAAGGAAGGTCATTTATATCCACAAAAAAATTTAATGCCCACTCTTCTATTAATTTAATAGCTTGGCTAAAGCCTTTGATCTTTACTTATAGGTGTGAAGGCACTAATTTTCCTACCAAAGTTATGTAGACACAAAATCAACCACGCGGGTACATTTCTAGGTCCTAAAAGCACACTAGCATTTACATGATTCCTAAGCAAGAAAACTAGTAATTGACGACTATATTTGGCCTCTTTTATTTGTCTCTTTTTTCGATTTGGTCTTACACGTCCTAGAACCCAGTCGGAACTTTATTTATTTATCTTTCATGGCTTCAGACACCAGTGCCCAACCAGGATAGCAGTGTCCAAACACTCCTATCCCCTCTGGGTGCCTATGACCCTTTCTCACCTTACTCTCTCCTTTTGGGTCTCTTTTATCGTTTGGGCATATTTTTTACTTATGGTTCGGCCTTCCAATTGTCAATTACGAAATTCAAACGAGAGAATCATATAAATATATAGTTATTTGTTCAAAATAAAGGACCAAGCACAAAGCATTACTACTATCACCTAAGATTGCATTTAAAAGGAACCTAAATCACACCAAGGAATTCACCTAGCATCCATTCAAGGGACAAGGGCTGCATACTATGCATACACAGCATAGGGAAGGGAATTTTATTTTATTCCATCCACACATTCTACTACATTGTTGCATTCTAGCTATATCCCGCTATTAAGTGCAACTTGCACAAGGGCATCCTATGGCACAATTTATACACACACTCACAAGAACTACATGGAGTATAAAATGTAGTGTAGCATTCAGTCGTAAGTTCACTCATAGGGTGACCATCGGGGTCAGTCTGACTCCCCATTCTACATTTTCCTTTTTAGGTTTGATGTGTTTTGTGGGCTTGTGCATGTGAACATATCTTTTGCAGGTTACATGTACCTTCATCAATTATAGTGTGAACATCAGGTGATCAAAATGGAAAAACTATGACACCCTTGTGATACAACATAAACTAGATCCAAAGCTTTTACGCAGCTACGGGTGCCCAGATCCAGTCACCAACACCCAGGCACTCCTGTTCTGCTGCAGACGCTCATGTCCGTCATTATTCGTAAGTTACATAATTTACAGAGATCAATTACGACACTATTTACATCTTGTTCATCACTTCTCCCTACCCAAATCAGTTCTAGATTGTACAGATATCAGCGAAGTCATCTTTTCTCACTCTCTTGCTTAGGGTTTCATACTTTAAATCTTAGTTTGCTTATGTCATTACTGTACTTTTCCATTTATACATCAGTTACTATTTAATATTTAGATTTAATTAATTTAAATTAAATTAAATCATTTGGTGAACCCAACCTTGCTTCTAGGCATTTTATCATCTTTTTAACATGACTGAAACTTATGCACCTTTTACTGATGAAGACCTTCACGATCTCCAAGCTCATATTGTTGAACATCCACAAGACTTAGATCTTATTTTATTTGTTGCTCGTGATGAGGCCACCAATCTAGTTGAGCTTAACCCTCTCACCTCTAATATTGCTTCCATTTCTATTACACCAAAAGCTCCCAACTCTAACCTTTCACCTACCTCTATTATTCCCATGTTCATTCCTACTCCTATCAGCCATTTCACTCGGCCTCTTATGGTACTCAAGACCTCGCTTCCTTATACTAGGATCTACAAGTTCAAATTCATCCACTATAGCAAGCTACTTCACGCTCCTCTCCATATTTTGATTCTTCACTGCTCCTTCATACCCCTTTCACACCCGTCATTTCTACTTATCCTCTTCCTCCTAACTTTGTCACCCCTAAGTTTCCCACCTCCAATGGCCATGGTGACCCTTAAGAGCATCTCTGATATTTCCATGTGGCATGTCTTGACTATGTGGATGATCATACATTTTTAACTAAGCTATTTCTTAGGAGTCTTCAAGATTATGTCATGTGTTGGTTTTATGCTCTACTTGTTCATTTGGTAACTTCTTTTACGCATCTAGCCAATGCTTTTCTTGTTCACTTTTCCATGAATATTGGCACTAAGATCTCTTATGAACAACTCACTCAAATCAAAACAAGATCTAACGAGTATCTCACTGACTATGTTTTGTGTTACAAGAACAACCTACCTAAGATGACCAATGTACTCGTTGATTCAGATTTGCAAGATCTTTTTGCTACGCCCTTAACCTATAGCTTGTATTAGGATATGAGTAGCCGACTTGTGGCTTACCATATCATTTTATTATGTCATTTATACTTTATCATGCTTAGTAGGTCGGCCTTGGTGATGGCCATAACATATGAATAGTATATATAGGGGATTATAGGTAGTAGTTTCATTATTCATTTGAGCATTTGAGTCTTATTATATGGTTTGGAGGTTTCCCCCTCGAAGTGGCGAAGCTATTCTAATTGCATATTGAGATCATTTATTCTGAAATATTGTGTTATTTGGTGTTCTATTGTTTCTCTTAATCTAAATTATACAAGTAATTTCATTACAAGTGGTATCAGAGTTGCGATCTGGGCTGAAATTAGGGCAAAAACCCTAATTTTTTTGTTTCCACCACATATTGTGAAGCAGAGTGAATTGGTGTATAGATATTTTTACCAGAGTTGTGAATTGAATTTCAAGTAAGGTTCCCTACAAAATTTCAAACATTTTTAAATTTATTTTGCAAAATTTATTGACAAATTTATAGGTTTTTCATAAAATCACTCCCTAGGGTGCAAATTGTGGAAAATTTTCCAAGTTCTTTACATTTTCTGAAAGCTCTCAAAAAAATAGTGATTAGTATATTCTCTATGTGTTTTTCCTGTTCTGTCCAAAATTGTATCAAAACCCTAAACCCTAAGGTTTGACATCATGGCGGGGCCTTCCACAAGAGCAAAAAAGAATCCGGTTACTTCGGGTAAAACCCCAGATAAAGACGGGGTAGTGATTGAAGAGATGGAGTCATAAGGGGTAAATACAAATTCCTCAGCACTAGGGTTTACCTCAGTTGATCATAAGGTGAGCCAACTCGAATATGAGTCTGCGAAATGTATAATCTGAGATGGCCTCTAAAGGAGACATAGCCCAAATCAATCATCAGTTGCATGATATCATGTAACATGTAAAGGGTAAACTAGTATGGCCCAAATCATGGCCCTATATCAGCCAAGGAGGACCTTCAGTTCAAAATCATGGACAAACTAACCATATTGGATCACTTTTCCAGTCCTAATCAGAATCCAACTTATTCGTAACCACAGAACATGATGTCGAAAGTGGATATGCGCAAATTTGATGGTAAGGATCCCCTGAATTGGATAAATCAAATGGAGAAATTCTTTGAGTTACATCAAACACCATCAGGAAAAAAGGTGACATTGGCATCCCTATATCTTGAACCTGACCAATTTTTTTGGTATTGTTGGTTATGTTCTCAGAGGCAGAAGAATGGTCTCAGGTGTCACTTGGACAGTTTTTACCGAGGAGTTGTAATTGCACTATAGTTCCAGTGTTTTAGAGAACTACTTTAGTCAATTATCAAAGTTACGACAAATAGGATCAGTCAAATATTATGTGCATCAATTCCAAAACCTATCCTTAAGGGTGGAGAATATTACTAGAAGAGAATCTGAATGACCTATTTCTTGGGGGTCTTAAGGACCACATCTGAGCATGAGGTACGTATGTTTAATCCAATCAAGCTTTCTGGATTCTGTTATCATGGCACGTCGTGCAGAGGAAAATTTTCTTTGTAGTAGGAGGCCACCTTTCATTAACACTAGAGACTGTAGTATCTCTTCCCCATTCATTTGCTCGGCCAATTAGACTGACTCCTCAAAAAATGGAAGAAAAGATAGCAAAAGGATTATGTTTTAACTGTGAAAACAAATATGGACCAGGACACAAATGTGCTAAGAAGAAGTTGTTATATATTAAAGGAGGAAATGAGGATAAAGATTTTTGGAAGTTTGAAATTATGAGAGGTTATATGAACCAAGAATATGGATTTCAGAAATGCTTGGGCAGCATTCTTGCCCATGCGTTGACAAAGATTAGTACTCCTCAAACACTTGGATTTCTTGGCATATCTCAAAAGGATTGTTGTTTAGAGGACAGCGATGGTGTTGACTTTATGTTTCAAGGAGTACTCAAACTTGATAAGAAAAGTAAGTTAGCCGTGGATCCGCCTTAATTGTATTTACCTTTGGCTGTATAAAAATGTAACTGCTAAGTGAGATTGCTATTGGCTGAAGATGGGTGTCAATGTGCACAAGAAAGTTCATGTATCAAAATTGTCCATGGGAGACTACATTTAGACAACACCAAAATGTTTGAAAAGTCATAATAGGGGCAGATATTGTTTTGCCATTGTCCGATATGGCTCACAACCGTGGGTACTATAGAGATGAATTTATAAGAATTCGTTCATGGATTTCATTGAGAACTCAGAAAGGTCAATAACAATTAGGGATGTGTTTAAGTCTCCATAGATTATTAGATTCTCAAAATCAGCACACTTCAAGCTTGCTCAAAAAGGAGTATTGATGCCACCCGTTTTAGCAACTTTGCTTTTCCATAGAGGTAAAAGTAAGGAGTCTTCAATGCCACCCAATCTCTCAAGAGATTGTCTGATGCTCACTAGAAGTACAGAATTTGTACATGCAATTCATGAAAATTTTGTCACCAAAGTTAAGGATCAAGATTCAGTTCCATTCGGTTGAGTTCCAGCCTAGCCATCCACCAACATGGAGACCATGAAGGTTGCCAGATATAGATTCCCTTGGAAACTTGTTCAGATGTTGGGTTGGGAAAAACCAGAAACAATGGGATGCGATTATAGCACATAGCCAGAGCGCATTTCTTACAACTCATGGTCAACAGAAGGATGAAACATGCGAGGAGTCCATTTCAGATTGTGTATGGATACTCAACTAGAAGGGTAGAAAGATAAGTTTCCTATTGCTGAGTATATTGATGATAAACTTCAATGAAGTGAACAAGTTGGAGAAGAGTGCAATGAAATATATGTCTTCATCAGGGTATCATCAAGTTAGGAAAGCAAAGAGGAATATGTTCAGTTAAAGATGGTTGGTTCATTGGCCATTATGAGAAAAGATGTCATTTGTCTTCCAAGAGCTCCCTCAACATTCAAAGCTCAGGTGAAGAAAATTGGGCCACGTAAGTTCTTAAAGGAAATTTGTATTAGTTTTCTTTGATGACATATTGATTTACAGTAAGACATGGGAAGAATACTTGCAACATGTAAATAAAGTGTTAGAAGTTTTTCGAGTGCAATGAGATATGTACCATTTATGCAAAGCCAAAGCAAATGTTATTTTAGTGTACAAGAGTTAGAGTACTTGGGTCACATTGTATCCCATGAAGGTGTCAAAGTTGATCCTCATAAGATCAAAGCTATGGTGGAATGGCCAAGGCCCAAAACTCTAAAAAAAATCCGAGGGTTCCTTGGACTAACAAGGTACTACAAAATATTTTTGAGGGGATATGGTAGAATCATAGCTCCGCTCACTATATTCATTGCATAAAGATTTGGATGCCTTACCATTGTGATAGGTTGTCCAACCACTAAATCCTTTGATCAATTGAAGGAAGCCATGTGCACCACCCCAGTTTTGGATACTCCCGACTTCTCAAAAACCTTCATTGTTGAGTATGACACTTCAGGATCAGGATTAGGAGTAGTTATAATGCAAGAAGGAAGACCAATTACATATGAGAGTCGCCAATTCAAAGGAAAAGATCTGCTCAAACCTGTCTATTCTTCATGCAGTCAAGCAATGGAGGACTATCTAATGGGTAGACACTTCAAGGTGAAAATTGATCATGATAGTCTCAAATATTTTTTAGTCCCAATAAAGTTATCATCTGAGGAACAACAAATTGTGGGATAACAAAAATTTGGGTTATGATTTTGAAATCATATACAAAAAGGGTAAAGAAAATGTAGTACCCCTATATATTATTCCAGAAGGGATACATCCGCAAATGTGTTATTATGTGCAATGTCCATGTTAAAGGGATTGGGTAGATGATAGCAAGATTGGAATGGGGTCAAGGACAAGGATACACAATCTCTAATTCATAGAAATATCAAGTCCAAGGATCTATAGACATCTAACAAATTTAAGTGGAAAGGTAATGCCTTATGGTCAAGTACAATGATGGAATGTTATACTTGTATATAGATTCAAGTTGAAGATAAGATTCATTGCAGAGCTACATGCATCGCCTCATTGGAGGACACTCATGATACATTTTGAAGACATATCATAGAATAAAAAGAGAATTATTTTGGGAAGGACTTAAGGGTAATGTATGGAATGAAGTTTTGTATCAGCCAAGTGTTTGAGTTATGCCAACATAAACAAAGGTGAAACAAATTAAGACGTCAGGTCTATTACAACCATTACCAATTCCTAGCTAGAGATGGGAGGAGGTCTCCATGGATTTAAAATCAAGGATGAACCTTGTCATCAGAGTGGTAAGAATGTTATTTTGGTGATTGTGGATAGGCTCACAAAATATACCCATTTTTGTGCCCTGTCACACCCATATTTCAGCCAGTACAGTCACAACTATCTTTTTTGGAGACTATGTTCAAGGCTACATGGAACCCCAAAGATATTTTATAAGTGATTGTAATCCTATTTTCACGAGTAATTTTTGGATAGAATTATTTACATGTTTGGGTATTGGTGTCACCCAGATTTCATCCTGAAATCTGCGACTACCCTATCCGAAAAAAATTTCATACTTTTAAAATAATGGGTTGTTTTGTGTTTTTATTGCCTGAAAGTTCTTGTATTGCGTCAAGATATTCCCAAAGAGCCATATTAGCCTTTTTTGCCAAATACCCAGATGCCCAAAATTGTTATATTCTGTAGTCAGGATTTGTCTGTGGGAAATTTGTATTTAATTATTTCGAGCCCCATTTGAGGCTAATTTGTGCTCCGTTTTAACTCTGTTATGATCGAACATGTCATTATTCCTATGTACAAATAGGGTTTTAACCAGGAATGAGTTTTGGGCTTTATTTGTGACTTTTGGCATTTTTTCGTGTTTTTGTGTTGTCCCGTTTCGTTTTCTGTGAAATTTCTCTAGAACAATTCCTTTGTCGGGTAAGCCCGATTCTTGGCCTGGAGCAGCTGGAGAACATATACGCACATTATGCCTAGAGGAAGTCGCCATCGGAGGTCTGGATCAATGGGAAAAAGATGAAGTCGTGCACCAAAAAGCCTCTGCGGGGATGGGCGCATTTTTGGAAAACAAAGGATTTAAGCTACATGGGAAAAATAGAAGTAGCAGGTAGGTGGGAATTTTGTACCTGCCTAGCAGGGTACTTTTTCCCATGTTGTAAAATTCACTTAAGCTGCAGTGGGAAAGTTAGAGGCAACAGGCAGGAGGGAATTTATTACCTGCCTTGCAGGGTAAAAATTCCCATTGTAAAATAAAAGAAAAGTGACTTAAGTGAAATCATGGGATTTTATTGCCTGCCTTGCAGGGTAAATAATCCCATTCTCAAAGTCAAATTACTTAAGTGGATCATGGATTTTCAGGGCCTGCCTTGCAGGGTAAAGAATCCCATTGTGGAAAAATTCTTAAAAATAGAATTATTTGTGCAAAAAAGTGTGCCCCCTTTGGTGAGATGAAGGCAGCCTTTAAGTGATTAATTTAATTAATTATTCTTTCAATTTTGGTGCCCAAGCTTGTGGAAAAGTCAAGAAGTCAAAGAGGGAATAAAAGAAATAGACTATTCTAAAATTGCATTAAATTTAATTTATTTAGTGGTTGCCCCCTTTATCTCAAAAAGTGCGCCCCATTTGGGAGTTATTTAATACTTTTTGAAGGCATTAAAACATTAAATTAATTCTATTTTCAGTGGCTATGGTCAAAGCACACTGTGAAGCTTAAGTGAAGTGAAGTGTGAAGGATTAAATTGGATTAATTTAATTTATTGGATGGCTGTCCTTAAACATGCTATTTTTAAAAGAGTGAAGCATGATTTTTAATTAATTAATTGCCAGTAATAGCAAGGGCAATTATTAATTATAGAATTGTGAGGGTTATATAAGCATGGGCTGCCATATGGGTGAATTATTTAATTCACAGGTAAAGAATTGCAGCCAAAGGAAAAGTGTGCCCCATTTGAAGAAGGATTTTGCTCAGACAATGTGAAACAAGGCTAAAAGCTTCCAATTTTGGCGCATGCTTTGAAGGTTGGTTGATCTTGGATAATTGTTTGCATAAGTGTTACAGGTGCTCAGGTGAAGTTGGAAAATTCATGCTCTCTTATGTGCAAATTAAACACCAATTTTTGGGGCAGGAGGCTTGAAAAGTGCAGATTTTTACAATTAAAATTCACTATTCATGTTCCGATGGCCATCTTTGTCTGAATTAATTGCAGGAATTCATTACAGGTGTTTTACAAAAGAAAAGGAGCTTTAATCAATGTCCAATACATTGCATATATCCTCTGAATCTGAATAATTATCCAGATCTGCACCAGTTTTGAAGAAATCCGGCCAAATAAGAAGAAAAAGAATTATTTAGACAAAGATAGACAAAGCCATGGCGAAGAGGGATGAAAAAGAAAGCACAACGGAGTCATGCATCACTTCCAAACTTGCAGACATAGGAGACACAGATCTAGGTCCGGAACCTCTTTCCGATTTGATTGATAGATCCAGAGCGGGAAAGACTTCACTCATGCGTGCAGTTAAAAGCAGTGGAATTATCCGAGCTGCAGCCTTTCCATACACAGCCCAATTGCCAGAGTTTGTTATGGAGTGTGCTAGGTCTTACCATCCTTCATCCAGATTAGTGCGAGATACTACGGAGAAAACAATAATTCGATTGGACGTAGAGTTCATCAATTATTGTTTCAAGATTCCAGTGCGAAAGGTGGTGACTTCCATTAGCATTCAGGATGCTGATAGTAGATGGGAGAAGCATAGAGCTGACTGCGTGAACATAATGAATAGCCGATACATGAAGAATCCTAGATCTCCTTCAAAGTTCCCAAGAACTCTTCCGCGGTCCAATTTGGTATAGGAGGTAGATGATACTGTCAAATTGCTATGCAGGATGAATGGCAAGGCGAATGCTTATACTTTCCGTACATGGATGTATGCTTTCATCAGGACCATTGAAGTCAACAAGGTTGATTCCATAATCAATTGGTCAGAAATTATTAGCGACAACATTGGTGAGCAACTCCGAAACGTGAAGCGTACTTTCAGCTTCAAAATGACTTCCTACTTGGTGTATGCTGCAGCTTCACAAGGCGTCTTTTCCAAGCTAGATAGATGTGGTGTTCTTTTTAAGGACCCCATTTTCGAGTGCTACCCACGACTTACTGTACCTGCATGCGAGAAAGACTTCAAAGTGGTCAATGATGAATTCTATTACGATTTCATTTGTCGGTTAGATAAAGACTTGAAGGCCAACAGGGTAAGCAAGGAAGCATGGAAATTCGTGTCCAAGATTGGCAGTCTATTCATTCAGTTTGCAAATTTCACATACCTCAAGGTTACGGGCTTTTCTGGAGAACCAATAAAGATGCCCAAGTATCCAAATGATAGATTGATCGCCATGGAGCTGAGCAGGCAACTTGTGGAGATACACAACCTTCAATCAAAACGGCACAAGTCTACGGGCTTCTTCCCAATCACTGTGGGTCATTACAGCTGTATTAGCATTCATAGAGCTCGAGGGATGGAGACGGAAATGTTATCTGAGTATGAGCAAGAGTTCTTCCCAGCACGGCTGAACTTTGATCCATTTGGAGTAGCCAAGAAGACGATCTCCCAGGAGTACGCACATGTGCCTTCATTAGAGGATTTCTGGATGAAGTGCAAAAGTGAGTACGAGGTTAGAAAGAAGGATTTCAGCAGGCTATCAGCAAAGCAAGTGTTCGACTTTGGACTAGCACGGATACCTGCAGATCTTAAAGATGATGGGAATGTGGTACTTGACACTTACCATCAAATGGGAGGAGATAAAGCCATACTGCAGGATAACATAGGAGGTTGCCATACAATTGAAGAAAGGTCGGGAGCATTGTTTGGTGAATACTTCAAACTGGTTGCTGACGAAGGGATATTGCCTTGATGAAGCATTGATGAATCAAGTCACAGGAAACTTCGGCACAGGAGATTCCCTCAAGCGGAAGCACGAAGGAGAAAGCAACAGAAAGTCCGAGAAGTTGAAAGTACATAGAAGATCTCAATCAAAGGAGAAGATCACTTCTACGACCATGACTTTAACTCCAGCTTCTCCAGTACCAGTACTTCACCAACTATTGCACGCAGTAGCAGGACGCTTCCATGCCTCCACTAAATCCGGCGACATTCATCTTCTCTCCTCAGCCACTTCTGTTCAGCACCTCTTCCAGAAGGATACGTTGAAGCTGCAGATGGCGGAGTTCGAAAGAGGTTTGTCCTTGGATGATTCAGAAGATGGCAGCCATAACACTGTGGCACTTTCTGATGGAGAGGATGCAGAGCGGGAGATGGTAGTACACTCAGCAACTTCTCATTCTCCGAGAAGTAACTTCTCAGAATGGTTGGCTTCGCAGTTGGTTTCAGAAGCGAGAATGGAGATGAACTTAGAGGAGCACGACTTGCAGCTACTCCAGAATCTAGGTGGAAGGGACATAAGGCCTAAAGTTTCTAAGGTAACTTCAAGGTTGATCATCGAGGATTCGAGAGAGAAGTTTGCTAAGATGTCAATTCTGCCAGAAGGAAAGAATGAGGATGAGCTCATGGCAGAAGATGTGATAGTGACCAAAGTACCCCTCGGTCAAGCCACCACTGAAGGATTGAAGCAGGACATACAGACATTGATGGATGCTTTATTCCTTAGGCTTGACAATGAAAAGGTGGAGAAAGAAGAACTTCAGAAGCAAGTATCTCAGTTATGCGAGATCATAGCCAAGGTTGCTAAACCTTCCATTCAGCCCATTTCAGAGCAGGTGAGTGATCATCTTATGCAGGAAATGGAGGATGCAAGCAATCAAGTAAAATCTATTGACGAATGGAAGGATTTGATTATTCGTCAAGCTTCTGTACAACTTGGAGAGGTGCCAACCCGCCTAAAGGTTATGAATGATGCAGCAAATCAGCTGAAGCAACTGATGATGAACATAGTAGGCATGAATACAGTTACAGAGAGTAACCTGGGTATTTTGGCTGAGATCAACAAGCTGCCAGGAGATGTATTGGTTGTGGAGCAGATTGTACTGGAAGAATCAGTTGAGAAAGGGAAGCAACTAGAGTTTGCAGTATCTTTTCGTTTGGAGATCTGCAGAGTTTTGCTAAAGAGGATGCAGGCACTTGAGAATAAGATGTCATCTTTACCAGACAGTATTATTGTTTTCAATGAGGAGGAAGTGGTCGGAAATGTTACTTCATACGTACGGATCATTCCTAGTAGAGTGCCTAATTCCCTAGAAGGGTCTATGTTATCCAAAATTCACCCCTCAAGGTAAATTTGATAACATGCATCAAATTCTCAAGTCCCAGGCAAATAGATTGAGTCAGGGCAAAAATTTCATGTTTCTAGGGTCCCCTCATATTTTTCTAACTCCCCTGTCCAAGTAGAAGAGAGCAAGTTCTGAGGAAGGGTAAGAAAAATTGTAAAAAACAGGCTCGGGCCAGGAAAAATCACGAAAAATGGCTAAGTCCTAGTCCAGGCGGTCCTTGGGACAGTTGGGACATCTGGGCGCGAACCGGCCGAAAGGCCGCCAGGCGGTCTGCGCAGCATTTGGAATATCCGGGCCAAAGGGGCGCACGGGACGCGGAAATCCAAACTGGCCGAAAAGTTGAAAAAATTGACTAACTGTTGAAACAGGCAGTCTGGGACATCTGGGCAATTAGTACGCGAACCGGCCGGATCGGCCGAAATGAGTCAAGGCAGCCCGGAACAGTTGGGCCGAAGGTACGTGAAGTACGCGAACCGGCCGGATCGGCCGAAATGAGAACTTTCAGTCCGGGACGCGCGGGACAAAAGTACGCGAACTGGCCGAACCGGGCGAATCGGGAAAATTTGTCCCAGACGGTCCAAAAGCAAATGGGACATCTGGGCCGCGAGTATGCGAACCGGCCGGTTCAGCCAAAACAGGGAATTTCAGCACTAGGACAAATGGGACAAAGGGACGCGTGGGACGCGAAAAGCCGAAGCGGCCGAAGGCAGAGGAGAAAAGTCAACATTTGACCCGTAGAACTTCAAACGGCCATAACTTTTGACTCCGAGCTCTGATTTTCACAAAATTGGACTTTCTGGAATGAGCACGATGTCCTCTACGCCACAAAAACTGGATTTCTTATTTTTAATGAGGGTAGATATATTTAAATAAGAGAAACATATTCGGCTCCAGTCAGTTGATGCTCATTCCCGTCAAATGACAGAAAATGCCTGTCAAACCCAAAATAGTTGCCCGCACTCAGAAGGCCATAACTTTTGCATTTCTCAACGAAATCGCACAAAATTGGTACCGTTGGAATCGTGGTTTTGAGCCTGATGCATAGCAATCAAGAAATTCTAGATTTGATTAGAAATTGATTGAGATTTTTAAGAAAACGTGGCCGGGTTCATAACAGTGTTTTATTTGGTAGCTGGGAGTGCAATTAAGAGGCATGGTCATCATTCTTTCTCTGCTGCAGCACATGGGATAGTATGGGGAGCCTTTTGCAAGTAATGTATGACCATTTCACTCAATTTAATGCCTCTTACAGGTGGTTGAAGGATAGATTTCGGGATTTCCATTTTCCCTTCTCTTTTCCTTCTCATTTTTGTATAAATTGGAGTGTTGGGCTCATTGTAAAGGAGAGAGTTTTTGGGTAACAAAGCTCTGCCAAAATTGCTTTGTGAAGCCAGTGTGTTGCAGGCCCTTGTAGTGGACTCCTTGCATGGTGATCCAGGCCCTTATCTTGTAATAGATTGAACTGTGCATATCATGAAGCAATATAATACCAGTTTGTGGATGTATCTTCCCATGCTGTGTTTTCTTGCATTCTTCTTGCCCCTTTAATCTTTCTATAAGAATATTGTGTCTATTTATTATGTTCTTACAGGGATTCATTAACATTGTGTATGCTTGGAATATTGTTGTGAATGCATTTTGCTAGATTATGGTGAACTGTCATCACCTCTTCTAGTGTGCACTTTGCCTCTGTATTTCACACATTTGGAGATTACTCTCACACCCTCCTTTTCTGGTGTATCACCGCTTTAGTGTAGGATTTCATTTTATGTATTCTCTCTCCCTGGTCCCTTGGAAATTTAGATTATAATAGTTAGCTTATCCTGCATTAGAGTAGATTGTGGCAGGTAGTTTAGGAGCAAGAACCAGCTTTCTCTGGAGGTCTATCTCAAGTAGCAAGTCCCACAACTTGAAGATAGTACCCATGTTATCCAATCACACTGTGAGTTCAAGTATATGCACAGGGGTGTTGTGATTCGGTGATAATAGTCTCTTCTGATGGTACAAGGGAGTATTGATAGAGCTGCTAAGCCTTTCATGATGAATTCCATTAGCAGACTGGTGGCACTGCAGGTGGATATTGCGAGGTTTAGGCCGAGCTTGGAGGATGTGGAAGCATGTATCAAGGTGTTGAATGAAAGCTTGTTGTGGTTCAAGACATAAAAGGAAGTGGTGGCTAAAACAGATGGGAAGATGTTGAATTACATGTTCGACAAGTATATCCAGTATCAGAACAAAAAGAATACATAAATGTTACAGTTGTCTTGACTTCTTCTTCTATTCTTTCTTCTTCTATTTTCCACGTTCCGGATGAAATTGTAAAACTTTAAAGTTATTGGTTTTGAAACCATTACTTAAAGTTATGTGGAATGATTCTATTAGTTAAGTGATACATGTGTCACTTAAGGAGAAGTTAGTGGAAGATGATTGTCAAATGTTATCTTTACTTGTTGTTTATGTTTCAGTTCAGTTGAGTTTCTCATTTGTACTTTCCCTTCTACATTCTATAAGTAGAGGAAGAACCTCCGAGTTAATGATCAAAATTCGTAAGCACCATCCTTGTGTTCCATACTTTGTGCTGAAACCCTTGAGAGCCACTTGAAGCAAAGGAATATATAGTAGCAGATTTTCAGAGAACTTTGTGTCACGGTGTATCGTGTTTCTTGCTTTTTATCTTAGATCTTTTAATAGACTTTGTGTTATTTTAGATCTAGATCTAGAGCTTCCTTTGCTTATAATTTTGTGTTTATATCTATTTGTTTCTTCTATGTGCATGCAATCAACTCTATTATCTATTGATTGGGATGCACATCTTCCCCATTTCTTCTCTATGTTTATATAATTCCCTTCTATAAATATTTCTTTTCTTAAACAGCTGCTTACTTGCTGCAGAACTGTACAACTATGGTTCATGAGCTGAACAATTAAAGTAAAAACCCATATAGATACTAGCATATTTTAATTGACAAATCTGACACGAGAGCCTCACCGGTAAATGAGGGAGATTTATCTCATGACTACCTAGGTTTTGTGCTATGCAGAAAATCTAGCCAACAGTTTTTGGCGACTCCGCTGGGGAACAACTATCTTTGCAAACCAAAGCTTATCTCTTGAAGATCAGTGTTTTCCATACAAATCTCAACCTGGCTGAACATCCATTCACCCGATCTATGAAGGCGCAAGGAAGGATTGATCATTTCTTCATACTACAGGAGAAATTCAATTTCAATCATCCTCCTTAAGTTAGAAGCCGCAGATGTAGTCTCTTACCAGGAAGGAGAGTGCACACCCATCCAAATCCGAATCGTCTTCAACATAATCCGGCGGCTGGAATTATTCACCAAGTCTACACAAGGAGAAGACGTGCTTCGTTTGTCATGGAAAATCAGAACCAGATTGTACCTGTCCCATGGGGAGTAGCTTTTGGGCCACTGAACTTGGCTCCACCTATGCACGATCTGCCAAAAGGATCCAGAAATAATTTTCAAAAATTCTTTAGAGATGGAAAGTAAAACCCGGATGATCATTTGGCGGCATTCTTTATATTTTGTGGTGTGTTTGTAGTAGAGCATGAAGATGTCTCAGTCAGACTATTCATTGAGACTCTACACGACTTGGCTGGCAAATGGTTCTATCGACTAGCTCCTAGCATCATAACCAACTGGGTGACTATGCGTGAGCAATTTCTGAAAAGATTCAAGCTTACAGAGGACACTAGTACGTTGATCACTCAACTGACGTAGTTGAAGAAAGAACTAAGTGAGAACATGTGGGACTTTATTGCAAGGTTCCAAAGGATTTTATATAAAATCCCCACTTCTGTCGCATTGAGCGATGAGAATCAAAAGATGTTTTTTATAAACACTCTGTTGCCCGAAGTTGGATATCAACTGAGAAGGGCAAGGCCAGTGAATCTACTTGAAGCACAAAATGTTGCCGTGGAAGTTGAAAATGACTTGGTCATGGCTGGAAAACTCAAACAACCATCTCACAAAGGTGATGGAGCTTCTTCAAGTACTTCAGATCCTTTGCTGTAAAAATTGGCTAATGACATGCTGCAAATCAAGAAGCAGATCTCTCAAGCAGGGAATGCAACCCCTTCAAGAATAGCTCCTGCTCGGACCTTTAATGGTCAAAATCAAAATCAAAACCAATACATACTTGTTGCTGCACCATAGCGGTTGGCAATTGAAGTTGCTCCAAGGAATAACTTGGAAACTAATGAAGAGGATCTCGGCATTGATGAATCATTCGATGATGAAGACTTTGTAGATCTGGCTGGCGACTCAAATATTGATTACCTAGACTACGAATCTGACGATGGCTACTATGAATCTTTTAAATATTTTGATGGTCACACATTTACAGTGTTCACAAGGTCCCAGACACGCCAAAATGCCGAAGCATCCACAAGCGGCCAAAGAAGAGAAAGACAAGATCCTGGGCCGGATGTTACTATCTTGAAAAGAGGCAGCCCTCTTCCTTCTTCATTAGTGCCCAAAGATAAATATTCAAATTCTTTTAATTCGCAACAGAGGGCCAACACACATCCTACTGAAGCAAGTCAAGCTTTTGACATCATTGACCACATCAAGAATACCAAGGTCCAAATGTCAGAAGCTGAGTATTTGAGGGCATTTCCTGATCAGCTAAATAGATTGGTCAAGTATGTGCAAAGTAACAGTCCCAATCCAACAAATAATACTTCACGGGGTATCTTGTCAAGTCCAAAGATTACTCCTTCAAATAATGTGGCTGCAAGTTCTTCCCCTTCTACTTCTTCTCCTACTACATCATAAAGGATCGAGCCATTCTATGTATCTTTGCTCATCAATGGATACAAACTGAGCAATTGCATCTTGGACTCTGGAGCTTCTGACAACGTCATGCCTGCCAAAGTTGCTGATGCCTTGGGTCTCAAATTAACAAAAACCATCGGAAGATGTTATTCAATGGAAAGGCAAGTTCCTCTTGTGGGACAAATCAAAGATGCACAGGTAGTGCTTGCTTATTTTCCAGACAAAAGATTAGAAATGACTATCCTTGTAGCAGACATCCTAGTCTCTTATGGCATGCTATTGAGTAGAAATTTCTGTAAAGAGCTGGGCAGAGAAGTCAAGATGGATTGCTCTTATGCGCACATACCAATCAAAGGAGTTAATCAGAAGTTAGAACCTGAGAAGAAATCCAAGTACACAGTATCAAAGTCTGAGAATCCTAGATCTCAGATCTTGTTTCAAGAATCTGATCACGGAGTCTATTATCTAGAAATGGATAAAGAAGAAGTTCAATCTGTGATTCGAGAACCACATCAACTTGACAACAAGGTTTGGTCTCTGGAATTTGATGGCAGTTGTTGTTCATTTGGATCTGGTGCAGGCATTGTTCTTATCTCTCCTAAAGGGAAGGTGCATGCGCATTCCTTCAAATTCATGTTCAAAAATACTAACAACACAGTAGAGTGTGAAGCGTTGTTGTTAGGCATGGAGCAGGCAAGTACAATGGGAATCAAGCTCTTACACGCAAAGGGAGATTGTTAAACAGATAAGAGGTCTCTATCAAGTAAAAAAGGAAAAACTTAGGCATTATAGAGATCGATTCTACTCTGTTATTCTAGATTTTTCAACTTTCTCGGTATCTTACATTCCGAGAGAACAAAATTCAAGAGTTGATTCACTTGCAGTGACTGCAGCTTTGTTAAATCCAGATCAGCCTCCCATGTTTTTCAGACAGGGGGATTACAAAGTTAAGATGGTTTTCCACCCGAAACTTCCTGACAACGTCTAGCAATGGCAAGTATTTAACGATGACAAGCAGATTATTGCATTTCTCCAACAAAAGGACAACTTTGAAGAGGTCTACTATGAGGGAAGCAATTCACCTCCGAGACAAACTACTGTGGGAGAAATGGATGCAAATGTCTCAGGAAGTCAGGAGATTATCCAGCTAAAGGGAAATAAAATTCCCAAAGGCTTGGTATCTCTTGAGGAAATGTTCAACAAGCATGATCAGATGCTTAAGAAGAATGAAGAAAGTGGGGAATGTTCTTCTTCCGATACGCAGTTGCTAAATTTGGGAGCCGACAATGATCCTAAATTAGTAAATCTAGGTAAGTGTTGTTCAAAGGTTGAAAGAGAAGCTTTTACTGAGCTTCTTAAGAAATACATAGATGTTTTTTCCTAGTTTTACCAGGATCTGAAAACATATCAGCCTACAGAAGTTCAACACTGCATCCCATTAAAACCAGAACAAAAGCCTTTAAAGCAGAAGTTGTGGCGGCATAACCCTACCATTTCTGGAACTATCTTTGCAGAGATCCAGAAGTTATTAGACACAAAGATTATTTATCCCATACATCATTCTGAATGGTTATCCAACATAGTTCCTGTGAGAAAGAAGAGTGGCCAGATTAGGTTGTGCGTGGATTTTCGTAACCTCAATCAAGCTTCATTAAAAGATAACTACCCCATCCCCATCATGGATCACACTCTGCATGCGGTCACTGGATCTGAGATGCTTTCCATGCTTGATGGTTTCTCAGGCTACAATCAGGTCAAGGTGGTTGAAGAAGATCAATACAAAACGGCATTCATTACACCTTAGGGAACCTTTGCTTACCAGAAAATTTCGTTTGGTTTGATCAATGCTAGAGCTACATTTCAAAGAGCTATGGATTTAGCTTTTGCTCATCTCAAGAATATAAGCATAGTAGTGTACCTTGATGGTTTGACAGTCTTTTCCAAGAATAGATGCACACACATTTCAAATCTGGAATAGGTTTTCATACAATGCTGCAAACATGGTATTTCTTTGAACCCTAAGAAATCTATCTTTGTTGTAACTAAAGGAAAGCTACTAGGGCACATTGTTTCCAAAGAAGGAACCAAGATAGATCCGGAACGTGTCAAATCCATTCAAACATTGTCATTGCCCACATCCAAAAAAGAAGTTCACTCTTTCTTTGGAAAAGTTAATTTTCTCAGGAGATTCATCCCCGACTTTGCTGAGCTAACCCATCATATTTCAAATATGATGAAGAAGACACAAGATTTCAAATGGGGCAACAAAGGGAAGGAAGCTTTTGAGAAGATTAAGGAGGCTCTGTCAAAATCCCCAGTCTTGGTTTCACCTGACTTTAGTAAAGAATTCATTCTTTACTGTTATTCCTCTGAACACACCATGTCAGCAATATTGATGCAAAAAAATCAAGAGGACGCAGAAGCTCCAATTGTTTTCATGAGCACACCTTTTAAAGCTTATGAGTTGAAATATACTCCCATGGAAAAGCACGCATATGTAGTGGTGAAGGCGTGTAAAGCATTCAGGTACTATATTCTTTCCTCACACACTGTGGTCTTGGTTCCAGATACTGCAGTGAAATCTATCCTCACTCAACAAGAGTTGGGATTGTTAAGAGGCACATGGGTGACAAAGGTTCAAGAATATGACATGGATATCAAACCTACAAAGCTGGTTCGAGGAAAAGGTCTGTGCAAATTAATGACAAAGGTGAAAGCAACAATGCCAGAAGCAGATCAAGAAGAGATAGATGAAGATTCGCCTATGGTACTTTTTAAAGATCTGGTGGAGGAGTGGTACAGTAACATTGCCTATTTTCTGACGTATGGAGAATGTCTGGATCAACTTTCTAGAAAAGAGAAACGAACTATTAAACTGAAATCCAAAGACTTTGTTCTATGGGATAATGGTTTATACAAAAGAGGAATTGATGGCGTATTTCTCATATGCGTGGATAAAACTCAGCAGGATCAGCTCTTTCAATAATTTCATGACATGGTTTGCGGTGGTCATTTCTTAGCCTGAGTCACTACACACAAGATCCTCAAAGCAAGGTATTACTGGCCCACACTTTTTCAAGATACTGCAGAGTGGGTAGCTAAGTGCCAAGTGTGCCAACACTTTGTTGGACGTATAAAATTGCCTGCATTACCTTTAAAACCCATTGTAATTGAAGAACCTTTCCAGTAGTGGGGAATGGATTTTATTGGTATGCCCAACCCGGCTTTCGGTGCCGGCCACCACTACATTCTAATAGCTACTAATTATTTCAGTAAGTGGGTAGAAGCCATTCCTGTGAATAACGCCACTTCCGCCGAGGTGTGTAGTTTTATAAAAGAAAATATTGTTGTCAAGTTTGGCGTGCCCAATAAGATAGTAGCAGACAACGCTCCAAATCTTTCTTCTAAGGAGCTGGTTGATTTCTGCTACACTCGTGGGATTCAGCTGGTACATTCCTCAAACTACTATCCACAAGGGAATGGCCAAGCGTAATCAAGTAACAAAAACTTGGTAACTATCATGCGAAAGCTGGTAACGGAGAATCAAAGAACTTGGCATAGAAGTTGTTTGATGCATTGTGGGCCAATAGAATTACACTGAAGAGGGTGATAGGCATGTCCCCATTTCAACTATTATATGGTAGAGACACGGAGTTGCCTCTTACCTTGGAACTGCCTACCCTACAACTTTCTAGAGCCCTGGAGGATTCTACGTTCACGGATGCTATTGATAAGCGAATTATGTACCTAACTAAATTGAGAGAAGTACAAACTCAAGTTGCAAATAGGTTGATAGAGCATCAAAGGAAGGTGAAATTCATCTTCGACAAAAAGGACAGGGAAAGAAAGTTTAAATTCAATGACTGGGTCCTTTTATGGGACAAAAGAAGAGAAGCAAAAGGCATGCATGGAAAATTTGATTCACTATGGAAAGGACCTTTTGTGATTAAGAAGATCGCTAGAGCAGATAGATTCATTCTTGCTCATCTAGATGGAGTTGAATTGCCGTTGCCTTTCAATTGGCAACACTTGAAGCTGTTCCAGACATGAAAAGAAAGGTAAAACTTGTATGTACATAAATAAAACTTTGTTTGTTTTTCCCTGTTTTATTTTTATTTTTTGTGTTGTGTTTGTTTGCCAAACCCCGTACCCAAAAGACAAGATACGAAACTAGAGATGTTGGGATCTCTTCTTTTTCCTTTCCATTCTAACAGAGAAAAAGATGTCCACAGACGGAGCCGACTGGTATCCCCAGATTTCATCCTGAAATCTGAGACTACCCTATCCGAAAAAAATTCGTACTTTTAAAATAATGGGTCGTTTTGTGTTTTTATTGCCAAAAAAGTTCTTGTATTGTGTCAAGATATTCCCAAAGAGCCATATTAGCCACTGTCGCCAAATACCCAGATGCCCAAAATTGTTATATTTTGTCATCGGGATTTGTCTGCGGGAAAATTTGTATTTAATTATTTTGAGCCACATTTGAGGCAATTTGTGCTTCGGTTTAACTCTGTTGTGATCGTACATATCGTTATTCCTATATACCAATAGGGTTTTAACCATGAATGAGTTCTGGACTTTATTTGTGAATTTTGGCAACGTTTTGTGTTTTTTGTGTTTTCCCGTTTCGTTTTCTGTGAAATTTCTCTGGATCAATTCCTTTGCTGGTTTGGCCTGATTCATGGCCTAGAGTAGCTGGAGATCATATACGCACGTTATGCCAGAAGGAATTCGCCATCGGAGTTCTGGTTCACTGGGAAAAAACAAAGTCGTGCACCAAAAAGCCTCTTCTAGGCTGGCCGCATTTTTGGAAAAAGAAGAATTGAAGTGGATCATGGGAAAATTAGAAGTAGCAGGCAGGTGGGAATTTTGTACCTGCCTAGCATGGTACTTTTTCCCATGGAAGCAATGCCACTTAAATGACAATGGGAAAATTAGAGGCAGCAGGCAGGCGGGAATTTCTTACATGCCTTGCAGGATAAAAATTCCCATTATGGAATAAAAGAAAAATCACTTAAGTGAATCATGGGATTTTATTGCCTGCCTTGCAGGGTAAATAATCCCATTATGAAATTCAAATGACTTAGGTGAATCATGAGATTTTCAGGGTTGTCTTGTAGGGTAAATAATCTCATTGTCATGTGTTTCTTAAAAATAGAATTCTTTATGCCAAAAAGTGTGACCCCTTTGAGGAAGGAAAGGCAGCCTTTAAATTAATTAATTTAATTAATTATTCACCCAATTTTGGCGCCCAGGCTTGTGGAAAAGTCAGCAGAGGGTAAAGGACAAAAGGTGGTTAAAAATAGAGTGTTCTAAAATTAAATAAATAATATTTATTTAATGCAACCCCTTTATGTCAAAAAGTGCGCCCCTTTTGGGAGAGAAATAATACTTTTTGAAGTATTAAATGATTAAATTAATTCCTATTTTCAGTGGCTAAGGTCAAAGCATACTGTGAGGCTTGATTTAACTAGAAGCAGAAGTCTAAAATTAAATAAATTTAATTTATTTAATGGCAGCCATAAGCATGCACAAAATAGGCGCCTCATTTGAAGAGTGAAGCTATTAATTAATTAATTAATTGCTAGTAATAGCAAAGGCATTAATTAATTATAGAATAACAAGGATTATATAAGCAGGGGCTGCCATAACGATGAATTAATTAATTCATAGGTAAATAAGTACAGCCCAAAGGAAAAGTGTGCCCCATTTGAAAAAGATTTTTGCTCAAAAGAACGTGAAATTAATGCTAAAAGCTTCCAATTTTGGCGCACAGGTTGAAGGAAGTTGATTTGTGTCTAGATAACTGTTTGCATAAGTGATACATGTGCTCAAGTGAAGTTCGTAAAATTCATGCTCAATTTGCATGCAAATAAAACATCAATTTTTGGGGCAGGAGGCTTGAATTATGCAGATTTTTATGATTAAAATTCATTGTTCATGTTCCGGTTGCCATCTTTGTCTGAATTAATTGCAGGAATTCGTTATAGGTGCTTTACAAAAGAAAAGGAGCTTTAATCAATGTCCAATACATTGAATATATCCTCCGAATCTGAAGAATTATCCAAATCTGCACCAGTTTTAAAGAATTTCGGTCGAATAAGAAGAAAAAGAATTGTTCAGACAAAGATAGACAAAGCCATGGCAAAGAGGGATGAAAAAGAAAGCACAACGGAGTCATGCATCACTTCCAAACTTGCAGACATAGGAGACACATATCTAGGTCCGGAACCTCTTTCCGAATTGATTGATAGATCCAGAGCAAGAAAGACTTCACTCATGCGTGTAATTAAAAGCAGTGGAATTATTCAAGCTGCAGTCTTTCCATACACAGCCCAGTTGCCAAAGTTTGTTATCGAGTGTGTTAGGTCTTACTATCCTTCATTTAGATCAGTGCGAGATGCTACGGGAAAAACAATAATTCGATTGGATGCAGATTTCATCAATTATTGCTTCAAGATTCCGGCTTGAAAGGTGGTGACTTCCATTAGCATTCAAGATGTCGGCAGCAGATGGGAGAAGCATAGAGTTGACTGCGTAAACATAATGAATAACAGATACATGAAGAAACCTAGATCTCCTTCCAAGTTCCCAAGAACTCTTTCGCAGTCCACTCTGGTACATGAGGTAGATGATACTGCCAAATTGTTATGCAGGATAAATGGCGAGGCGAACGCTCACACTTTCCGTACATGGATGTATGCTTTCATCAGGACCATTAAAGTCAACAAGGTTGATTCCATAATCAATTGGTCAAAAATCATTAGCGACAATATTGGTGAGAAACTCCGAAACGTGAAGCGTACTTTCAGCTTCAAAATGACTTCCTATTTAGTATATGCAGCACCTTCACAAGGCATCTTCTCTAAGCTGGATAGATGTGGCGTTCTTTTTAAGGATCCCATTTTTGAGTGCTACCCACAGCTTACTGTACCTACGTGCAAGAAAGATTTCAAAGTGGTCAACGATGGATTCTTCTATGAATTCATTTGCAGGCTAGACAGGGACCTAAAGGCCAACAGGGTAAGCAAGGAAGCGTGGGAAGCTATATCCAAAATTGGGAGTCTATTCATTCAATTTACAAATTTCACATACCTTAGGGTCACTGGCTTTTCTGGAAAACCGGTTAAGCTACCCAGATATCCAAATGATAGATTGATCACCATGGAGCTGAGCAGAACACTTGTGGAGATACACGACCTTCAATCAAAATGACACAAGTCTACAGGCTTCTTCCCAATCATTGTGGGTCATTATAGCTGCCAGAGCATTCATAGAGCTCGAGGGATGGAGGCGGAGATGTTATCCGAGTATGAACAAGAGTTCTTCCCGGCACGGCTGAACTTTGATCAATTTGGAGTAGTCAGGAAGACGATCTCCCAGGAGTACTCACATGTGCCTTCATTAGAGGATTTCTGGATGAAGTGCAAAAGTGAGTATGAGGTTAGAAAGAAGGATTTCAACAGGCTATCAGCACGGCAAGTGTTTAACTTTGGATTAGCACGGATACCTGCGGATCTTAAAGATGATGGGAATGTGTTACTTGACACTTACCATCAAATGGGAGGAGATAGAGCCATACTTCAGGATAACGTAGGGGGTTGCCATATGATTGAAGAAAGGTCTGGCACTATTCTGGTGAATACTTCAAACTGGTTGCTAACGAAGGGATACTGCCTTGATGAAGCATTGATGAATGAAATCACGGGCAACTTCGGCACAGGAAATTCTCTCAAGAGGAAGCACGGAGGAGAAAGCAGTAGAAGATCTGAGAAGATGAAAGTGCACAGAAGATCTCAATCAAATGAGAAGATCACTTCCACAGCTATGACTTTAGTTCTGGCTTCTCCAACATCCAGTACTTCACCGACTGTTGCACTTCAGCATAACACTTCCATGCCTCCACTAAATTTGGCAACATTCATCTTCTCTCCTCGGCCACTCCATTCAGCACCTCTTCTAGAAGAGATGTTGAAGCTGCAGATGGCAGAGTTCGAAAGAGCTTTGTCCTTGGATGATTCAGAAGATGGTAGCCATAACACTGTAGCAGTTTCTGATGGTGAGGAAACAGAGCGGGAGAAAGTAGTGCACTCAGCAACTTCTCATTCTCTGAGAAGTAACTTCTCAGAATGGTTGGCTTCACAGTTGGTTCCAGAAGCTAGAGTGGAAATGAATTTGGAGGAACATGACTTGTAGCTGCTCCAAAGTCTAGGTGGAAAAGACAAAAGACCTAAAAATGCTAAGGTAACTTCAAGGTTGATCATTGAGGAGTAGGAACAAAAAATTTCTTAGATGTCAGTTTCGGCGAAAGGAAAGAAGGAGGATGAGCTCATGGCAGAAGATGTAACAGTAACCAGAGTACCCATCGGTCAAGCCACCACAGAAAGATTGAAGCAGAACACGCAGACATTGATATATGCTCTATTCCTTATGCTTGACAGAGAAAAGGCAGAGAAAGATGAACTTCAGAAGCAGGTATCTCAGTTGTGTGAGATCATAGCCAAGGTTGCTAAATCTTCTACTTAGCCCATTTTAGCTCAAGTGAGTGATCATCTTATGCAACAGATGGAAGATGCAAGCAATCAGGTGAAAGCTATTGACAAATGGAAGAATCTGATTATTCGTCAAGCTTCTGTACAACTTGGAGAGGTGACAGCCCACCTGAAGGTTATGAATGATGCAGCAGATCAACCGAAGCAACTGTTGACAAGCATAGTAGATATGATCACAGTTGCTGAGAGTAACCTGAGTACTTTGGTCGAAATCAACAAGCTGTCGGGAGAAGTATTAGTTGCAGAGAAGATTGTACCAGACGAATCAGTTGAGAAGGGGAAGCAGCTGGAGTTTGTAGTATCTTTCTGTTTGGAGATCTGCAAAGTTTTGCTGAAGAGGATGCAGGCACTTGAGAGTAAGACATCATCTTTACCAGACAATATTATTGCTTTCACTGAGGAGGAAGTGGTCGGAAATGTTATTTCATACGTACAGATCATTCCTAGCAGAGTGCCTAATTCCTTAGAAGGGTCTCTTCTGATGGTACAATGGAGAATTGATAGAACTACTAAGCCTTTCATGATGAATTCCATTAGCAGACTGGTGGCACTGGAGGCAGATATTGTGAGGTTCGGGCCAAGCTTGGAGGATGGGGAAGCATGTATCAAGGTGTTGAACGAAGGATTGTTACAGTTTAGGACAGAAAAGGAAGCGGTGGCTAAAACATATGGGAAGATATTGAATTACATGTTTGACAAGTATATCCAGTATCAGAACAAAAAGAAGACATAAATGTTACATCTGGCTTGACTTCTTCTTCTATTCTTTCTTCTTCTATTTTCCACGTTCCCGGATGAAATTGTAAAACTTTAAAGTTGTTGGATTTGAAACCATTACTTAAAGTTATGTGGAACGATTCTATTAGTTATGTAATACATGTGTCACTTAAGGAGAAGTTAGTGGAAGATGATTGTCAAATGTTATCTTTACTTGTTGTTTATGTTTCAGTTCAGTTGAGTTTCCCATTTGTACTTTCCCTTCTACATTCTATAAGTAGAAGAAGAACCTTCGGGTTAATGATCAAAATTTGTAAGCAGCATCCTTGTGTTCTAGACTTTGTGCTGAAACCCTTGAGAGCCACTTGAAGCAAAGGAATATATAGGAGTAGATTTCTGGAGAACTTTGTGTCACGGTGTATTGTGTTTCTTATTTTTTATCTTAGATCTTTTAATAGACTTTGTGTTATTTTAGATCTAGATCTAGAGTTGCCTTTGCTTACAATTCTGTGTTTATATCTATTGTTTTCTTCTATGTGCATGCAATCAACTCTGTTATCTATTGATTGGGATGCACATCTTCCCCATTTTTCTCTGTGTTTATATAATTCCCTTCTTCTATAAATATTTTCTTTCTTAAACAGCTACTTACTTGTTGTAGAACTGTACAGCTATAGTTCATGAGCTGAACAGTTAAAGTATAACCCCATATAGATATTAGCATATTTTAGCTGACAAATCTGACACGGGAGCCTCACCAGTAAATGAGGGAGATTTATCTCATGACTGCCTAGGTTTTGTGCTATGTAGAAAATCTAGCCAGCAGGTACTCAACTAGCTCACAGTTCATCTTACCATCCTCAAACTGATGGGAAAACGGAAGTGGTTAACAAATGCTTAGAGGGGTATCTACATTGTTTTGTATCAGATAAGCTTGAACATTTGGTTAAATGGCTACCACTTGCAGAATGGTGGTATAACACATCTTTTCATACCTCTTCTCAAATGACCCCATTTTTAGCATTATATGGTTACTATCCACCATCTATCACTTCTTCCTTGAGTGTGCAAACTAAGGTCAGGGATGTTGGGGAACACATTCAGCATCAACAACAGGTTTTGGCTAGTTTGAAGGAAAATTTGGCATTTGCACAAAACAAGATGAAAAAACAAGTAGATCAACACCATAGTGAAAGACATTTTGAAATTGGTGACTAGGTTTTTGTACATCTGCAGCCTTACAAGCACATGTCCCTGAAGCAACAGAAAAAGGACAATAAACTTGCTCATAAATATTATGGTCATTATCATGTCCTACAGAAAATTGGAAGTGTTTCTTATAAACTAGAGTTGTCTCAATCTTCACACATACACCCAGTATTCCATGTTTCCTGCCTGGAGAAAGTTATTGGACAGAAATTTGTAGCCCATACAAAGCTACCAGAACTTGATGAGGAAGGAAGAATCATTTTGGAGCCAGAGAATATTCTGCAAACATGTACTAAGAGGCTAAGAACCATGGACATTAAGGAATATTTGATCAAGTGGAAGAATCTGAGCATAGAGGATGCGACCTGGGAGGATGAAGGTTTTCTGCAACATCCAGGATTATTCAACGTTGAGGACAACATTGGTTTGAAGGGGAAGGGCATGCTACGCCCTTAACCTATTACTTGTATTAGGATATGAGTAGCTGATTTGTGGCTTACCATATCATTTTATTATGTCATTTATACTTTCTCATGCTTAGTAGGTCAGCCTTAGTGATGGCCATAACATATGAATAATATATATAGAGGATTGTAGATAGTAGTTTATCATTCATTCAAGCATTTGAGTCTTATTGTATGGTTTGGAGGTTGCCCCCTCGAAGTGGCGAAGCTATTTTAATTGCATATTGAGATCATTTATCTGCAATATTGTGTTCTTTGGTGTTTTATTGTTGCTCATAATCTGAATTATACAAGTAATTTCATTACACTTTTCGTTCAAATCCTCTTAGCACCACTTCGGGAGAGTGTTATCTTTGAGACCTCTCCTTCATTTGATCAATTATGTCATACGCTCAAAATGTGCGAATTCAAACTACTCTCTATGGGAAAACTCAAATATCAAGATACTCCTTCATCGTCTTCCTAGGGCATCCTAGGGCACAGGGGCATCCTAGGGAATCCTAGGGCAATATAAACACTAACAACCTTGAATGGTATGTTTTTTTCCTGTTACATATTGTATGAAAAATTCTCTCTTGATGTAACTATTGATGAGAATGATTGCTCGTCTACTATTTCTAATGATGAAATTGATACATTCAATTATATTATTCCTTCAATCAATAAAATGTTTGATCGTGTGACTCCTTTCTCTAATATTAAAATGACAAACGAAAATATTAATAAATGTGTAAATGTTACAAATGAATGTTCTCTTCCCTCTTCTACTATAAACAATGATATAATTGTAGTGATCATATTCAATGTAATAATGATGTACCCACTTGTATTCCTCCTCTTCCAAATCTACTTGTGTCTCTTCCCATCCTCTTATATATGATAATGTGGAAAATTCTAGTATTGAACCTATGTCTCTTAATGCAATTGAACATGTTGCAATAGATCATCCTACTCTTGCTTTTACCAAAAAGGGTACCATTGTTTTTTATATTCCTATTGTAAATGACTTGCATATGACTATTAAAGATGTATTTTTAGATTTGTAATATGATGTTAAGCCTATTATTCTTAATGTTGCACCTTTTTCTAATGTTTGTGCTCTTATTTATAATGTTTCAGCTTCTACTTTTTTTCCTATGCAAAATAGTGTTCCTACAACTACTTTTAATGGAAAAGTGCAACCTAGCAATGAGCCTCTTGTTACCTATGTTATTCCTCCTTATGAGGTCATCTCTATGATGCATATCATAGGTGCTTAACAAAAGAAAGTGCATGCCTTATCTAAAAATAAAATCATATGATCCCTGGATTGACTCAAATGTTATATACGAACACCCAATAAGTCATAAGATATTCCAATTTGCATTCCCTATAGACTTCACCATTCCTAAGTTTCAATTGTTTGATGAGACTAATCATCCTTATCTACATCTTAGAAGTTGTAGACTCTCGTCTCCTATAATAATGATTGGTTGTTACTAATATCCTTTTCTAAAAGCCTCACAAGTATTGTGACACATTGGTTTAAACATTTTCCTAGTGGATTCTTGAGTACATTTTTAGAGCTTCAAGAGGCATTTCTCATATGTTTTATAGATAATAAAGGCTCTAGAGTCACTTATGTACGTTTGCCTACTCTGCATTAAGAAAAATTTGAGCCAATTTCATACTATATTTTATACTTCAACGCAAGTGTGCAACAATTAATCTATAATCCCACTGATTTAGAAGTGTAATATATCTTTTGTCATCGTCTCATTTACCCTCTTAAGTAGAAGTTTCTTTACAGCGCTTTGTTCCTTCACTAATATTTGTCTTTGTGTTATTGACTTGGAGCGGGAACTTGTTCCCCCACGTGTATCCATCCCCTCACTTCTTGATATTCATATCCCTACTATGAAACTTGACACTAGTATTGTGATTGATTCATCTTCTAATCCAAGTTAATTCAAGAACTTACAATGTGGTAACACTTTTTATCCTACTAATATTATACCTAAAGCTCCCACAAGGCCTTGTGTGGCCCCTAAGCAAAAACCACTTCATTTTGATAAATCTCATGGTTGTCCACACGACATTTTACTCAACTTCCTTATCATACTCCTCATTGACTTGAACATGAAAAAGGCCGACCTTTTCATACATATCATAGCAGCAATGGATACTATAACAATGATTGTTATATGTTAGATCAAAAAATCAAATTGCTCAAAGAAAAAGGCATTATTTCTTTCAATACGTGATATTCTACTACATCTCCCTCTCGTCCTATGAGGTATCAATTTGCGGAGGATGTGATCACCCATGATGGTCCTTCTCAATACATACTAGTTTCTTGGTCTCCTATGAGAGATGTTTCTTGGAAAAGAAATTTTCCTAGTCAACCATAGCAAATGCCTAAATTAAAATGGGTTATTAAAGTCCAAAGAATTTTTTTGCAAGGTAAATAAGTAACAATTAATAACACATGCATACAGGATACTAAAAAATTCTAATGTGCAATCAAAAAACATTTAACAACAATGCATCATTAGATCCTAGAGAGATAAGGTGCCCTTTGTTTGGTTAGCTCAAATTTAATATCACTTGTACGGATCAATTACACTACTCTATTGTTCATTGTATATCAAGCTCACAATCGACATCGATTAAAATGAATCACATGAAACATAATGCCATAATTAAAAAAACTCTAATATACATATAATGTCATATCAAAACACATGTACAATAAGGGGCATGCCCTTTATATAAATTTATACATCACTATCCGCGTCCTCAATGTTAGATGCATCTATGGGGACTTGGGAGCTCGATGCATCTCTTGTGTCCTTCTGACTTCATGAGTGTGATCCTGACCTATAATGACATACTCCTACAATGTGCTTATCTCTACCATATCCTGGGTGTATTGTATTGGTACGCTCATCAATCTACATACTAAATCTTGGGCCAATTGTCCTAGGAGGAAGCTCGGCTCTCCTTGCTAGCACTACGCAACTCTTATTCCACTCACTCACTAAAATTGTGCATTCCCAACCGCTACAAATATAGGATAAAATATAAAGGAAAACTCGCCTGCAATGTCATCTACCCACTCAAGTAGGCCTCTAGTCATCCCGTCTATTGAAATGTTCTATCAATCGTCACCTACAAATACAAGCCCATAGTCACATGTTAGCTATCAACTATCAATAATCACAAGTTTTGATTACAATTATCCCTTACTCGAATCAACAAAGATAATTTATATGTTATGCTACCGCCACTACCACAGTATCCTCTGTGGGGGCATCTGCGTATGGTACCCTATCTCCTCCTATGGGTGGGCGTATGGCTCCCCCACCTCCTCCTACAGGTGGAGTCCCATCTCTTGGTGCTCCTCCTCTTGGACCTTCCACTATGATTAGAAACAACAGTATCCATTGTGACTCTATCCACCACTGAGTGTATGTTGTTATACGCCCCACATCATCCACAACACCCACCACTATCAGTGAGTCTACCTTAATTGTAGGTAGTAGTAGAAGTTTGACCAATGTCAGTCCTAGTCTATCTCCATCTATGATAAATTTCCTCCATGGGTATGGCTCTATGGGCACATACTGCACAACCGCAAACTATCATCTCACCTACTCATACTGATAGTGGTCTACCTATATAGGGAACTAGTCCTCCAACCACGTGTCCCTCCTCACTCATCGTAATTCCACAACATCCTCTCCTTACCTCGAGTAGTCTCTATACGATCTCCAAATAATCCCCCCATAGAGTCAACTTGTCTAAAATGGTTTGATACGCCAGTCTCAAGTCGTCATCTCCTAGGAAATACCCAACTCATGGCAAAGATCTCTAGATGTGCCCAATTGGCATGCATTTCCAATAATGCACAATATCGCTATGTGCTCACAGGCCTATACATGTAAGAACATCATTGTTGCCACTCCACCACCATGGTTTTCTAACATAAACATATAGAAATCTATGTACAAATGGGCTAATATTCATCGACCCAAAGCACATTTGACCCCTTACTCCTCTATGGCTCAACAAACCTCCCAAGTCTACACGAAATAGACACACCACCTCCAACACAAATGATGCCAGTAATAAACTATCAAAGTTCTGCACACTGGATCTTGGTAATTACAATGGCATTAAGTCATATTGTTGACTATGCCTCTCCACCCTGACCCAACCAAAATAACCATGCCCACCTCATTTGGAATAGTACATAGCATGGAGCATCTAAACTCTCTCACCCACTATTGGTGGCCTCAATATCCCTATACAAAACCTAATCACGTTGGTCTCATTTTCATGAATACCACAGGAATAAATCATTTTGTTAGATTAAAACGATTCAAGAAAAAATTGGAGATGGGAAAAGAAGTTATTTTCACGATGATGGCATGAAGATCAATTTCTTTGTTCATCTAAGTGAATTGTTGACGATAGTCTTTGTATTAAATGTAGACATTTTGAATGTGAATGGTGTGCCACTCTTCATATCACAAATCGGTGAAATTGCAATAGCAAATGTTATGTGCAACATGATTGAGCAATGTAAGGAAAATTTGTCCATGCAAATGTATATGCTTCGACTTGGAGAAGTGGTATGGTACAATTGATGGGGAAAACAAAATAATTCATATACTCCGAGTGCCTTTTAACCAAAGGATTCGCATTTTTCTTCTAATCAGAGAAGTATGATGGGAGAGCAACGGCAACAAACAAGAAGCCCATATAAGAACCGTGCAAAAGCAAATTGCACATTTTAGTTAGGAAGCTTTTTCCATTAGAATGAATAGTTATTTCATACAAATCCGGGAAAACAACTTTTATTCTTAGTGAAGGTAGATTTCATTAAAAATCAAGTAAAGCATGTAAACAATGCTATATAACACCATGAGATGTACTGGTGTGGATAGACAGAAGCAGCATAATTTCGCATTTAATAAAGGAAAAAAATATGACAAATTCTATCTCGTGGAAAACAAAATTGGACGAATTCATTTGTGTGTTCACGTCACAAGTTCACCTGAGTTGGCCTAATGGTGAAGAACATGTGCTCTTGAAATAGAGGTCACAAGTTCAAATCCTACAGGGGGTAGGGTATGTACGCCTTGTTTGTAGCAAAGTCAGTTGCCTCCCGCATGTGAGTACAAGGTAGTCCCATATGCTAGAAGCCGCTTGTAGACCCAAAAACAAGCCGCCCGGCATCGTGGACTGTAAAAACCATTATTATTATTATTATTATTACGTATGACTGTCCCTGTTGTGTGTTTCTTGTAGCTTCTTCCTCCAGCATTATTGGATGCAACAATGGATAAATTCACAATTTCGCAGTCCAGTTGCTTGCTGCCAGACTTACAATTGTTTTTCTGTCACGTATATTTTGAAGATGATCCTGTGCACAAATTGTGGCTACTTTCATGGCCAATTAAACGTTTTCTTGAAATGCATTGAAAATTTTGACATTTCTCGAGTAAAAAAACCTAAGGTTTATTTGCCAAGTGAACAAAATGACAATTCATAATTTGCTAATACCTTTCAAAGATGATCATAACTCTGCATAATTTATGGGCCTGGCAATGTAAATAGTAACTTCTTTTGTGACCTAGTTGGCCTGGTAAGTATACGATTGTTGAATATTATTAAGAAGACATTTCAGGTAAACAGCTTGCCCTCCAAGCTTAAAGCGTGACATGTGACAGACTCCTGAGTTAGCTTTTATCTTGATATTCTATCTGTTCCAAAGCTATGACAAACATTAATCTACATATGCCTAATGTTCCCTGTTTGGATTGAATAAACAATATGAAGTATTGTGGACAAAGGAGTGGTAAACAGTGTTAAATATAGCCTCCTATTGGTTTTTGATGACCCATTTTATTCATATGATTGAATAATGCCGCCTCCATCTTATTCATATGATTGTATCGCACGTAGAAATTTTTTGTAGCTTGCACTATTCGTCTAAAATGATCGATAACGAGTTCAACCTGTTGGCTAAAATATATTTGTGGATAGAACACAAAACAATCATGGAAACTAGTAGCAAGAATATGGAAGGTGTGTTCAATAAATAAAATTGTGAACTCCCCAAGTTAGTCCTAATATGAAACATAAAAACGAATTTCAAATAAATTTCTGAAATAAATAATCAACAAGGCACCTCAAACTAATCCAAAATCTATGGAAAATCATCAAATAACCTCATTTTGTTAAACATGGATATATGTAAAATTCTATGAGTTTTAAACAACCTCTTAGCATTTGCAATATTAGATGCCACTGTCTCTGTGTCTCGGCCATTATAATATGTGTCAATTCGCATTCAAAGGAAATGCTTATAGTTCAGAGGCGAAATTTTGAAGATAATGTTACATTAATAGGATGGATTTCCAATTAAATAAATAGTTGATAAATCTAGTACATCTCTTGCCAACATCATTTAATAGTATTTTAAAACCCAAACTATGCAAATCATCATTCTTAACTAGCAAATTCATTTATAAGACTGGATTGCTGTTCATTTCAGAATGACAGTAGCACTAAAACACTGCGCACCAACCAGAAAAGAAAAAGAAAAAGAGAAGATTTTACTTGCAATGCATTTTAAATGCAGTACACATGCCGGTTGTCAAAGTATATGGATTTTATTTTCACCAAATGAACCTTTGAGTTCCTGATTCATGGTCCCAATGAAACGGCCTGAATAAAAACAAGGACATGGTGGCTAGATTTACAATGATGTATTGCATTCCAATTAAAATCCAAGTTCTTTCCTTGATTGGAGTATGCAAAATTATAAAGTAAAATGGAATAGTGTAATATCTAAACTCAATTAAGGGAGCCGGTACCAAGACCCCTGCAGCCGCAAAGAAAAATACAAATAACCATATCTTCTTCTGATCCATCCCTGTAAGTAAATCAACACACAATTAAACACTATTAAATGTCATGTCCCCATTAACAATATATATAAAATGACGATATACTTCATAGGAGATTATTTTGTTTTTATCACCAACCTAAAACATGAAAGATTGACCACCATGAATATACATAAAGGGGAATTAACAGGTACTTCATCAACCAATGTGCATGAATAAACTTCCTCCATATGTAGAAAGGATAATGACGGTTGTCGGCAAGGAGATATGGATGAGCCAAACTGCAAAACAAAAGCAATTAGTGTACCTACAAACCATCTTTAAAATTGTTCTACTATAAATATAAATATGTACTAGCATAGATATCTTAAATACATCTATCTAAAAGACACCGAGAGATATCAATCTTGAGGTGCCTATATTAGAATTCTCACATAAGTTAGATAGTCACTTTAAAGTTGATATCTCTGCAGTGTCTTTCATATGTTATAATATACATCAATAATATTTTAATTACAAATATAAAAATTTTATTTACCCTGATTTCACCTGGATACATCTAAAATATCTTAAGTATAGATTCTATATAATATACATCCATAATATTTTAATTATGAATATAAAAAAATTATTTGCCCCGATACTTCTAAAATACATTTAAAATATCTCACCATAGATTCTATATAAGTAAAAACTAACCTAAATACTTTACCCCGATCTATCTAAAATATCTTAACATAGATTCTATATAAATAAAAAACTAACATAAATATTTATAGTGTATAGATATGTGTTGGGCATGGTTGATTTAGGGTTTGAAATATTAATATATAGCAATAATAATATTTGCAATAAATAATATACATCAATAAGAATTAATATAGGTACTTACAGATTGTAAATTTCTTTCGCAGTAATGATCCGCATTAATGATCTTCCATACTTTTAAAATCAATTACATGTGTGTGTATTAATATATAATTAAATATTTCATTTTATGTATTAAGAGTCGATATTATAATATTATATATTATTTTAACCATCAAACATTAGTTGGCAAATAAAGATTTTTTTCAAACAACGCACGCCATTACACTCCTTGCTTGCCACTGTAGGAACATCTCTCGGTGTAATAATATAATAATTGGTAGCAACTACGCCCTCCAAGCCTTCATTTTATTTCAATGAGTAAAATTAACAATTTGTAGAAAAATGTGACCTGTGCCAAAAAGAGCACATTTTTATCTTGCTGTCATATTTTCTGTTTCCTTAGCTGCAACATTATTTTTTAGCAGACATCTTTGAAAATGGTGACCCGCCTTTTAAACATATCTTTGATCATATTGAATACTTCTATATCTCTAAATGCTTGTAATTAATTTGACCTCCTGCCCATTAACATAAACTTAGATGACACATTTCTCAAACTGGAATCTTATTAGACATCAGATCATGTATTCACTACTTGAAACCATATTGCAGAGAGATCTGAATCATCTAGCCATATAATTATATGGCTTGTGCTGGTCACAGCCTTTGGAGTCTGTCAAATATTATTCTTGTCATTTTGTTCCACCGTCACAAACAAATAAAGCATAAATGCATATTCTTTCAAGAAACTGAATTTGATTTCATAGCTTTAAAATTTCCTGCAGTACTAATTTTTTTATGGTGACTCTTTCAGTGGTCTCACCAGCTTTTTTTGGAAGGCATGAAATATTTTGGCAGTGCAATAGGCTTCCTTAAACACATTATGTAACGATGCAACACCTCTCAACTCTTCTAATTAGGCATAACATGTATACTTCAAATATCATTCCAAATGAATAATTATTCTTACATAGCAAGTCAGTCACTGGTAGTTAATGCTTGCCTTCACTTTATCCAAGTCTCAGGGTAACACTGTCTCCATGTTTCACCAACAGCATCGGATGTAGTTTCCTCAGAGGCTGGAGAATCCCCCATGTTGTATGAAAGGGTCTGACAGTAGCACTAGCAGCAAAGTAAAAGGGGATGAGAATAAACGCCTGCAATATTTACATATTGCTATGCCCCACTATCATAGTCATGACAAATAACCATCTAATGATTGGTTGTATTTCTCAAAGATAAACTCTCTGGGGACTGATTTGTTCAGCTGCGAGTCAATATACTTGTCAAACATGTCATTGTAATCAAGAGTAGGAAGTGGCTGCCTCTGTGAATTCCACCCCCTATAGCTTAATTCACTCCCATCACATTGTTATTAACAAGTCTTTAGTATTTGTGTGATGGTAAGCAATTCCTTGGACTACCCTATACAATCATGTGCTGCCCCATTGTTAGTGTCCTTCCTGCCCTTACTGAGGCAAGATAAAAGGCACGCAATAGATTTTTATCCAATGAAAAAATTGGATGTTCATTCATCTGAGGATTCATTAAGAAGATTAAGTAGTATTTTGCTTTTGAAACAGCAAATGGTTTAAAAACTAAATGAGACATCTAATGGCAGGTCATAGTGCCATCTGCTCATATGAACTTCTCACAAAGCAGACCAAAGGAATCTTCCTCCATGAAAAAAGGTACAAACTTGGATTCTATAAAAATATCTGAATAGCCTTTCATATTGACATTTTAAGTATACAGTATACCCATGGATATTTGTTACTGAGCAGAAAAAACATAAGGAATTGTGATGTCAGATGGACTGATACATTTTAAATGGTTGTGTTTGACAGTGGTGCTTGGAAATTACTGGTTGCAAATGAGGACAGTTATTTGATTGGGACATTTTCAAAGTAAATAGGTGGGTAAACTTTAATGCTCGGTAAACAATGCAGGTCAAGACTTTATGCTCATGAGTCATAATACTTGACCAATGCTGAACACAAGGAAGTACCATTTGTCTCTGGCTTCTTGTCTGACTTATATTTCTTGACTCTGACGAGAACACAGACTTCGAATGAGTTGAACTGCTGCCTTCCCATTTTTTGTTCTGTCAAAGATTGTATTACTTTGAATATCTCCATGAATGTTTTTGTCATCCTATTATGTGTATTTGCTTATTCTAACAAGATATTACACATTATTGTCATCATACATATTTCTATTCTCTTGATAAGACATATTTTTGTTGATTAGACATATTTTTCTCGATCAATTGCTGTCCACTTATATTGTATCTGGACACTAATCAGACATATTTTTCTTGATTATTAACCATCAATTTATATTGCGTCTGGAGGCTGATCTGTGAAGCGAGCTCACCCCCTTTGCATGTACGAAAAATACTCCTGAGATTTCATCCATAGTCATGTGTAAAGAACTTACAATCTGCTACCCTTTTATCTTAGTTGATTTGTGAACTCAAATTTCGGGAGTATCCCTTTAGATTCCTGAGTCTAAGAAAAAGCAGAATCACAAACGCTTTCAAGAAAACCACTATTCTGTAGAAATCAAAGATGGTATTTTGTAATAGATAATTTTGGAGCGAACACAAAAGCTCTGCACCACCAATAACTATTTAGTATTTTCCATACATACAGTTCCCAAGTATAAATCTAGTTGCAAGAAAATATTAAATTCTTATCATTTCTAAATTAATACATTCAAGGAATGGATTTCAGGGCCAGGCTCTTAGCTTGCTACCAAAGAAATCTATGCTGGTCTTCTCAGGGTGGAAAACCAGCTTTTGAGAAATGTCCTTTCAATCACAGATTAACATTTCGTGTTATATACTAGAAATGCAATAGCTAGGACAAGACTCTTATCAAGAATCTAAAGTAAGAACCCTAGAAACCTGTACACGTATTTGTGTGAGGTTTGGATTAACGAAAAAAGTTTTAAAGAATATTCAGGCCTAATGTACAAAGACAAGTTTTGAAGTATGAGATTTCACCTTCAAATGCAGAAAATAGTCATATATCATCCTCTTGTTATTTGGAAAAGAAACAGTCAGCTTTCCATTTGAAGGTGAATAGGAGAGCAAAGATGCAGCACAGAAGGCATAAGTCACAGGCTTCTGAAATTTAAAAACAGAAAGACACAGAAAAAACAGATGCTGCGGGTAAGGCATTCATAGAAACATTCCGAACATCACAAGCTCCCATTCTACTTTTAACCACGAGGAAAAATGGTAGCACCAGAGGAAAAATGTAGCGATCAGAAGAAAAGGATGAATTAAGAAAGAAAGGAAGAATAGAAATTATATTAATGTCCACAGATGACCAAAAGTAGGTCAATGGGACTCAAGGATACAGCATTTAACAAGAGAAAGTTCTAGGAAGAGAATCCTAGAAACCAAATAAAGGAATAAAAGCACATAAGACAAAATAAAGCAAGGGTGTCATTAACATAGGTGGTAATGAAATTGGTACAAATAGCAATGAAGGGTGAAGAAGAGCCCCCGACAGCATGTTGATGAGAACTGGGAGGAAACCTAATTGAATATCTTTGTCTGTGCCTGAAATGCTAGAGTCATCTAGGTCATCAATCACATTGAAAAGTTCTGATAATGCTAGTTGGGGAGTACCAAAGAGCAGAGGGGCTAAGCTGGGAGATCCTAGGTGGAAGTAAACTTCCTCTAGAATCTCTCATAATAGAAGACAATAAACTCCTGATATGAATCTGCCCCTGCGGTCCAGGGGGCAGCCGGTAAGTAGATCCATGTCACTGGAACGGGGTAGAGCCATATTGACAGGAAGGAGCAGAGCCACTATGCCGAGTGAGAGCAGGTTGGGGCTCTGAGTGGACTAAATAGTAACGGTGACAAGCGCCGCCTAACTAATCTATCAGCTTTGATGTGTGAAGTATAGGTATCCAAAGGGCACTTAGTGCTACCAAATGCCTGGATGAGCTGGAAGACTCTAGGTCCCCCTTGTAGGGATCTACACTGGAGAATGACAGCCTCACAAAGATAAAAAACCGGGCACCGCTGGTCTGGTTATCTGACGCAAGTAGATAGAGTGTTGCCTAATGTTGAAGTCCAAGAGACTCAAAGAACAATTTATCACAATCTCCGACACTCAAAGAAAAGGTGCAGGAGTATGGAGAACTGCAAAAAAGCTTAAACAAGAATGGACATTATGCAACCAATAGAAGAGCTTTCAAACCTTCTGAAAAATGAACTGGGACTTCAAAAGGGGGAACATGAAACTTTGATCTAGAAAAATATATGGCTGGTTGTCAATGCTCATTGTTTTAGGGGTTTTGAATTTACCTTTCTTGGTACGAGACCTGGCTTGTATTTGTTTCTTATCCTTTTAGGGTACCCCCTTGCTGGTGGTTTATTATCAGGTTATAATTTCCAGTCTCGTTGACCAACTTTGGTCATTCATTGAAATTAATATGATCTATTTCTTTCTGTTCGGTCTTCATTTATGCCCCTTTAGTTAGCATCCAATTCTACAACTTGTATGGCTGGTTGTCTCTGCTCTTTGTTTTAGGGGTTTCGAATTTACCTTTCTTGGTAGGAAACTTGGCTTGTATTTGTTTCTTATCCTTTTAGTGTACCCCCTTGCTGGTGGTATATTATCAGGTTATAATTTCCAGTCTCGTTGACCAACTTTAGTCATTCATTGAAATTAATATGATCTATTTCTTTATGTCCGGTCTGTTGGAGTTCAATCCAGTTCCTTGGATTAAAATGGTCTTTTTCAATAGACTCCCCGTGTATTTAAATGATTCTATGTGTTTCCTATTGTGCCCTGTGCTTTAAAGATCAGACCGAGTCAAGAAAGAGCCTCGATTTGTGATAAATTCCATGCCTTAGTGAAATAAATGAAAGGAGTCAGCAAAACTGTCGGGGGACTGGTTTATCAAAGAAAAAGCTTCAGACAGACAGGTGAAAGGGATTGTGTCTACATATTTCATAAGAACCTGCAAATCAACAATAAAATGATCCAAACTACTCCCAAAGTCTGAAGCTTTGAAGGTCCAAAAGCATGCAACCCAACCAAGAAGTATAAAGCTCAAGGAATGGTTGAAAAATTCATTCAAAATGGACTTGGCCATTTAAACAAGTATGGGACGTTCAAACGGCCATCAAATTCCATTGACCAAACGCACTGGCCGTTAGCATTCAAAAACACCATGGGAAGCATAGTTTAAAACATTGGCGGGTTGTTTATAAAAGGCCAACTAACGTTCATTTTTCCGTACAATTCAGTGTCAGCATCAACAGGGCCACGTGGCGATAGATCAACGACCAGAGGCAGGCTACGTGTCAGCATTCCGGCAATTCCTAAGGTGATGGGCTCATCTAGACTCCAAGCCCCGGATTAAACCTAAGTTCATAATTTGTCAGGGTCCGTATAATGGCGGGGTTAAGAAAAAGGTCACGAGGTCAAAGGAGGACAAGTGGCAATATTCAAAGAGAAAAAATTTTCTAAATCCGGAAGAAGTAGAAGGTTGCGATGCGAAGCCATTAAGGCCTGACAAGTCTGACAAGCCAGAGGCTACGTGGAGCCTTTTTATTGGCTCTCCTTTCGCAGGTCTGACAAATTCGAAGGCTAAGGCAAGTCTAACAAAGTTTTGACAACACGAAGTACGTGGAGCTTTCCTATTGGCTCACACTTCACAGTTGTCAGTCAAGAGCTTCAAAAGGTCTGACATTGCGAAAGGCATGGGGCTTCCTTATTGGTCAATGTTTGGCAGCGGGCAGAGGAAGATAAAAGAAAAACTGACATTGTGAAGTACGTGGAGCTTTCTCATTGGCTCGCACTTTACAATTGTCAGATGAGGCTATCACAAGTCTAACAATGCATAAAGGCATGGAGCTTCCTCATTGGTTGATATTTCACGGATGTCAGAGGGAGCTATCAAAAGGACTGACATGCAAAGTACATGGAGCCTTCACATTGGCTCATACTTCGCAATGGTCAATCAAAGGGATTTGAAAAGGCAAATCGCGAAGGAACATGGCAACGTCTTATTGGTCAGTATTTCTTAATACGGAAAAATTTCATAAAGCCAAAGGAAATGAAGGAAAAGCAGGAAAGTAAAGCCCGATCCCGCGAGCCAACCAAAGACCGACACATGGCGGCAGGAAAAGCAATGTACATGTCGGAAGAGGCAGTCGCCAAGCTAATCAGAGGCTGCCTCATGTCAAATTCTTGTGCATCCCAACAAGAAAATATTCAAATGGCCATATCTTTCGATTCTCGGCTCCAAATCTAACAAAATTTATATCAATGGAAAGGTCTTCTCAACCTCTTCATTTTGGCATCATCAAAATCTCATTTTGATGGCATTTCGAGGGAGAAAAAGGGAAAATACAGCTCGGGCCATTAATGTGCAGATCCAAATGCTCAACCACCTAGAATCTGATTTGATTTAGCTTCTTTCCTTCTTCTACAAGCAAGAAGACGTTGGGGGACGAGTTTAACATGGTGCCCATGATGTTTTTAAGAGTTTAATGCATGATTGAGAATGGTTGAAATTTGAAAAGTCGTGTTGCAGGGAAGACAAAGATCTTCATTAATGACAAGATCAAATCCAATCTCTTCCCTCTCTTTTCTCTCATTCTGCTATATATTGTAACAGTCTGTCATTTTGTGCGAAGGAAGCAAATTGGGGGTAGTTGTAGAATTTTTTTATTAAAGTTTTTTGGTTCCAGTTTCTAGTTTCTTGCAGAACATTTGTATGTAGTTGAGTTCTATAAGGAAGAGCTAAGGTGGTTGCATTGTACAGTCATTAGCAGGTTTTGAAGGCATTTGTTTGTGTCCCCTAGCCAAAACTTACATGAATAAGATTTTGACTATTTTGATCAAAGCTATACTTTCATGTTTTTCATGCTTTGAATGAATGAAAGAGGCAAACCAATATTGTGTTGTTACTGTCTTGCATTGGCTTTACTTTGTTAAGTACGCAAAGGTCTTTCTTTAGTTGTTGTATTCTTCTGGTTACTGTGAGCATTGGAGAATAGTGTATATTTTGCACTGGTTCAGCTTAGTTATAAAATCCTAAAGGAAGCATCACTTTTGAATGGATATTTTGTAATCCCTTAAGGGTCTTTTGGGTGTATGAAGACAAATATAGGAAGTGCTTTATCTCAGCTCTAACTCCATGATTTGTGGTTAGGATTGTGAAGACTGTAGATGGCATTTGCGCAAATTGAGTACCAATGAATGCAAATGTTATTTCACAGACTGTGTTAAATTGATTGTTCTTTTCAAGCATTGTAGTCAAGGATGGATTCTTTCCATGGGAACAATATTATACCAAGGTCATAACAGAAAACTGCCCTTCCCCCCTCCAAATCTCAATTAAATAACAAAAAACCAAGTTATCTACATACCTACTAAGCATATCATACCTGCAAACCAAACATATGCTTATTCTGCAAAGTTGAGCTTTAAATTTGTCCATTACAAGTAAGCTTTGCCAAAAATCCTGCCAAATCTATGATCCAATATCATTAAAAGTAGCCTTGGTCTGAATTGTTATGCAAAATGCAATATCTGAAGTTGTTCATTATTTGCCTTTGGATTTGTGTTTGATTGTCAAGTGCTTACAAAAATCAAGTGACAACTCTTTTGCAAGAAGTATTGTATTTGTGGTTGCACTTGCTTCAAATCAATTTACACCAACCGTAAAGGAAACTGAGCCTTGAAAGCCTTTCCTTTAATCAGACCACCCAACTAGGTCCTCTCACCTTGGTCAATGTAGAGCCAAAAGTAGCAGAGTAAAGCCATCCCCTTTGTGAAGGTGCCTCCTGAACACTTTCTTGATTTGAATCATTGAGTTGAGTGTTGAACAAGTCCCCGGCTATCAATGACAAAAAACTTTTCATTGTTCATAACTCTCTCAAAGCCAGCCCACTCAGGTTAGCTGCTCATCTCCCAGGGGTGCTATTTTGGAAGCCAACGCGGCCTTTGTTTATGCCCCTTTAGTTAGCATCCAAATCTACAACTTGTACTCTTGTCATGAAACGAGATTGGCACTGCTAAAATTGGTCCAGTTGGAATTATCTGCCATGCAGGCAGTTTTGAACTTGTGGCCGATGTACCTGAACCTGAGATATTTTAACTCAGAGCCACAATTTCTAAGAAGTATAAGATACATGTAGGCACATGAGACTGATGTGCAATATTATTGGTCCCTAATACCCAACAATGATTTCATATTGTTTGGCAATTGGCTTTTAATTGGCAACTTTATGTTGCCAACCACTTTTGTATCATAGCATGCTCCTACACGTCTTCCGCCATGCAACCACCGTTGCCTTTTCCAATACTTTGAAATTGCATCAACGTCAAGTTTTGCGCTTTAAAATGCATCTATATTATGGGCCTAATGGTGAAGGCATTTGTACTTTATAGAGGGCACATGTTTGAATCCTGAGGGGATGAGGTATGTACACCTCATTGAACAATATATAAGGCGAAAGGAAGCAATCCCGTTGTAAGCTTCCTCAAGGGGGGTCTAATACTCCAAATTGGTGTCTGGCTTGACAGTAACCTAAAAAACAACATTTGTATTTTTTCCTAAAAGGTCTAAATAACAATAGACAAATGTGTAAACTTTGGGGTGAGGTTGCATTGATTCATATCCTTGAGGCTCTAATTAAGATTTTAATGTCTTTGGTCCCTTTTTGTGCCTTGAAGGATTTAGACCCGGCTAAGGTCCCAAGTTGGTTACTTATTATCGGCTAGGGTCCTAGGTCCCTTGGGTTATCCCCTCCAGACATGTATGGACTCATTTGATCACCATGTGGGATTATCCTCACACTATTGTCTTGTGGTGGGGTATGTCTTATTTGAATGGGTTCATAGGCTTCAGAATCCCTAGGGTCATTGACCGGTCTCTAAGGCCTTATAGGCATGGATTCTTATAGTATATATTCCCTTGGCATATGCCACAACCTAACATAGGAAGACATTCACTGATTTGAATCTGGATCCTACAGTAGGAGCAGCTTGCTAGCCATTATTCTGCATCCTAGGTGTTGCTCTACTCAATCTGTGGAACCAGCAAAGCGCCCCACTAGTTTCAGGTGACTCGGCAATCCAAACCAATTATATTGCACCGCCAGTTTTAGGCAGAACTAGTAAAGCAGCTCATGTTGTACACCACGCTGTGGCATTGATAGAGAAACATTAGGGTGTCCCTGAAATCCTGATTGTCTTTTTAAGGACAAAGGTTTTCCCCTTTCAAAGATTTTTTAGAATCTGAAACTCTTACATTGTACTGAAGTGACTGGCTTTCCTAATTTTGGGGAGGTTTAGTGGATTTCCCTCTTATCTTCTGTCATATCCTTACTAGTAGTCAAGATTTTCGGTTTACAAACCAGTCTTGTGATCCTCGAGGTCTGAAACACTTCAAATATGAGGCTTTCACAGTGGCTCGCTCCTAATTTAGTGTCTAGTACATATATATTTCCCCGGAACTTGAGGCTAAGCAGTTTTAGTAGGCTGTTATAAGGTGACTTAAGAACTCCCCCAGTGGGAGTTTCTAACCGTATCTTCTTGGCTGCATGGTTTTTTTAATCTTTCCAATGCCCTTCCCTTCCTATTTATTACCTGTAGCAGTTGAAGATGGAATTCCACTTGGATTTACATAACTGTGAGGGAAAGAGAGCTGCTGATTCCTGGTCTTCATCATACCTAGGATTTCTCTTGCCACTGAAGGTTACCATGGCCTCATCTTGATCTAGAACTCAAGTAGGAGGTCTGAAATCACCCCGGCGACTGGCTGAGGGCCTCTATTTTCTGATTTATTCCATCTGCAGCTGATTTGGAAGCCTTTCCGGTCCCAAACCAGTCTAAGTCTGACTGAATATTTCCATTTTCAGTAGTGCTAGAACTTGGTTTGAGGATTACAGAACGGTTGTGGTCTGATCCATTATTTCAAATCGTATTGAAGCTTGCACAAACACCTGCACATCCTCTTATTCTTTAACTCTTAGATGTGGTGCTCATACTTCACTTTGGGTCTGGAGAAGAAAAAGATCTGCATATAGTTAGTTTCTTCTCAATTCTCCATGTCTCATTTAAAATTTGGATGCGCAGGTTTGCATGCAATTGAGCTTAAATGCAATCCTAGGGCCTGAGTAATAGATCAAACCACAAGTATGTTGTAATCCCAAAACCCAGCCCTGCCATTACTGAAAATGAAACTGACCAATTAGATTTAGACTGACTTGGGAGTGGAACAGCTGCTGATAGCAAAAGTCAAAAAATAGATGCCCTCAACAGTAATTAACCATATAAATAGAAAAGGGGAAAGTAGAACAGGCTTGCTAGGATTTTACTTTCTTGTTCGAAAGCAGCTTCCACACACCAGCGTTAAAAGGCCACAAATTATTCTGCATGAGGTTTCCAAATGTACCTGAAGGCTGAGGGAACCTCCAGGTGCCTTTGGAGACCCCCAACGTGTTTTATACAAAACAGCACCTGATCAACCTTTTAAAACCTTTTCTTCTCCCATTTCTTAGTTGGTGGGGAATTTCACTTCTTCCTTTCAAAACCATTTCATTCATCCCCCTTTTATCTGTAACATACGGGATCCATCACTAGGGACACCCTTCATTTAGGTTTATCCTTTGAAATCTTAGATTGTAAGATCACAAACATGCTGATTGTTCCTTTTTTGGGCGTGATTAGTGCCCTGTTCTCTTTTCCTTCTTATAATACATTTCCTAATAGAAAGTGTGGAGGCACCAACTCCCATATTCTCTTTTCCTAAGATTGTGGAAGTGTTGAGGAACCAACTCCCATATTCAGCAGCAAGGAAAATTTTCAAATAATAATATTTTACTTGTATTTATATAGCTGGAGAAGATATCTTCCAACTCATCCAATTTCTTCAAAACCTTCGCACTTTCCTCATTGTAGGTTTAAAATTGAGAAGCTCTAGCTCGAAACCACCATTAGACTATTTGGACGCCTCATAGGTTAGCCTTAGGCATCTAGCCAAACAATGAACTCTATCAATAATTTGAAAATAAAATTTTATTCATATTTACAAATTTTGTCAATCGCACTGAAATGTATAGCCAAAAAAAACAGCCGACAAAATCCCCCATAAAAGGGCAAAACCTCCTCAAGTATGTGAAAAAGAAACTAGATATAACATTGAATGTATGTTCAACCAATTATTGGTTCAGATGAGCAAATAAAGTAACATCAAAAGAGAATAACTAATTGTTCACATCACTAGAGGCAAGAGCCACGGTATTGACGCCAAGTATCTGCTTAGGAATCTCTTTTGGAGAATGGTCTAGACGGGCCATGGGAGTAAAGTATTCCCTCTAAATGGATCCAAAAAGGAAGCACATAGAGCATCAAAGTTCAAAGAATCCTTGAGCCACGTAAATAACCAATCCCTTGTCTATACCCCCTTGACCTGTAGGAGACCATTGATGAGTGGAACTGAGCCTCCTTCTGATTCTAGTCTTAGTTGGCCACTGAGTAATTTGAGGCCAAGTGTGGTATCTAACAGATTGAAAACCATTAGGCTGTACACTTATTTGCTAATGTCTCAAATTGAATCAATATGTGGCTGTCATTGTCAGGGAAATGTATGCTCATCAAATTTGTGGTGGAAGTATGGTGGTTGACCAAGACAACAAGAGAAGATTTGCCACTCACAAGGGTGAGAAAACTTCAAAACACCATTGAAAACATTACAACTAGTTTTTGCAGTGAACTGCTTTGCTTTCACTACAAGATCCTTCTTACAGGAGATGAGTCTAATATAGATTAGACAGATAGCCATAAACCCCAGCCCCACTCTCTAATTGTCGAATGGAACTTACTCATTCATCTGGGTGGGAGAAGAGATCGATCAAGATTCGCCCCCAGTGGCCTACTCTAAATAGCTGTTAGAAAAGAGCATCTCTGATCGAGCAGGATATGTAGTATATGGAGATTCGCCTCCCCCATCAATATATGGTGATGGACCCCTCGCCCCTACCCCCCATATATATAATATTATATGGGCTAGAGCGTTCACTATTACATGTCCATCTTGGTGGCAGATCGCTATTTTTGTGGTGAATATCACTCTTTTAACCACAAAGTCCATCTTACAAGTTATGTCAATGTAAATGTGTTCACTATTGCACATGTTCACCTTGATGGAAGGGTCTTAGAAAAAGATCCTGAGGGAATTCTAATAACAAATTGCCCTTCAAGACAAGAAGTCGTAGCTTCTTGCTTGGACAAAGATCAGTTGACCTAATTAGCTTGGAGGAGCAATTATCAAAAGATAAAGTTTGATTAACAAAGCTTAATGGGTTAAATTGGACTGATGGTTATATAAAGGAATTCAAACTCAATGGAGAATACTAGTTAAAGAGAATTATTTAGACGACATGAAGTAATTAAATCATTTTACCCCTCAAGTATTTAAAGGGGTGTTTCTATTTAGAACAATATTAAACAAATATTAAATGTCCTCTTAATAAGCTGTGTTTTGAGAAGTACTGATCAAGAATCAAGTCTTTTTTGGAATTAGCAGCAGCCCCAACATGATCATAGACACGAAAGGAAAAAAATAAAGGAAACGTCATAAAACAAAGGATCAAACAAGCTTTGGGACCATTTGATTACCAAAGAATGAAAATCCCCCCCAAAGGACATATAAAAAAGAAAATGGAAATGAATATAATCTTGTTAACATGTAAATTAAAAGAAGATTGTAAAATTATTACTTTGGAGTTAAACATGATGGATTGTGTACTTTACTCACAAAGACACATCTGTATAGGGGAGTACAAAAAGAGTACACTTCAAGCATCATGCCCATGTCCTGTAATACCATATAGTTACCAAGTCCGGAAATCCGGATCCATTTGAGAGGCAAAAAAATTTAAAATCCAAAAAATTGGAATTCTTGAAAAAGTTCAGAAAATTTGGTCTGGAATATACATATGAGCATAAGATAATAAATATTCAAAACTGATAAATACATCAAAAAATAAAAATAACGTCGTCTAAAATGTTAATATATTTAATATTTATACTATATAATGTTGTATAGTCTTTCCCCAGATGTTTTTTTAAAAAACAGAGAAAAAGAACACAGCTGACCTGGACCAAATTTATCCGGGCCTTTGGAAAAATCGGGTCTGAACTAGATTTGGTGCAGGCCGGATTGAGTAAAACTATTAAAGAAGTTTGTAAAATTATTACTTCGGAGCAAAAAACAAGATGAATCCTCAAGATCTAAGTGGCTTCCTGTTAGTTAATGAGATTATACCCGTCCTGCTATGATCTCCCTCCTATCTAATGAGATGGATATGCATTAAGCCATTCACTGTCAATAATGCTCCACTAATTACATATATACTGTCCTTTGTAATCTATTTACCCAATATCTTACCATCCGTTCTTTACATTCTCCTAATACTTCAAGATTCTCCCTTCTCTTCTTAAACTTCACCTTACAGATTGCCTGATGTAATTCTACTGCCTTAATAAGCTCCCTAAGAGGTCTAAATAAAACATAGAGCATGATTGTTACAGACCATCTACTAAAATAAACAAATATAAATTCTTGCCTGGTAAACATTTGAGGATCTTCCACTAAACAATATACAAGTATTATTGGGTCTCCCTCTAGACCTTGATAGGAATAGTACAGAGCATGATCAAAGACTAAATTCATCTGCACGTTCATTTCTCTAATAATTACTAGTTTGGGACTCCAACCAACTTGCCAGCCCCAACTATTCTTAATAATAATATTTCACTTTATGTTTTAGATTTGGATCTATAAATAAAACATAGGGCATGATTGTTACCAATCATCTAATGGAATAAAAAAATATGAATATCTTACCTTCTACGGATTGAAGTATCTTCCACCAGATCACGATAGGTATAACACAGAGCATGATCAAAGACTAAATTGATCTGTAGATAGGCATTGTCGACGCTAAAATTTTCCTCCGTAATTTTTATTTCATTAATGTATGTATTAGGAATAGGATGTTGTTAAGTATAATTAGTAATAGCGTCTGATAGAAAATAACGGTGCTGCCAGTATGATGCCGTCAATAATGTATAGTACGGTAATAGTCAAAAGTACAATAGGAATGTTGTAAAAAGTAAATATTTGTCGTAAGTGGTCCGGTAATGTTAAAATGTCAAAGTTGGGATAAGTAGAGAAGTAGGGTCTACATGATTGGGAATTAGAAATATTATATTGGTAATAAGGACAAGGAGTGAGGTCATAAATATTGTGTATTTTATTTGTAAAAAGTCTAAAAATGTGGAACCCATGTGAAATGATAAGGTTTATCTTATCTTAAAAGATAAGCTTACATGTACAGATAAGAGTTAAGGTATGGAATATGATTCGTCAGAGTGGATTTCTTATCCTATCTTAGAGATAAGATGGATAAGCCTAGAAGTTCTATAAATAGAGAGGCCACCCCCCTCATTTAGCATAGAAAGAAGTAGTGAGAAATATTGTATAAGTAAGTGTGTAAAGGAAGCCATCATTTAGAAGGTGTGTTAAAGAATCCATTGTGAAGTTTCTACCATAGTTATTGTTGGAAGGCAAGTGAAGTCAGTAACACTTGAAGTACCTCATGGGTGAGATTGTAACAATTTCGTGTTGATATTATAATTTACACCTATATTTTTAAATTTTTCATCATTTTTTCGTATCATAGTCTATGGTATTCTTGTGTTATGTTTGTTGTGTTTCCAGATTACATCTACCAAACTAAAGGCTGTACATTAATAAATAATCATGGCACGAGGAGTTCCCGGTGGTGAATTATCATAGTGTCGGATTGGTGTTGACATTTTGGTTCCGTTGTCGGGACCATTCCTCGTTGGTGGATGTTCTGGAGAGATATTCCCACTTAGTCAAAAAACATTTGGAGGGTAACCTTGTTTTTGCTGTGCATAGTAGTTACCATGGTAAAGTCACTTTTTGCCGTGAATAGTATTTACCGCTGTAAAGTCACTTTTTACCGTGAATAGTATTTACCGTAGTAACTTCACTTTTTACTGTGAATAGTGTTTACCACAGTAAAGTCAGTTTTTACCGCAGTAAGTCAAGTTTTACCATAGTTTACAGTGGTCATTTCTATTTTCTATTATAGTGATTCCAATTATTTTCTATTATAGTGATTCCAATTATTTCTATTTTCTATTATAGTGATTCCAATTATTTCTATTTTATATTATAGTGATTGTACTTGTGGGTTGATATTTCACTGTGGTTACTTTTGAAAATGGGGAAGATTCCTATTTTTTCAGTCCAATCTAATGAAGATGCTTCCTCTTTCATTCAAGAGTTTAAACAATCTTGTATTTATAATGGCCTTATAAGAAGAGAACAATGGACTGAATTTTTTCCTACCTTTTTGGATGGTTCAGCCCTTAGGTGGTTTGAAACACTAAGTGATAATGTGAAAAACTCATGGGATTTATTAGCTGAAAGTTTTCTTGAAGAATTTGGTGAACAAAAATATGCAGATTTCATGATCAATATCACAAAGCTATCCCAAGGAGAGAAGGAGAAGATAAGGGATTATCATGCTCGTGTTCTAGAGCTAAGGAAGAAGTTCGATGCCTAGATCCGAAAGGAAGGATTAGTGGATGGGTTGATGAATGGCGTGGATAATCTCCTCTGTAAGCACTTCATTCTTAGGATGAAGCCAGAAATTAGACAACGAGTGAAATATGACCGCCTAGCTACCATTGAACAAGCAAAGGAGATTGCAAGAAGACAAGAAGAAAGCATGGAAGAGGAGCCCAAAGAAATTGTTGTTAAAGTAGAGCCTACACCAACACCTTTGGTCTTGAATCCACAACCACTCTCGATAAGCACAAATCTTTCTCCTAGTACATCTACTGAGTATAAAGATCTGCTCGTGAAGATGGGTCAGTTAACTATTAATCTTCTTCAAGGAAAAGAATTTAGTTCTCAGGGAGGAGATAGAGGTCCAAAAAGAAATATTTCTGAAGTTGTATGTTATGGTTGTTATAAAAAGGGTCATTATAAGTATAATTGTCCAGATAGAGCTTCTACATCTGGTACAAGAGATAATGATAAAGAAAAAACGCCTATGAATTCTTTTGATGTAATAGATAAGAGCATAAATAATGAAGTAAATATGTTTGTAACAAAAAGGAAGAAAGAAAAAGATAACCAAGATGGAAATGATCCTAAGAAGATGAAAGGAGAAACTAGTAAGAAACATAGGAGAAGAAAGTTGGGTGTGCAGGATTTTTTGATTTCACAGAGACAATGACCATACTCCATCTTAAAAGATCTGTCCAAAAAGCCTGCAAATATTACATATGGTCAACTCTTGGCTATGTCTTCTGAGAAGAGGCAGGAGCTGCGAAGTGGACTCGATGTTCGACGAAGGAAGGAGGTTGAGGTCCCTATTTTGGAGGCAGAGGCGGATCCCTATGCTCCACAAGCTGAGGTATAATGTAATGGTATTTCAATTCATGATGTCTTAGTTGATAGAGGTGCTGCAGTTAATGTAATAACCAAGTCTGTAATGAATATGTTGGATTTAAAAATTGATCGCCCCTCAGAACTTATGTTAAGGTCGTTAAATAAGGGAAAAACTAAACCAGAAGGTATTGTTTCAAATGTGGCAATATCTGTTATGGGTGTTGTATGTGTGGTAAACTTTCAGATGATGAAAAATGGTACTGTTGCGTATCCAATATTGTTGGGAAGACCATGGCTAAGGAGAGTTCATGCAAGAAACTACTGGAATGAAGGCTTCATGACACTTGGACATGGTATAGAGAGGGTGAAAATAAGCTTGATCCCTCGACATCATAAGACAGAACCTGTGGATTCAAGTGATGAAACTGATGATTGGACATCCTCTGATTACTCTAATACCAGTGAAGTGGACACAGAAGATGAAGAAAGTGAGGTTGATGTTTCGGTCATGGATATCCTTCCAGTCACACCGACTCATGAACCCATAAAATTATCTAAAGAAGAAATTGATGATCGTCTCCAACAAATAAAGATTGGTGATGCTGTGATGGAGAGTGAGAAGGAATCCTACCTCCAGCGCTTTCGAAGGTACATACACCTATTCACTTTTGATTACAAGGAACTCTGTCAAGTAAGTTGGGTAGAACATTCTATTGAGCTAGTAGATGGTGCTAAGCCCATAAAGCAAATGCCATATAAAATGAATCCTAATTTTTCCAAGACTGTAAAAGAAGAAATAGATAAGTTGCTTAATGCATGATTCATATTTGCTGTGGAGAATTCAAAATGGGTTTCTCCCATTGTGATCTCAATAAAAAAGAATGGGAAGCTACGCATTTGTGTTGATTATAGGAAGCTCAATAAGGCAACAAAGAAGGATCATTACCCTCTTCCATTCTCAGATCAGATCTTGGACGAAGTAGCTAGCCGGGAGTGTTATAGTTTTGCTGATGGATATAGCGGATACAACCAAGTTCGTATAACAGAGAAATATCAGCTGAATACTACGTTCACCACTCTTTGGGGAACGTTTGTTTATAGAGTTATGCCTGTTGGGTTGTGTAATGCTCCGGCAACATTCCAACATTTGATGAATAGAGTGTTCGAACCCTACATTGAGAACTTTATCAGAGTATTTTTGGATGATTTTTGCATCTATGGGAGCAAGATGGACCACCTGCACCAAATGGAGATAGCATTTCAAAGGTTAGATGAAGCACAAGCCTCACTAAACCCTACAAAGTGTCTTTGGATGTTCTAAAGGCATTTTGTTAGGGCATGTATCCAGAGATGGTATTGGTATTGATCCTGATAAAGTTTCAAAAATCAAAGAGTTACCATTTCCTATGAATAGAAGTAAGTTGAGATCATTTTTAGGCCATGTGAGTTACTATAGAAGGTTCAAGAATTTCTCTAAGATTGCACAGCCACTAACCCAGTTCTTGAAGAAGGATGTTACTTATGAACCAGGAAATAAAGCGCATAAAGCTTTTGAACAACTGAAGGAAGCCCTGATGTCTTCACCTATTTTAAAGAATCCAAATTGGAGCAAGCCATTCATTGTGTACACTGATGCCTCAGATGCAGCACTAGGAAGTACTCTGACCCAAAAGGATGAAAATGGGAATGAACATCCAGTTTACTTTGGGAGCAGACAAATGAGCAGTACTGAGGTAAATTATACTGTAACTGAAAAAGAGGTTCTAGCTATCATTTTTGCTGTAAAGAAGTTTAGAAATTACTTGCTAAGGCAAAAACTTATAGTTGTAACAGATCATCAGGCTCTAAAATATATTGTAAATAAGCCTAACCCATCAGGGAGGATAGCAAGATGGATAATTTTGCTACAAGAATTTGAATTTTATATTATAAATAGGCCAAGAAAGAAGCATGTCAATGCAGATGCACTCTCTCGAGCCTATGATGGTTTAGGTTCATCTTGTGATGATGATGATTTTCCAGATGCAGCATTGTTATCCCTTGACACAATCCCTAGTGAATACATAGATATTTGGAATTATCTGAATGAATTCAAATTTCTTAATGGTGTCAATGCAAAGACTAAGAGGAAGATTAGTCAATCCAGTCGTCCATATTTTATTCTGCGTGGAGTATTATTTCGAATAGGACCTAATGGACAGTACAAGAGGGCATTTGGACGTGATCAACGGAAGGAGCTGATAGAAGAATTCTACAACGGTACATGTGGAGGGCACTTCTCTGGACAACTTACAATAAGAAGGATCTTGGATGCGGGTTATCACTGGCCCACTCTTTTTAAAGATTGTTATAATTATTGTAAGACATGTGATATTTGTCAAACACATGGTAACCGTAAGACTTCATCAGCTTCATTATGCCCTATTCTTCCACTTGGTCCCTTTGAAAAGTGGGGAATAGACATTGTAGGTCCACTTCCAACTACCCCACGCCAAAATAAGTATATTGTAGTTGCCACAGATTATTTAACCAAGTGGGTTGAAGCTAGGCCATTGAAAACAACTTCCATGGATGAAGTGGCAAGGTTCATATATGAACGCATTGTCACCAGATTTGGTTGTCCATTAGAAATTGTAACAGATCAAGGAAGCCACTTCATTAACGAGGTAGTAGAAGCCCTAGTCAATAAGTTTTCTATTAAGCACAGGAAGGCAACAACATACAAGCCAAGCACAAATGGACAGGTGGAACGAACAAATTGTGTTGTGTCAAATTCTAGCAAAAGATGCAGCCTTACAAGTACATAAGTGGGATAAACGGATTCATGCAGCATTGTGGGCATATAGGGCAACATCAAAGTCAACAGAATACTCCCCATTTCAGTTGGCTTATGGCATTGATCTAGTTGTTCCTATTGAGTTGATATTCCCACTGTAAGAGTTATGAAAAATGAAAGGATGGATGAAAGTAATTCAATAAAAGAAAGGTTGGTACATCTTCATTTGCTAGAGGAAATGAGGGAAATAGCGAAAAATACAAGCTATAAAAAGAAAATGAAGCAGAAGGGATACTTTGATCAAAAGATCCGTTGGTCTCCATTTCATGTGAATGACTTGGTCCTAGTATATGATTTGAGATACAAAAAAAGAAAACAGAAAATTATTTCCAAAATGAATGGAGCCCTACAAAATAGCAGTTGTGCATGAAAATGGTACATACCGACTGGAGGAATTGAATGGCACTCCCATTACCAAATGGGTCACCCACGACAAACTAAAGATTTTCCAAGCACCGGAATAGTCTACTCCGATGACGGAGTAGAATCTAGGATGGGAGAAGATGTCGACACTAAAATTTTTCTCTGTAATTTTTATTTCATTAATGTATGTATTAAGAATAGGATGTTGTTAAGTATAATTAGTAGTAGCGTCCGATAGAAGATAACGGCGCTGTCGGTACGATGCCACCAATAATGTATAGTACGGTAATAATCAAAAATACAATAGGAATGTTGTGGTAAAAAGTAAATATTTGTTGTAAGTGGTCTGGTAATGTTAAAATGTCAAAGTTGGGGTAAGTAGAGAAGTAGGGTCTACATGATTGGGAATTAGAAATATTATATTGGTAATAAGAACAAGAAGTGAGGTCATAAATATTTTGTGTATTTTATTTGTAAAAAGTCTAAAAATGTGGAACCCATGTGAAATGATAAGGTTTATCTTATCTTAAAAGATGAGCTTACATGTACAGATAAGAGTTAAGGTATGGAATATGATTCGTCAGAATGGATTTCTTATCCTATCTTAGAGATAAGATGGATAAGCCTGAAAGTTCTATAAATAGAGAGGCCACCCCCCTCATTTAGCATAGAGAGAAGTAGTGAGAAATATTGTATGAGTAAGTGTGTAAAGGAAGCCATCATTTAGAAAGTGTTAAAAAATCCATTGTGAAGTTTCTACCATAGTTATTGTTGGAAGGCAAGTGAAATCAGTAACACTTGAAGTACCTCATGGGTGAGATTGTAACAATTTCATGTTGATATTATAATTTACACCTATATTTTCAAATTTTTCATCATTCATTCGTCTCATAGTCTATAGTATTCTTGTGTTATGTTTGTTGTGTTTCCAGATTACATCCACCAAACTAAAAGTTGTGCATTAGTAAATAATCATAGCACGAGGAGTTCCCAGTGGTGAATTATCATAGTGTTGGATTGGTGTTGACAGCATCCCTCAACATTCATGAATCATAGCTATAGGACTCTCTAATTTTAGACTCCAACAAAATTGTCAGCCTCAATTGTCCTTAATAAAATTGTTCGCTTACATTTTAGATTTTGGATCTAAATAAAACATAGGGCATGACGACATGATTGTTATGATCTTCTAATGGAGTAAACAAATATAAATATCTTACCTTGGAAGGATTTAGGGATCTTCCACCAGATCATGAAAAGTATAGTACAAAGCATGATCAAAGACTAAATTCTTCTATAGATAGGCATCTCTTGACATTCATAGCTATAACACTCACTAATTTGGGACTTCAAAGAGCTTACCACCCCAAACTATCCTTACTAAAAATTTAAAGAAGTGTTCGTTTATATTTTAAATTTTTGGTCTAGACACTAGCCCACTAAAGTGCACAACCAGCTCCATCCACCCTTTGAGGTCTAGGCATTAGTCCACGAGTACTTTTGCCCATAGTTCAAGAAATCGTTATCGGCGATTTAACGGCAGGCCAAATTTTGACTCGGAAATCAGGAATCGGCAATTTATCGACATTAATCGGCAACTTTATCGCTACTTTAAAAAAATATTTAAATTCATAAAATAAACTTAAATTAAATGTAAAAACAATGTTAAATGATGCGAGAAGTGACTCTATAGAATGTCATAGGCCCATATGCATATTTTTGATTAAATTTTGACCAAAAAAAAGAGTACAAACTACAAAGTATGCAAACAAAAATGCTCATAGAGTCATGTGACATGTGACTTTTGAAGTATCACTATCAAATATCAATAATATTCTATTTCATCAAGCACGCCTAAAATAAGTTTGTTGCACTTGCGGCTGCCTCGTGGAAGTGGAAGGTAAACATTTCTCCTCTGTAACACCAACATTGTCTTCTACAAACATATCATTTGGATCATCACCAACTTCTAATGTCCCTGATGGTATTGCTTCTTCAGTCTCTCTCTCCAAAGCAGCTATCTCCTCTGTAGTAAACATAGGCTCCACATCATCAGGGTCAACAATCCAATCATCATATGGATCAATGTCAGCCAAGTCAATTGCATCATAACTTTGTGCCCCCTCCACTTGTCTCACACGAAAACAGATTGTATCGCACGAAGACAAGGTCATTGAGATGTTGTGTTGTCAACCTATTGCACTTCTTTGTGTGAACAGCTTCAAACATGCTCCAATTACGTTCGCATCCAGAAGCACTGCATGGCTGACACAAAATGCGGATGGCTAGCTTTTGAAGATTTGGTGTTTTTGCACCATAATCTTCCCACGACAAATTTGCAAATAAAACATTTATAAAATTGTAAGTTAACTAGGCTTGAATAAATAAAAGAATTATAAACTTCTAGTATCTAGTTCTATGTGTAAAGAGACTAAATACAGATGACTCAATTTGTTTTTACCTGGCTGAGAAGTGTTTCTTCTTTTCACACATAGAGCCAAAGAAAAGAGCCTCCCCTCAGCAGTCTTGTAAATCTACAGCTCATCAACAATTGCATCTCTAATATCTTCGTCACGTACCATCCTCTCTATGCATGTATTAATGTCATCCATAACCTCCTCATCAACCTTAAATGATGGGGAAAAGAAAAACTTTGGGTTTAGGTAGTACACCGCTGCATGTATATGTCGATAGAGTGTCTTGTTCCATCTCCGATCGATTATGCGCCAAATGGGTTCATATTTTCGCTGACTGTGCCCATAATATTTAGCTATGGCCTCCTTGGCCACATCCATAGCCTCATACAAATAACCCATTGGGTTTTTCTCCCCATCCACCATCCGTAGAACTAAAACCAAAGGCTCTGACACCTAAAACAAAATAACATATAAATTTAAAATCAAAATTAATAAAAAAATATATAACAAACAAATGATAAATAAACAAATATTCAAGTTTAGTTTACCTTCATGATTTCTTCCATTTGCTTTGCAAACACATCATCAAAAATGGTCTTCTTGGCATAGGGAGACTCCATCCATTGTGTGCTCACAAACATCTACTTAAGAAATGTTAATGAGGCTACAATGCTTTGCAATGTAATGAAGTTTGTGGCAAATCGTGTGACCCCTGATCACACAAGCTCCTTTCCATTGGTGTGCTCTCTCATCAAGTTTAGCACCCAAGTGTGATTGTAGATGAACTTTGTAATATTTCTTGCATCTTCAACCACATTTTTCACCCATGAGAATTTTCCTATGTCCTCCAATAAGATATCCAAACAAAAGGCTACACAAGGGGTCCAAAACAGTGTAGGGTGTCTCTCCTCAAGAAGTCTCCCTGGTGCTACATATGTCACCGCATTGTCTGTCACAACTCTGACGACATTCTCCACACCCACCTCTTTCACCACCTCATCTAACATATCACACAAAGTGCTTGCAGTTTTCACTTGGTGGGAGGCATCAATTGATTTCAAGAAGACCAACTGCCCACTTGATGCCACTAGGAAGTTAATCAATGTGCAGTTTTTCCCATCTGTCCACCCATCAGACAAAATGGTGCATCCTCTTTTTTGCCATACCTTTTTTTGCTCTTCTACAAGAGCTTTGGTATGTGCGACGGAATCCTTCAACAATGGGCCACTCAAATCATGGGGAGTAGGGGCTTTGAACCCCTTCCTGGCAACAGTCAATGCAGTGACCAAATTCTCCCAATATGGACTTTTTGCCACATTGAAAGGAATGTTGTAATACCAAAAGTTTGCCGCAGTTATTCTTGCTTGTTTGTGCATTTCTTTATTCCAAGCAGTACCTTCGAGTGAAGGCTGTGACCCAAAACTACTTCGAGGAACAAAAAACATCGTTGAACTACTATCAGTGGATAAGCCTCGTCCCAATGTCTAACCTCATGGAGTTTGGGCAATAGAAGATGCCCCAATATCAAAATCTTCCCTCGCTGCCCTCCTATTTGCAAGGGCTGCAAGTGCATCAGCTTTCCTCTTTTTTTCTTCTTTTTTCTCTGCATAAGCCACAAAGAAAGCAGACAATTCTCGTTGAGCCTCAAGTGGTGCTTGATTGCACACTGTCACTTCATTCCCTGGTATCCGGGCAATGTGGAACTTAAGGCGATAAACACCGCCACTCATCTTCATGCCACAATAATTGCATATAATAGAATTGCCTTCTGGTCGTTCACAATGCTTCCACCCTGGGTCATTTGAGTTAGGCTTATTACGAGCAACTGAACCGGATCCTGATGCCATTCTAAAAAACACAAAGAAACAATTGTCTCAGATTTACAAGCCTTAAAGAAATAAAATGTAAACTAGAATGAGCTAGAAATGTTTTAAATGTAAACTATAAGTATATATATTAAACTCATTTAAATGTAAACTATATTATTCATTTAAATGTAAACTCATTTAAATATTACGAATTAATATGTAAATTCGTTTTTAAATCTATATTGTTAATATTTAAAATATTAAAAAAAAGAAAAAGAAATAGAGTCTTACCTACAGGGTTAGGGCCACGAACCATCACGAAATGCACAAAAACCACCACGAAATGCACAAAAACTGCCACAAAATGCACAAAACCACCACGAAATGCACAAAACCTGCCACAAAATCCTTTAATACTATCACGAAATGCTTTAATATTGCCACGAAATGGCACGAAACCAGTCGCAGAAGGAGAAACGACCCACGCAAGAGAAAGGAGGAGGAAAACCGAGCCATGCAAGTGAAAAAACGAGTTAGATTTCGGGCTTTTTTTTCATTTATACCTAAGTTTGCGATTTTCCACGATTTATTTGCCAATTTTCCACGATTTTTGCAGGTTTTTCAGCGCCGAAAATCGTGATTTATCGCCATTAAACAAATCGCAATTTATGGAAAGATAAATCGGTTTGCATGGGAAAAACGATGTATCGCGATTATCGCCCGATAAATCGCGATTTTTAGAACTATGTTTTTGCCATTTAAGGAATCTAGGTATTAGCCCTTCTTTTCTTAACGTGCAAAGTCAACTCCAACTCTCACATCTAAATTCTAGTCCATTAATATATTTGGAATCTTTGAGTCTAGATATTTGCCATTCTTTGGTCATTACACATAGCTAACTCCAACCTTCAATTCTAGTCTCTAGCCCCTTTTTATTTATTATGACCATGCATTTCAGCTGGTCTTTTCTTGCTACTAGATATCCAATGGATGGGCACCATTTCCATTTCCAAAGGCCCAAAACAAGTTTCCAGCCAGATAAGCCATTTCATGGCCCTCCATTACATTTTGAGCATCCAGAAGGTGGTTTCCAAAATGATCCTGATGAGCTAAATTTTGATTGGTGGTTTTGAGTTTCAGTGGGCCCAAAAGAAGTAAAGAACAGAAAATAACAGATTTCCTTTTTTTTGCTTTCTCACGTTTTGTGTTTACTTTTTTCGATTTATTCCTATTTCGGAATTGTGGCATTAGAAACTATGTTATATTGAACGAACAGTGATTTGGGAAGGGTGAACCTCTTAAAAAATCTAGAGAACATCCTACGTACCCAAATCAGATTTCCAGAACTTTACATTCATAGTTGTGACTGTAATCATACAGTTCATCTGGCAACCATTAATGCTAATAATATGCAACTTAATCTATTTAATGTAAATTTAATTTGAACGGTACAATTAATAGTGAGAGCCATTATTTAGGCTGGTAGGAACAAAGACTTTTTTAATGATAAGTGAAATCAAAATTAAAAGAGTGCTTTACTTCGTAGTGGATCTAGATGCCATCGTCACTAATGTCATTATTAGTGCTAACTCTAGTTCTTTTATCATTATGTCAATGATCTCTGACAATTGACACTAGTGATGATGGCATCATTTTCCTGATTTTCCTGAACTGGAAGAGCTCCTTGCTCAGGACGGTCAAGGGCAAGCGCAGTCTTCGGAAAATTGGTCTATGGCATCAATGATCTATTTTCCTATGTCCAAAACTAAACAGTTCTGTATTGAGGTAAAATCGGACATCACATCTTCAACCTTGTTGGTTTTTGAGAATCTACTTTTCACCTTTTCTTTGGACTAACCCAAACTCTCTTATTCTGATTCTGCTAAAAATATAGATGAAGTTACTTCACTAATAGTTAGATATTTAATAGTTGCCTTCTAGTGCCTAATTTATCTATCAAAATCCTTTTGGTTCTTAGTTAGAAATATAGATAGCTGAACTTCGTTAAATACTAGGAAATTAGGCCCTTCATATACCTTGCTCACTAGCATGAATGGAACGTACACACACACACCCACCCACCGACCTACCCACCCACACGCATACACGCGCGTGCGCACAGGGGTGCACACACACACACATGCACATGCATGCGTGGGGTCTTATTTTTTGTTGTTACCACCTCAATCCCATTTCTTATCACATTCTCATTTGCATCATGTTTCCCATGTCTCTTTTCTGGCAACACAGGCCCTTCAATTTTATTTTTGGGATAGGAAATACAGCTGTTCTTATTTTAATTTTAGACCATAGTTACGCGGGGACGCGTCCCCCCTGTTTTGACACGTCCGGGACGTCCCGGACGTCCTGGGGACGTGGGGGAAACGTTTCCCTATTTTTTTTTAGGAAACGTCCTGGGGACGTCTGGAAACGTTGGAAAACGTCCTGGGGACGGGAAAACGTGGGGGGGACGTGGGAAACGTGGGGGGGGCGTCCAGACGTCCCCCACGAATTTATTTCTTTTTTTGGCATTTTTTTCCTTTTTGGTGAAAAAATCACAAGGACAGAAAAAAAATTGCCATTTTTGGAAAGGGTCTGGGAAGATGTAGCAGCAAAAACTTGCATGTGCCATAACTTTCATTCTATGGCTCCGTTTTAGGTGTCGTTTTCTCTAAAAGTGCATATTTTCTTGAGCTCTATGCATTGATGGCAATATTTTTCTTATTTTCATAAAATCAATTTTTTCACCTTTTTGGACCAAGCAACTTCTTGCAAACTTCTGAAAGAATCATGAGTATTAAGGAATGTATTTGATGTTTATGAGTTCAAGTTTCACCTTATTTAAATCTCAAATGGTTTTATTTCAGCTTATTTATATAATTTAGTCACTATATCTTTATATTTTAAATATTTATATATTTTTTAATTAGCCGTCCCCCCGCTGTCCCCAAAATTTAGAAATTTTTTGCCGTCCCAGAAACCCCGTCCCCTCATCCCCCCGTCCCCCCGTCTCAAGTAACTATGTTTTAGACAGACTTTCTGGTAAGGAATTTCATCTGACCTCATCATAATTTTGTTGTGGACTAGGAATTTGATATGGTCTTTTGTTTCAATTTATAGACAAGAATTTCTTCTGCCACTTTCATTCATTTTCAGAATTTCATACAGAATTACAATCACAGCGCAGGATTTTCCACTATGCAGCATTATATATGCATATTTAATCAATACAGACTTAACTGCAGGCATTTATTGTCATATTGCCCAATTTTTTAACACAGTAGCAGTTATGTTATTAAACCTAACAATTTCGACCAAACATACCTTCTAGAAGCCCTTTGTACAGATTTCCATACTTGCTGATATTAATGATGCTATGAAGAATGACTGGTACACATAAATCACTAACTCGGTCCTTTTTTGTGCAAGAAACAACATCAACAGTGAGACAGAAATGATTGAATGATGAGAATAGGGTTTTAGACACCAATTATGTTTGTTGGATGATGCTGATGTCAGGTCATTGTACTGATTTTAGATGATTCTGCAGGAATTTAATCTCTTATTACCCACTCTTTTAGCACAATTGCAGTTATGATCTAGACTGTTTCGGAATAAATACGGCTACAGGACGCTGTCGGAGTAAAAACAAACCAAAACACAGACAAAAAGTAAATAAATACAAATACAAAAACAACTGCGGGCAATTGCTAGAAGAAATTTCAACAAGCTTATAGTCTCCGCAATCTACAAAATATTCTTCCCCCCCGGGTGAATGTTCTATTAGTGAATTAGATGCCATGGGGTGCAAGATGTTCTTATGACTGAATACTAGAAGACCTCAAAACGATTAAATCTATGAGTCAATCTATTTTTAAAAGTCCCCTTTCCTTCGCCGATTTAATAAGGGTCAAATAAATAAAATTAGCTCTCAGACAAAACCAAGGGGCGAAGGGACTCTGAGAGAGCTTTTAGCATGTGGGTATTTGGCGACCACCTTGGCTTATTTGTTATAACTCTCTGGGGTTACCTTAGAGCGATGCAATTTTAACTGGCTTGGCAAAACAAACACAAAACGACCCGTTACTTTGAAGGGGAACCTCATAAAAATTTAAAAGGGGTAGTCCCAAATTTCAAGGTCGAAATCTCGGGGACACCAATTATGTCCCTATGCCACTTGAAGGAGGATAAGTAACTTAAGTTACACTATGATTTTTTATTCTCATCTAGAGTAAGTCGATTGGGCCTTTTTGGTTCCCCTGTTGCATGACTTAGCAGTTGTATAATAAGATTTGGGAAGTGTTAGAGCTGGTTGTTTGCATGGCAGTAGTTACGATTGACTTGCAAACTAAGCAGTTGTTGAGGTTGCTATCATCTAAATGGTGGGGGTAAGATCCCTAGGTTGTCCATGGTGAGAAAGGGATTCCTAGCTAGTAGGGCACCTTCTCTCTCGTTCTAGCAACGGAAGCAAACTAGCTTGTCATTTTGAAGACCTGAATCAGGCTAATTGATTTCGCTCCTAGAAGGGCAATCTCTGGAGGATTCTTGGGGTCCTTTATCTGTACAAAATCCCAAAAAGAATGATCATTGTAAAAGTCCCGTCGGGACCTTATTGTAGCAGATAAAAGACATGGAATTATTGATAAGATCCGCTCAATTTGAGAATTGTACCACTTAATCCTGCAGGCCATCTTATAATTGTTATATTGATGACCAGAGAATGTATCACAATTCTTTTGAACGTTGTACTGCCTATGTTATCCTTAATGGAATCAGTTATGATATTCTACTCCCTGGTTAAACGTTGACACTATTTAAATGTTAAGAAACTCGTTTCTAGCAATGTGTTGGATCTGATGCTACAAGCTCTTGTAGCTTTGTGAAGCTCCAAAATGATTGTGAGGGATGCTTGTCAGGAGCTCTTGTAGTTTTGTGAAGCTCCAAATGAACCATGAAGCTTGCAATGCAACAATGTAGTTTTAGCAAAGCTCCAAAATAAACTATAGTAGCTTGCTGGAGAGCACGCTAGACAATCATTACATTCAGCCACTACATGTTTGTGCAGTATCCTAACTAATATGCAAAAACGAAGAGAGGAGTTCTTAAAGAATGATTATTTCACCCCTCCCATACTGGCTGGTCCAGGATTAGCTGTAGCAGACTCATCAGGACGCTCATGTCACATAGAATCACTTATTCAACAAGGAGTGTTGAGCGACCAATATCGAAGAGCATGAGCTATTCAACTTGACTGGTTGCATGCTTTATATGCACTTGTCTATTAGGCACATAATTCAATTATTGTAATAGCCCCCATTAAAAACAAGCACTAGACAACATGAATAAAGTAATTTGAGATTGTGGATAGTACTGTCTAAGGCTATTGAGCTTTATGTGTCACAGTACTAAAGTATACCAAATGTCACGGTCATTCAGACTTGAAAATGCATCAGTTAATGAACTTCCTAATAATCCACAGCATAAGGTCGCCTGGCCAACCATGGGACGGTCTCTTTAGCAACGTCTCCAGTACTCTCCAATTGTAAAATGCTGCAAATTGTCTAATAGTGTCCAGCCAGATTGACATGGCAGCTCTGCAAATGTCAAAGAAAGCTACATCAGCTATTTTACATGTGAAAGTGCCTACCTGAAAGCTTGACATTCCAAGCTCTGTGAGGATGAGTAGCAAATGTCCCAATCGAGCATCTAAGGATAATCACTTGAGTGAGCACTCAAAATGGACCATTTCATGCATCTGTGACCACGTCAACTAGCCAACCAATGAGAAGTCTAGGACATATCAGCAATCAACTCCAGAATCTAAGCATACGCCATATGACAGTAGTGGACCAAAGATCCATAAACATATCTTTCCAAGCATGAGGTTGCATTCAAGCCACGCAATACTCTAGTACCCCTCAAAAAGTGAATAAATTCCACACATGCATTAGTTCCAACACCCCAATGCATTCCAGGGTCAAGTTAAACAACAATGCCAGCATTATTCAAATGATACTTGTGGTGCATACCTAGAATGGTTAGTGGCGCACTTGAACTATATCACCCAGTTGGAAAGATATCTTTGCTAGGACTCTTTGGCAATGTCCCAACTCACTTTATGCAGCTACCCAATGGGTTTATAAATGATACACCTACAACTCATGGACTGTTGATATATCATAGAGTTCTCAGAGGGGAAAATTTGATGAAAAGAGACATAGCTGGACCTTTTTGGTGCCCTTTATATAAAAATGCTAAAGAGACTCTTACTCATATATTCTTTCAATGTCCTTTCACTTTGGCCCTATGGTGTACACTAGCTGATTGGCTTTCTGTAACATGGCAAGCTCCTATCAATTTAGTGGACACGACTAGAGATTGGAAGCATACAGTTAGAGATACTCAAGACTTTGCTAAAGGAATATGGTTGGCCACCTCCCTTTTGTTGTGGAATATTTGGAAGGAAAGAAATAGATGCGTTTTCAAGTTTGAAAAACTGTGACAGCTGGTATATTTTAGATGTGACAAAAAGTAATATATCAGAAATTATTATACACAATCTAAAATTACCTTTCCCTCTCCCTGACAAATGGAATACTCTATTACAAAAATTGAATTTGGGTAATAGACAAGTGCAGATAAAGCATGCAACCAATCAAGGAATACCTCATGCTCTTCGAATATGGCAACCTCCTCCATTCGGAATCATTAAAATAAACATTGATGGGGTTGCTACAGGTAATCCCGGACCAGCCAGTATGGGAGGGGTAGCTCATCATTCCTTAGGAACTCCTCTCTTCTTTTTTGCATATCAGCTAGGATACTACACAAACAATGTGGCTGAAATGATGGTTGCCCAGTGTGCTCTCCAGGAAGCTACTAAATTGGGATGTCCTAGAATCATTGTTGAATCGGACTCCAAGGTTATTATTACAATGCTTCAAACTCCTGACCATCATCCCTCAAATAATTGACTTATTGCCAGAATTCAGGGTCAGATACAACACATTGCTAGACAATTCCAAACAGTTAAATATTGTCAAGTTCCCAGGGAGCAGAATAAGATAGTTGATGGATTGGCTAACTGGGCATTAGATCGTTCTAATCTGATACATTTTGGTCCTATACCCTTGTGGTGGTCTCAGGCGAAACAGAAGCAAATTGAGTGGATCTTATCTCTAAATCTCATGATGAATAAAGCACAAATATGCTCTCTTTTCTTCGTCATTTGTACTTGGAATTCTAAAGATATCTCATCTAGTATGAGTATAATTGCTTGGCATTGTAATTTGTACTTCATAAGTTGATCAATAAAATTTGATGTTGTGGTTTTAAAAAAAAAAAAAGAATAACAATGTTAATAAATTAATCGTGATGTCATTCAAAGTAACTAAAGTATCATTTGCTAATGGACCATTGATAAGATGTCAAGTGCCTTAAATAAGACTTGAAGTAATTATCCGTATGTGAAAATATAATAGTGTTAATACGACTTATAGTTAGTGTCATCGTGAGATCTTCCTTACGACTGCTCTTAGTTTAACCTTGTGAGTTGGTGTATTCGCACGGTTATTGGCTTTGCCAATTTAACCGTCTATTGCTCGAACACACAAAACAGATAACTCGCAAGTGCGGAAAACCTAGTGGCATCACGCAACGAGGCGTAGTACCCAACTAATAACATAAACTTAAAATTTGTTTCCCATTAACCCTTTCTAAAACTAACAAAAAAAATTATTCCATAATTTTCTACCTGTTAGTTGTTTTGTGAGTAAAATTTTGGGGCATCACTCCATTGGAAAGGGCATTCCAGAATGAAAGCAGGGACGTAGCCGACCAAGGTATTGGGCAATTTATTTACACGTGGTGTCCATTTTAATGTTGTTAGATCACCATACTGGCAAGATATGGTGAGATGTATTAATGAAGCCCATAAAAAGTACACTAGCCCAAGGTATGAAAAGGTGTGCACCACCTTATTGTCAAAAGAAAGAAAAAAAGTTGAAGAGACATTGTTGCCCATCAAGAATCAATGGCTCGAAACAATGGTGTCCATCTTTTTTGATGATAGAAAGATACAACAAATAGGTCATTGATCAATATGGTTTCATTGTGCCCTAAAACGGAAATTATTTATTGTGAGGAGCAGATGAAGGATGCCCAATTCATTGTTGACATCCTCATAGAGTCTATTGAGGCAATGGGACCTCAAAACATTATTCAAGTTGTAACAGACAATGCAAAAAATTGTAGAGCTGCAAAGTTGTTGGTTGAGGCAAAAATACGGACACATATTTTGGACACCTTGTGTTGTTCATTCCCTCATTTTAATGTTACAAAAATTGGGCACAAAAAAAACTTGGATCAAACAAATCTATGAGGTAAGTGAGATTCAAATGTTTGTCAACAACCACCACATGTCCCAAGCCATCTTCCGGAGATTCTCGACATTGCAGCAATTAAAGGTAACATTCTTTTAAATTTTTGAATGTTTTAAAGTTACCTGTCTTAATTTTATTTGTTTTAATTTCATATTAGGTTGTTGAGACTCGATTTGCCTCGCACACACTCGTCTTGAGACAACTTGTGAAGGTGTGAGCGGCATTGAGTGGCATGGTTATCAACGACCTTTGGAGTGTATGGAGGCAAGCAAACAATGAGAGTGCCGGAAATGTGAAATTGTTAATCCTTGATGACGCATGGTGGAATCGTGTGGTGTACTTGCTCAATTTTACCAAGCCCATCGTGAGTATGTTGAGATTTGTTGATATGGATCATCCTATGTCACAGGGTTCGGCGGATTTAATCCTTCAAGTTCGAAATTCGCCGTATTTTTTAGGGTGTGAAAAAAATCGAAAATATTCGATACAGTTCGGCTGTAAAATCTGCCTGTGCTGGAATATGTCTCAGAAAAAATGACCAAGCCAAATCGCATAAAGGTAGGTCAAAAATAAGGTTAAAATCGTTATACACTGTACAACAAAGTGCAGACGAAAATAGCCCTAACCAGTGCACGGAACGCCTCCGTGGCTAAAAAGCTTTGTTACTCGTCTCTTCGTGGTATGAAAAATCGTCGGTATGGTTCGAGAAAGCTCTATCCGCAACGTGTGAGAAGGAATATTGTTAATAATGCTCACGAAAACTATGTCGATTATTTTCTAATGTTGAGCTTGGGACACGAAGGATTTGATGAAGCCCCCAAAATTAATAAATTAAAATAATATGTTACAAGTTATACGTTGTGTTATACATTATATCTTTTTAAAGGTTTGTTTTCTTTTTTAATTTGTATATAATGTTTGTTTTGATTTTTTATTTATCTTTTTAAGTTTTAAATTTTATTTTTTTTAAGTTCTCATATTATTTATTTTATATGTTTATATATTTGATATTTTTATAATTTATTGTTCAAATTTAATGGCAAATTTTTTTTCGAACTTTATCCATTGACGAACTTGAACCGAACTTTATCCTCGTCGAACACGAACTCGAACTCAAACCTTGTGACTTAGGGATCATCCATGTATGGGTGATATTTATGATGAAATCAACTCAATGATTGAGTCAATTAAGACCATCATAAATGCCAAAGAGCAAGATCCTACAAAGACTTTCTTCAAGGAAGTGCAGTCGCATCTCATTAAAAGTTGGAACAAAATGGCCACACCATTGCATCTTCCTTGATTCCAAAATACTACAGCGTGGAGATCCTTTCTTTGCCCAAGAGGCTCCCACCTTATAGGGACGTTGAAGTTAGTGAGGGGTATAAGGCGGCATTTGCTAGATTCTTCCCAAATACAGAAGTAGAAGACATGGTTAGAGCAAAGTTTGTGAATTTCATATCCTCCAGGGATCACTCCATTAGCACTCTTCGTGACAAATACAAAGATGGATGTTTATTCGTGTAGGTACCTCCATGGACAAGCCTAAACCTACCTCATGCCACTTGCAGTAAGGTTTTTTCACAAGATTTATTGTTTTTATTTTTTAATCCTTTCTTTAAGTTTTTTACTTTTATAAATTTAAAATTTTAATTTTGCATCGACTTTGCGGCTTGCCTCAATAGTTTGTAAGTTCTTCAACTAAGAGGAATTGAGATACATATTCATTTATCCACTCAGTTAACAGCAACAAGTTGGGAGCAAAAGAGGTGGAGGATTTGGTTTTTGTGCATTCTAACTTGTACCTTCTATCACATAAGAAGGATGAGCACAAGCAAGGGCCAACAAAGTGTTGGGATATAGAACTTGGATGCTTCCATTGCCAAATTCATTGCTAGACTTGGACCTGGAGAGTACTTTACGTGACCTGCATAGTGGAGCTAGCAAGAGTAGCGTTGGTGATGGTTGTGGTTCTACTCCTAATGCTTGTGGTTCTAATGAACCACATGATGATGGTGATGCTCTTGTTGAAGACATCGGAGAAGAGGCAGAGCCATTTGATTCTGATTATAATTAGACTATTAAAATGCTGATGTATCTTCATTGTTGTGTACACATTGTAACATTTGAACAATGTACTACTTGTAAGTTCGATCAATGAATATCATGACAAAATGCATTGAATTATCAATACGTTTTGTGGCTATTTCACTTATGTTTTGTGATATTTCACTTATTTAATAATTTGTTTACTCTATGCATGTTTACTCTATGCATGTGTAAGGTTGGAATTTTGCTTATTTGGTTATGTTATTTTTTATTTTTTTTAATATATATATATATATATATGATTCAAAAATCGCGATAAATCGCCGATAAATCGTGTTCTTCTAGCAAAACGATTAAACTTCTTAAAAATCGCGGTTTTTGTAATCTGATGAATCGCCCATAAATCGCGGTCAAAAACCCTGCAAAAATCGTTGAAAATCGCAGCTAAAATCGGCTTAAATCGGGGGGAAAATTCTGGTCATTATAAGAACCCACAGAAGTAGCCTGAATTACATTCTTCTTCATCTCAATAGTATTTTCCTTTGAGGTTGTTGAATAAATGACCCAAACTTAACATGTTGCTTGTTCTTTGTGACTTTCATCCACCTTCAACTCAATCTGCACTCCTCAAAACTTGGGTATCTGGGTATGGCATTTACCAGGGTCGTGGGTACAGATACAGTCATTTCATACCCATTTCCAGCCGGCAGCAGGTAAACATGCTAAACTACTGTGGTACATTTACCTGCCTTAAGTAATAATATTAATTCTCCATATTATTATTAATATCTAATAGTGTCTACTTACTTATTAATGAGTTAATAACTTGATAGTAATAGTAAATGACTGTATAATATGGCAGTCTAGACTATAGTATCATTAATGTTTATGTGGTTATATACTGCAGTAATATATGCGGGGAGGTGTCCCCTAGATTATAAATGGTAAAACGTCCCAGACGTTTCGGGGGACTTGTAGACTTGGACGGGACATCCCCCTATAGTTTAAAAAAATCTTTCAAAAGTGTATTCTGCATGTTTTTACTTTTAATATTAACTGTTAATTTTTACTAAGATACATTATAATTATCAATTTTGAAAGTATCGAGAAATACTATTAACTATTACAGTTTAAATTCCCTACAATTCTATATATGAATAATAGTATATTCAAGAATCATTAAAATACTAACAATTTTATATATTATTTCAATAGCCGGCCCCCTGCCGTCCCCAAAATTTGGGATTTTTTTTGCCATCTTGGAAACCTTGTCTCCTTGTCCCCGAGACTTAGGTAACTATGTTATTTAGAAGCTTGCCAATTTTTGCCGATTTTTTGCCGATTCCCGATTTTCGATTCAAAATTTGGCTTGCCGATTAATCCCGATTTACGATTTTTTGAACTATGATATATATATATATATATATATTGTACGGCTGTACCCAAGGGCCATACCCGGGCCCCCAAAAAAATTGTCGTACCAGTGTACACGTACCTGCTACCTAGGCAAAAAGGAATATTGAAAGTGCAAGTCTTTTCTCTGGTTCAAATTTCATCAATTGTAAGCTAATACATGTAACTACGCACAACTGCTAGTCTTTAGTTGAACATTGGCTAATGTATAGCAGCATCACATATGGACCCCATAAAAAATCTAACTTGCAAGCACCCCTTTGTTAGCACTCTGGAATATCTCCAATTGGTTTTCAAGAGAAGCAGGATGACCTCTCATTACTCACTAGTTATGCAACAACAAATGTATATAAGAAAAGAAAAAGCTTCTGCCTATAACTCTTTAATTAAAAGATAACTATATCAAGCAAAATTGTAGGTCAATCTCACCTGAAAAATCTGACTGACACAAAGCCAGCAACTAAAGTTATAAGGCAACAAATGAGGAATTTCATTCTCCCTTCCTTAAATGAGTGATAAAGTGCTACTGCTTGACCAAAATTGAAGTGCACGGGAGCCATCGCTACTGTAGATGCGAGCCCAAAATATAAGATCTGTGCAAAGTGGGGAGAAACTGCATGTGCATCTTTTGCTCCTGCAATGAACAGCACATTCTTATTTTAGCCCATAACCAGTTTAATTCAAAATATCTCAACTCATAATAGACATTGTTATTAAACAGCAATGTAAGTAAATCAAGAAAAAAAAAAAATTCCCCAGGAACCATGCCATATAATATTTTACTCATACGGAGACAAGGCAGAAAGCGTACCCACAACTATACTACCATTGTATACAACAAAAGCAGCAAATGCCATTAGGACGAGAAGAAAAGGAAAAAACGTAATTAAAATGCGCCATTTTTGCCACCACAATCTGTATGCTAAAACATGCAACTCCCCAACGACATCTGTTGCACAAATCAAAAGCTAGTCAGATGGACAGTAATAGTATAATATTTTTGACTAAGCATGAACCAAAGACTAAATCATAGTTGCAGAAATTTACAGAAACAGTTTCTGGTACTAGCTTAGAATGGTATAAAATAAATCAGAAAAAAATACGTGCATTTTCAATATTCCTCTATGCTTGCCTGGTACCAAAGTTTTAAGAGATGATCAGGATGGAAGGATGCCTGTTTGAATGATACATGACAAGATATGGTTGTATCAGAAAATGATGTATGTTTAACTGCAGATTAACCATGTCATCTGAATTAAGTATGCAACTCGGTAGACAGCACACTAATTATGGAGCCTAATGTGTTACAGAAGTAGAACTGACATTGACAGAACTGCAATTTCAAAAACAACAGTATTCTATCACAAATGAGAATGTGTACACCCACAGGTGTGTTGTCTATCAGCAAGGTGATCAAGCTTGTATCAACGTAGAGACCCGGGTTCAAACCTAATGTTGGCAAACCTGTAAATAGATCTTGTATAAATATGAGGCATCTTCAAAAAACAAAATGAGAGTGTATGAAAAGAGGGAAATCTCTGTAGGAGAAATGTATGCCTCAAACTCTGTGTTCTTCATTCCATACTAGCTACTTTATAGCTATAAAGTCATTGAAAATGATAAATGAAGTGTTCTGAATGTGAACCAAAGGGTCACCCAGCATGGAGATGACATGCATCCACCTAAGAAGACGAAATAAACAGCCAAAACTGGACATATGGTCGAATTTTGGTTGATGGCATTACTATCTTAGTAGTGTAACTTGTCGGGATCATGTCTCCTCACCTGTTGATTGGGATTTGAAACCATATTATGCATTAGAAAGCTCATCAAGCAAACTAGTCTAGATGCCCTAAATAGATTCCTTCATAAACTATTTAGAACATTCGACTACAGTTTCAAGGCGCACTGAATAGCCCTGCAAATGTAGAAAATGCCTAAAAATTAGATTTTTGACAATTTTCAAATCTCGACAAAGGGCAGCCATATGCATCACTCGTTCCTCCTCAAAGCAATGGGGACCCCATTGCTTCTAGTTTTCAGTCAAGGTGTGGAAATCTTTGTTGAATTTGGTTCTTGGTTAATCACTTTCCTTGGTGTGCTAACTGCCCTGCCTTCACCACCCAATACATCAAGATATGTTGATGCTTCATTTCTTTGACCACTTTCTTAATGATATGATAAGTAGTCACTGGTGTCCCACAGTCTAGGTTCAGATTTGTGCTCTACAACTTCTCACCAACATCTGATGTGTCCAAGAGTGGCGGAATGTACAGGTGGAGCAACTCTACATTGAACACTAGATGCAACCCAATGTAGGATGGCAAGTTGAGCTCATATACATTTTTTCCCAATTGTTTGATGATGGTGTATGTCTCATAGCGCATAGGTATAAGCTTCCTATTTGGGCCCTTGATTTACTTCTAGAGATGCAACGAAACTTTTTCGCCCACTAGGAACTGATGGGGAACGTGATGTTGATCACGACATTTCTTGTACTTCTAACTAGTCTTCAGTATAATTTCATGAACCTGCTACCGAATGTGTTGAATTCGTTCAAAAAACCAGGTTGCCCTATCCATTTCTTTTTAAGCATGGAGTGATGCTTCCTCTACCACAATGGGCATTCCTTCATTGGCAAGGGCTAGTGGTTGAAAGCCGAGAGATAATTGAAAAGGGTTGTGTCCAATGGATCCATGAAGAGCTTGATTAGAGCTATGTTGTACACATGAAAGACAAGGATGTTTTGAATGGTACATCCAAAGAAGATGCTCGGCAATGCAGTTGACCACCTTTGTCTGTCCATCTATCTAAGAACAAATACAGTGGACTAGTTTGCTTTTGTGTCCGTCGTGGATGACAATGTAGACCAGAAGATCCGAACAATCTTGTTGTCCCTATCTGACATGATGGTTTGTGGTAGGCCAAGATGAACCCACACATGTTCAGAAAAGAGTCTGCCAGTCTCCTCTGCTGGGATCCCCTTTTTCCAGGGTATTAATGCTACATAGTTTATATTGCTTTAGTGGCTTATGGGATGAATGTCATATTCAAATATTACTAATGTTTAGATTCACTAGAGTAAGGAAAGGGATGTAATTTTTATTTATGTTAAATGCATGTGTTGGCTAGATTTTCTGCATAGCATCAAACCTAGGCAGTCATGAGATAAATCTCCCTCATTTAACCGGTGAGGCTCCCATGTCAGATTTGTCAATAAAAATGTGTTATTATCTATCAGGGGTTTTACTTTAACCACTTAGTTCATGAACCATAACTAAGAAGTTCTGCAGCAAGTAAGCAGCTATTTAAGAAAGGAAAGTTATAGAAGAAGGTAGTAAAGGAAATACAGAGAAGAAATGGGGAAGATGTGCATCCCAATTAGTAGATAGTAGAGCTAATTGCATGCACATAGAAGAAACTTAATAGATATGAACACACAGAATTATAAAACAAAGGCAGCTCTAGATCCAGATCTAAAATAACACAAAGTTTACTAAGAGATCTAAGATTAAAAGCAAGAAACAAAGTACACCGTGACACAAAGTTCTCCGGACACCTGCTCCTTTGTATTCCTTTGCTTCAAGTTGCTCTCAGGGGTTCAGCACAAAGTCTAGAACACAAGATTGCTGCTTACAAATTCTGATCGATCATTAACCCGGAGGTTCTTCTCCTACTTATAGAATGTAGGAGGGAAAGTACAAATAGAAGACTCAAATTGAACTAAAACATGAACAAGTAAAGATGACATTTGGCAATCATCCTCAACTAACTTCTTCTTAAGTGACACATGTATCACTTAACTAATAGAATGGTTCCAAATGACTTCAAGTAATGGTTGCAAAACCAATAACTTAGAAGTTTTACAATTTCATCCGGGAACATAGAAAATAGAAGAAGAAAGAATAGAAGAAGTCATGCCAGCTGTAATGTTTACATCTTCTTCTTGTTCTGATATCTGCTATACTTGTCGAACATATAATTCAGCATCCTTCCATCTATTTTAGCCACTGCTTCCTTCTCTGTCCTGAATTGCAGCAACCCTTCATTCAACACTTTGTTGCATGCTTCCACCTCTTCCAAACTCGGACCAAACCTCGCAATGTCTGCCTGCAGCGCCACCAGTCTACTGATAGAATTCATTGTGAAAGGCTTGATAGCTTTATCAATTCTCTTTTGTACCATCAGAAGAGAACCTTCTAGGGAATTAGGCACTTCGTTAGAAACAATCCGCACGTATGAAGTAACACCTCCGTCCACTCTTTCCTCAGTGAAAGAAATGATACTATCTAGTAAATCTGATGTTCTACTCTCAAGTGCCTGCATCCTCTTCAGCAAAACTCTGCAGATTTCCAAGCGGAAAGATACTGCAAACTCTAGCTGCTTCCCCTTCTCGACTGATCCATCCGGTACAATTTGTTCTGCAACCAATACATCTCCCGGCAGCTTGTTGATTTCGGCCAAAATACTCAGGTTACTCTGCAACTATATTCATGCCTTCTACGTTTTCCATTAGTTGCTTTAGTTGATTTGCTGCATCGTTCATAACCTTTAGGCGGGCTGGCACTTCCCCAAGTTGTACAAAAGCTTGACGAATAATCAGATCCTTCCATTCGTCAATAGCCTTTACTTGATTGCTTGCGTCCTCCATTTCCTGCATAAGATGATCACTCACCTGTTCTGAAATGGGCTGAATGGAAGGTTTAGCAACCTTGGCTATGATCTCACATAATTGAGATACTTGCTTCTGCAGCTCTTCTTTCTCCGCCTTTTCACTGTCAAGCCTAAGGAATAAAGCGTCTATCAATGTCTGCGTGTCCTACTTCAATCCTTCAGTGGTAGTTTGACCGAGTGGTATTTTGGTCACCGTCACATCTTCTGCCATGAGCTCCTCTTCTACCTTTCCTTCCGCCGGAATTGATATCTCGACAAACTTCTCTCCTGAATCTTCAATAATCAACCTAGAAGTTGCTTTAGCAACTTTAGGCCTTCTGTCTCTTCTGCTCAGATCCTGAAATAGCTGCAAGTCATGCTCCTCTAAGTTCATCTCTACTCTTGCTTCCGGAACCAACTGCAAAGCTAACCATTCCGAGAAGTTACTTCTCGGGGAGTGAGAAGTCACTGAGTGCACTACCATCTCCCGCTCTGCATCCTCTCCGTCAGAAAGTGCCACAGTGTTATGGCTGCCATCTTCTGAAACATCCAAGGACAAAGCTCTTTCGAACTCCGTCATCTGCAGCTTCAACATCTCCTCTGGAACGGGTGATGAACGAAGTGGCTACGGAGAGAAGATGAACGTCGCCGGATTCAATTAAGGCATGGAAGCGTCCTGCTGCTGCGGTGCAATAGTTGGTGAAGTACTGGGTACTGGAGAAGCCGGAGTCAAAGCTATGGTCGTAAAAGTGATCTTCTCTTTCTCTTGAGATCTTCTGTGTACTTTCAACTTCTCGGACCTTCTACTGCTTTCTCCTTCATGCTTTCGCTTGAGGGAATCTCCTGTGCCGAAGTTGCCCGTGATTTGATTCATCAATGCTTCATCAAGGCAATATCCCTTCGTCAGCAACCAGTTTGAAGTATTCACTAACACAGCTCTCGACCTTTCTTCAATTGTGTTGTAGCCTCCCATGTTATTCTGCAGTATGGCTTTATCTCCACCCATTTGATGGTAAGTGTCAAGTACCACGTTCCCATCATCTTTAAGATCCGCAGGTATCCGCGCTAGTCCAAAGTTGAACACTTGCTTTGCTGATAGCCTGCTGAAATCTTTCTTTCTAACCTCGTACTCACTTCTGCACTTCATCCAGAAATCTTCTAACGAAGGCACATGTGCGTACTCCTAGGAGATTGTCTTCCTGGCTACTCCAAATGGATCGAAGTTAAGCCGCGCAGGGAAGAACTCTTGCTCATACTCGGATAACATTTGCGCTTCCATCCCTCGAGCTCTGTGAATGCTGATGCAACTGTAATATCCCACAGTGATTGGGAAGAAACCTGTAGACTTGTGCCGCTTCGATTGAAGGTCGTGTAACTCCACAAGTTGCCTGCTCAGCTCCATGGCGATCAATCTATCATTCGGATACCTGGGCATCTTTATTGGTTCTCCAGAAAAACCCGTAACCCTGAGGTATGTGAAATCTGCAAATTGAATGAATAGACTGCCAATCTTGGACACTGCTTCCCACGCTTCCTTGCTTACCCTGTTGGCCTTCAAGTCTTTGTCTAACCTGCAGATGAAATCGTAGAAGTCATCGTTGATCACTTTGAAGTCTTTCTCGCACGCAGGTGCAGTACGCTGTGGGTAGCACTCGAAAATGGGGTCCTTGGAAAGAACACCACATCTATCCAGCTTGGAAAAGACACCCTGTGAAGCTGCAGCATACACTAAGTATGAAGTCATCTTGAAGTTGAAAGTACGCTTCACGTTCCGAAGTTGCTCACCGATGTTGCTGCTAATAATTTCCGACCAATTGATTATAGAATCAACCTTGTTGATTTCAATGGTCCTGATGAAAGCATACATCCATGTACGGAAAGTGTAGGCATTCGCTTCGCCATTCAACCTGCATAGCAATTTGATGACATCATCTGCCTCCTGCACCAAATTGGACCATGGAAGAGTTCTCGGGAACTTTGAAGGGGATCTAAGCTTCTTCATGAACCGGCTATTCATGATGCTCACACAATCAACTCTATGCTTCTCCCACCTACTATCAGCATCCTGAATGCTAATAGAAGTCACCACCTTTCGCACTAGAATCTTCAGACAATAATTGATGAACTCTGCATCCAAACGAATTATTGTCTTTCCCGAAGCATCACGCACTGATCTGGATGAAGGATGATAAGATCTAGCACACTCCATCACGAACTCTGGCAATTGGGCTGTACATGGGAAAGCTGCAGCTCGGATAATTCCACTACTTTTGACCGCACGCATGAGTGAAGTCTTTCCAGCTCTGGATCTATCAATCAAATCAGAAAGAGGTTTTGGGCCTAGATCCGTGTCTCCTATGTCTGCAAGTTTGGAAGCAATGCATGAATCCATCGTGCTCTCTTTTTCATCTCCTTTCGCCATGGCTTTGTCTATCTTCGTCTGAATAATTCTTTTTCTTCTAACTTGGCCGGATTTCTTCAATACTGGTGCAGATCTGGACAATTCTTCAGATTCGGAGGATATTTGCAATGTATTGGACATTGATAAAAACTCATTTTCTTTTGTAAAGCACTTGTAATGAATTCTTGCAATTTATTCAGACAAAAATGGCCACCGGAGCATGAATAGTGAATTTAAATTATAAAAATCTGCACTTTTCAAGTCTGCTACCCCAAAAATTGGTGTTTAATTTGCACATAAAGAGAGCATGAATCCTTTCAATCAACACCTGAGCTCCTGTAACACCTGTGAAAACAACTATGCAGACAAAGATCAACCTCCTCCAAAGCATGCGCCAAATCTAGAAGCTTTTAGCCTTGTTAGCACTTTGTCTGAACAAAATCCTTCCTCTAATGGGGGCGCACTTTTCCTCCTGGCAGCAATTCTTTACCTGTGAATTAAATAATTCACCCATATGGCTGCTCATACTTATATAACCTTCACAATTCTATAATTAATAATTGCCCTAACAATTAAAGGCAATTAATTAATTAAAAATCATGCTTTTCTCTTTTAAAAATAGCATGTTTAAGGACAGCCATCCAATAAATTAAATTAATCCAATTTAATCCTTCACACAGCGCTTCACTTAAGCTTCACAATGTGCTTTGACCATAGCCACTGAAAATAGAAATTAATTTAATGTTTTAATGCCTTAAAAAACATTAAATAATACCCAAATGGGGTGCACTTTTTGAGAGGAAGAGGGCAGCCACTAAATAAATTAAATTTAATGAATTTAATTCCTTTCTTTTATTCCATCTTTGACTTGTTGACCTCCTCCAAGCTTGGGCGCACTTTTTGAGAAGAAAGATTAATTAAAATAATCAATTTAATCCTTTTATTCTCTCACCAAAGGGGGCGCACTTTTTTGCACATGTAATTCTATTTTTAAGAATTTTCCACAATGGGATTCTTTACCCTACGAGGCAGGCACCAAAATCCCATGATCCACTTAAGTCACTTTCCTTTTATTTTATCATGGAAATTTTTACCCTGCAAGGCAAGCAATAAATTCCCACCTACCTGCAGCCTCTATTTTTCCCACTGCAGCTTAAGTGACTTTTATAAAACGGGAAAAAGTACCCTGCCAGGCAGGTATAAAATTCCCACCCTGCCTGCGGCTTATATTTTTCCCATCGCAGCTTAAATCCTTTGTTTTCCAAAAATGCGCCCATCCCCGCAGGGGCTTTTCTGCGCACGACTTCGCTTTTTCCCAATGATCCAGACCTCCGATGATGACTTCCTCCGGGCATAATGTGCAAGTATGTTTTTCAGCTGCTCCAGGCCAAAAATCGGGCTTACCCAGCGAAGGCATTGCTCCAGAGAAATTTCACAGAAAACGAAACGGGACACCACAAAAACACGAAAAATTGTCAAAAGTTACAAATAAAGCCCAAAACTTATTCCAAGTTAAAACCCTTCTGGCACATAGGAATAATAACATATTCGCTCATAATAGAGTTAAAACAGAGTGCAAATAGCCTCATACGGGGCTCAAAATAATTAAATACAAATTTCCCGCAGACAAATCCCGACGACAGAATAAAACAATTTTGGGCATCTGGGTATTTAACGAAAAAGGCTAATATGGCTTTTTGGGATTATCTTGACGCAATACAAGAACTTTCAGGCTATAAAAACACAAAACGACCCCTTATTTTAAAAGTACGAAAAAATTTCGAATAGGGTAGTCACAGATTTCAGGATGAAATCTGGGTGACACCAGCATGTTACTCTGAATATCCCTGGGTTAGTAGAGCTCTATTTATGGAGTCAGGACTCCTATTAGTTGTAGCAACCCGAAATAGCAAGGCACCCAGTGATCTCTCATTGCTTCGAGTGAGTGCTTAATGGAAAACTTAAGTGAAATACCAGTGGTTAGAGGGTTGTGAGGAATGGCCAAGAAGAGCTAGATAAATAGTAGGATTCGAGACAACATGGGTTTCATGAATAAAAAATATATTTGATGGTGCAAGGGAGTGCAAAAAAATTAATTTTACGGTCAAGGGCATTTCAAATGATCACACAAAACCTTTTTTCTTTTGTATTTCACTTCTTCACATTTCAGATCTTCAAGGGCGTTTCTTTTACATATTTCCTTATATAATCATTAGTACGCCGTTTTGTATACCATCTTTTGAGAATAAATGCCAGAGCTAGTATACTACGCTAGAAAGGAAAAAGATGGTGCCGAGCCATAGCACAAACTTTAAAAGGCATACTCACTCTCAATGCTGCATGGAACTTTTTATTGTAAGGACAAGGCCTGCAGCTCACTAAACTTGAGACAAAGAAAGGTATCCACAGCAGATAAGGAGGAAAGTAATGACATTGTTCATATTATCATAACATACATGATATAATAAATTCATTAATCGAAAATATTATCATATGGCATTAATAAGAAAATATATCAACTTATGAATATAAAATCTATATTTTCTCTGTTTGGGCTGATGTAGGCATTACTTACAGAATTAATATATTTTACTGATTGAGCCAACAAGCAGCTACGCCACCTCCTTTAATGCATCGAACAAGTATAGATGCACTTTCTTTCTCATCATATTGTATCAGTCCATCAAGAATGCACCTGGGTATCAGAAAAGTGGAGTAACGGCAGAGAGAGGTGATTACATTGGAATCAGACTATCAGTGCGGAGATATTGAGGGTGGGAACATGACATCAACTAGGAGGATTCAAAGTTTAACTGCTGCATTGGCTTAGTTGTTTATTGACAGCTGGAATGTATATTCTGACATCAGTAAAAGTAAGTTTGAAAACTGGTAACTGTTCTTACAGGTAATTAACTGTTTAAAATGTTAGACAGTGTTGATCTTAATATGGAATGCCATAAATACTTTACATCTGCTGCAATCACTGGTGCAATAACTAATATGTTTTCCTATTTACTTTTACTGCTGCATGAGTGTTGACCAGAATTTATTGTTAACAATTAAACGACAATAGAAGTTGATTTTTGTAAATTCTAAAATTTTGCAGTTATAAATGTTGACAAACATTCTTGGGTCTTTATGAGTATGGTTGACACCTGTAAGACATCCTCGGCGTGTTACATGCCTATAAGTTGTCCCATGGTGCTAAGTGTTGGCAAGTTTATAGATGCCTATAAACCGTCCCTAGAGTGTTGACGCTTATAAGTCACCCCCTAGGAATAATTGAGTATTGTTGTTGTTGGTTGACACCTGTAACCGTCACCCGTTGGTGAGTGCATAAAGAAGCCCCCAGGGGATATTTAAGTAATAATTTGTTGGTTAAGGCTTTTAAGTTGTCCCAATGGTGACCGATGTTTGTGAGTTGTCCCATGACAATACTTGAGAATCAGTTTGTTAGTTGACACTTGTCATTGGTCCCCTCTTGGTTGACGCTAGTAAGTTGTCCCATGATTTGTTCCTTGGCAAGTACCTATAAGTTGTCCACAAGTGGTTGACACATGTAACTCATCCCTTGAGAAAGATGATGTATAATATAGAGTGATCTTTCATAAATGGCATTCGTTAATATTGTTTAGATTTATTGTATGGTTATCTTCAAGCTATATAGAAAGACAAGTTGGTTGGAGTCCCAAATTAGTGATGCCTTGACAATGATGAATGTCAAGGAACACCATCATCAAACATGGTTCGGTGATAGTCTTCATTCATACTAGACCCATCAAGTTTTTGGTTACTAACATTGAGTGGTTGCACACGTGCCATCATCATCCTGAGCATTATCTTTGCTTTGTGATTTTGCACAAGTATCCAAGTAGGACAAACCGTAATAGTAGCATTAGAGTTAGTTAAAAAGAACCCCCGCCCATCCATACCATGGAAAACCAAAAAAATATACATAAAAGACATTGGGATCCTTGGGTAATTCAACCTAAGGTCATAAGAGGTACCCTAATTCGGCCCTTTTTTCTTTAGAGAATATTGCCTCTTTGGGTTCCACTAAATGTGAGCATTGTTGGTGTCTCAAGAAAAGATTGCTCCATTTTCTCACAACCATCTCCACTAACCAAACTCCTCAATTCAGGAACTACTTAGATGCCCCTTCTTGTCTTCTTCCCTCAAGGGAGGTCGTCAACAAGGTTATCAGAAAATATATACCAATTGTACTTATAGGTCACTTGGACGTCTCCTCCATAGGTGCTCAGCCTAAAGTTGGCCTTCATTGCTAATCATTTCTTACAGTTGTAGATGACATCATCGTTCATCCCAACTATCTCAGCATCATTGGTCATGTGGCTCAAGGATTGCCCTTGGCCAATTGAGGGTGTACTCCCACCAATTACAATTTGAGACAATATTTGTTATCTCTACCCTTCCAAGAGATGGAGACTAGGGGGCACATCTATTTTCAGGTGTTCAATCCATTATGAGATTCCTAGCAAATACTCCTTTTTGGACAGAGACTGAGGAAGTTCTTTATCCTCTTCCTTCTGGTGTCATGAGTCAGAGATGCTTGACCCTTTTTTTTCAAGAGGTTGACATTCTCAAATGTGGATCCCTATGGAAGACCGCTAGGAGCTATCAAGTTGATTGCTTCATCCTAACAACCCAACACTAGCTTTAGAGTTTGTACTATTTGGATTGTAATATCCCTGAAACATACTTTAGATAAATCTGGATATTTCTGTCAAAACCCCAGGACATCAGTATAAAAAATTGCTTTTTATGACGACAATCTGAATTGCAATAAAAAAACAGCAAGACTCAAGGTGCCAAAACAGACTTTTATTTATTGATTTCAATCAGCTACAACAAAAGAAATACCAAAGTGCTTGACTACAATTATTTTCTCACAATTGATGATCTAAATGGAAAGGTAGATGGAAAAGAAGAGCATGCGAACTGATTCGACTGAAATCTGCCCTCAGATACTAAAGCCCTAGCTGTACTTGTTGTTCTGGATGTACAATTAAGCCTGAAAAGTGTTCCCTAGCTGCACTGGATGAACGCCTATACCTTGAATGTCCACTGCAACCCCTAAATGGAATTGCCAAACTCATATGTGAGTGATTTCATCCTCAAATCTGAATGCAAATGAGGGATTTCATCCTCAAATCTGTATGCAAATGAGGGATTTCGTCCTCTATTGTTAATGCAGAAACAGAAGCTACTTGCAGACAAAGAAGTAATTGATAAATTTCCAATATGTCCCAATAACAAACCCCAAATCTGCTTTTATAACTTCTAATCCCTCTCTAAAGTGGGCACCCCCTTTTGAAAATGCATGCATGCTCCATAAACAAATAAAATAATAACTTTATTCTCTTCCCAAGTTGGCGCCCATCCTAAGAATAGAAATATACAATATTAAAAAGCTTTATCTTCACTTTATCCTAAAAATGGGATATGATTACTCATGCAACCCACTCTATCCTTGGCGCCCCCATTCTTATTTAATTATTATTCTAATTTTGGCGCCCAATAATAGAAGTTCATCATTCTATTATTATTTTATTCTATTTCTGCTTTTTGGATTAAAAATATAATTGAAATGTCATTTTTCCAATTAAAACATAAAAATACTTTTGGACCACTTAAATTAATTTATTTTCCCCTTTAATTTCCCCTTGCCCACAGAAAATAATAAGAATAGGCTTTGGGTATCCAGAGTTAATTAATTCTGAAAAGGGGACATTAGATTGATACACTAGATTCACACACTTAACAGGATAGATCAGTGAGAAGACACCCCTCTTTGCAAATTATCAGTAGAGCATTCCAGCCCTCAGTTCCTTATAGGAAGAGGGGATCTGCTTCGTTTCAGAGTCAAGGGCCTTCCCCTAGTCTGCAGCCCAGGTTACGGACATAAGCACACATTCCTAATATTTTTCCTACCACCATAAGTTCATCAGCCTTCAATGCTAGGAAAGCCTCTGGAAGAGTTCCAAAATTCTGGGATTGTCTAGTTTGGCCCTCTCAGCCATGGGCATTCCCCTACGAGCATTCTCAGATCTTGCATTGGCCCTTTCATAGTGATAAATGATGATCTCATTGGTTCTTCTAGCCTGAGCCTTGCTAAAATGTGATAGCACTGGTCCTTTGAATTTATGTTCTACTTTAATCTTGAGGGGTCCTCTCTCAAGGCTTTTTACTCTTGTCCTTGGTTCCTGTGGTTCAAGGTTTAACTGCTTCCGGTTTACCCACACTTATTGTCTTTACTTTGTTTAGCTCTTAATGTTTAATATTTACTTTTTGGAGGTTCTTTTCACTTCCCCATGCTATGTAATTGGTTGTATACTCAAGTCCCCTTTACCTTTTCATTTTGTGATCCTACATGGACGTTAATATAATGTCTTTCTTTCAACTTCACCTAGTCTCGAGGTAATATAGAAGAAGACATCAATCTACATCACAAAAACCATCTAATCATGAAACTGTATCACTCCTAGTTTTTTCTCTGCCACCATAGGTTCAGCAGCCTTGGATGCTAGGAAAGCTTCTAGGAGTAGTTCCGAAATTCTGGGATTGTCTAGTTTGGCCCTCTCAGTCATGGACATTCCCTCATGAGCATTCTCAGATCTTGCATTGGCCCTTTCATGGTGATAAATGATGATCAAGTTGGTTCTTCTAGCCCAATCCTTGTTACAAACATGTCATAGCACTGGTGTTGTGAATTTATGTTTTACTTTGATCTTGAGGGATCATTTCTCAAGGCTTTTTACTCTTGTCCTTGGTTCCTATGGTTGAAGGTTTAACCGCATCAGGTTACCCCCTCTTATTGCCTTTACTTCCTTTAGCTCTTAATGTTTAACATTTAGTTGCTGGAGCTTCTTTTCGCTCCACCACGCTATGTAACTGTCTCTATGCTTAAGTCCTATTTACCTCGAGTCCCATGTCCTTGTTGTGGGCATGGACATTAATATAATGTCTTTCTTTCTTTCTACTTCACCTAGTCTGAAGGTAATATTGAAGAAGACACCAATCCACGTCACAACAAATCTTCTAATTATGAAAAATGTATCACTCAATTCAAGTCTGCACATACAGAAGCCCAAAACATTGAATATAGGTGCTTATAGATTGATCATAAATTTCCCAATTTATACACTTTGTTTTATTTATAAACATCTGCGCCCTATCAGCTTTTTCATTCTTCATCCAGTTAATGTGTCACAGATTAAAAGCAAAACACTTAAGCAAGCAAAAGCATCAGTTTTATATTCCTTGCTGCCTCAAAAAATGGATATGTAAATCTGATTCAATTACTTTGGCTGACTTCACAGTTAAAACCAAATGCCATATCTTCACTAGAGTTAATGATAAAGTTACCTGAATAGTTACTCCTTGTATGGTGCACATTTTCTTCTGAAACTGTGTTAGTTGAAATCTTATTTGAATTAATATTCTTCCGATTCCTCAAATATGTGTGATCTACATTCCTATTTACATTATTGAACTCGCTTGTCGAACTAAGCAATGCATCGTTTTTCACTACTCTATCATATTGCCCACCACAGTTTTCTGCGTAATCCATCACTCCAATACATGCAACGAATGTCATCCACACAACATTTGTCTGCCGAAGGATTATTGCAAGGCACCCAAGCTGTAGAAGGAATGAAATGGACTAAGAGTCAAATTGTTAAGATAATCATAAAACACACATTTGTGGCTAAAATTGCAGTGGCTTTAAAAAATACATAAGAACATGTGCAGCAAGATTGTCAAAAAAGTATGGCAGCTAGCAATGTTGTCAAAATAAAAATGTCATGAACTGATCCATTTTCATCAACTGTAATTTATCACCAGATATGTCCAAGGAATCTGTTTATTTTTAAAATCACAAATAACTGAAACAAGCAAACAGCAATGCCATGTCCCTTAACCTTCTACACTTCTGACCATTATAATGCAAGTCCACCACCACTTGCTCCAAATATGGTTATATCATTTTCATCAAAAACAACCCAGTCTTCAATGAAAATAGTCTGAGAAGATTGCCTGCTCTTACCAGGGCACTTAACCAGTAGGATCTTTTAAGGCAGGCCAGATACATGCCCATCACTGCAGTTGTGGAGCCTACATCCGTGTAGAAGAGGAAAGTGAAGAACCAATGTAATGGATAAAGAGAGAAAACAAAGGCCCATTTCGTTGCATTTTTGGTATATACGTTTGGCCTCAATTCAATCAAAATATCATATAAAAGAAGACAGCAAATGATGGCCAAAACAATGTTGACAGAACGAAGAATGGCTGTAGAGCACAAATCTTGAAAACATGGTGCTATTCCAGCCCAATGAATCCATGGAAACAGAGAAGCAACATACGCAAGTGACACATAGTATCTGCAAAAAAATCATAGGAATGAACCTTTATAAACAAATGTCATTTATCAATATCAAGAAATAAATTGCAATACAGACATCTGGAACAAAAAGGTAATTAGTAGCTAGATTCATTTAGAATCTCTTGAAAAGAAACAGAGAAAAAGATCCATACAGGAAGCTATAGAGCAAAGCTCTGGTTCTTGAAAGGTAGGAAGTAAATTTCTTATACATTCAAGCAAAGATAAATGTTGCAAATGCCTTCTTTCCCCCTCCCTCTGCCCCACACTACCACCCAAACTCCCTTCCCTGCTTCGTCCACTAGATTCTGAAGACCATCCTTGCAAGCACTTTGTATACATACCTAGAAAGCTATTTGATTAGTTTATGGCTTCAATCTTTAGCATTAGACTTGCATCTTCATACCAATTAACAAATTGATTAATTTGCTTGCAGGATTTAGAGAATGTTTTTCGCTCCAATTTCAAGACATATTGTCTGTAATATTTATCGCCAGTTCTCTAATGCTCTAGGGTTTAGGGACAAGTCTTGATCACCCAAAATGAGCATACACTGTAAATAAAGTGGTTTCTAAGAAAGTTAACAGGCAAGGTAAATGGACACTCACAGAAGAAGGTTAGCTCAGACTTAATTCAAATAATGCCTCCAATGTCAACCCAAATCAAGCAGGAGGATGTGAAATTATTTGGGACCATAATGGCCAGTTTCAAGTTTGGTCCATTGCGGCAAGCTAATAATGTGGCAAATGTTTATGTTGGGCTAAGAGATATAGCATTCAATCCGTTTTGGCTAACTATCCGGGGACAGGAAACTCAATGACTGCTGAAAATTGGCGATTAAAGAATTTGGTGGAGAAACTTACAGGACTTTGCCATAACTTCTAATGCATCAAAGTGACTAATATTCACTGAAAGCATAATTGGATGACCAACCACCATGCTAGGCAAGCCTCTAACCTCCCATTTATTGGAGAAGTGACGAGCAATGGTATAAAGAATTTAGAACCGGAGTTCTACACCCACTTCACTTAGAGGTGCTGACCAAAAATGACTATTGTGATGGTGGATACTGCTGGTGTTACGGCAGGGATGATTGATACAGTTCATGAGGAGCTGAGATAGATTTCTGTGGCTCCAAACAACAGTTCCAACACCATCCTGGCTGGACTAGATTCTTTTGCGGCTGCTAGCACATTTGGTGATTTTGCTAAAATGAGTTGTCCCTACATTGTGGAAAATACCCAGGGGTGATAAAAAATTGGCAGATGAGGAACTGTCAATCATAAAAAAACTTGGATACACTCTCAACCCTTGAGCAGGATGTCAATTTCCTCAAGGGCCTTATGAGAGATTTAACAGAGACCAAAACAGCCCAAAAGAAGATGATTTTGGATCTTGGAGATTCTGTCAGGGATAAGGATGTAAAACCCCAGACTCTTGAAAACAGCATTTCTGGTTTGGAGCATGATAAAGCTGATTGCAGAGGATTTCAGTCTTTGAAAGAGTAATCTGGTGGGATAATTTGGGCCTGTCAGTCTATCCCAGACATCTTCAACAAAATTAAACAGATGGTCAATGAGGGTGTGGAGAATGTAAATAAGGAAGATTAGAGGGTGTAGACATCCAACAGCACAGCTCTTGCAGTCGGAACTCCAAATTGATATGGATAAGTAATACCAAAGCCCTGATAGCAGTGAGTCTGCTTTCAGACTTTGTTGGGTGGCTACTGATGTCTGGAAGTGGAGAGATAATTCTTCATGATTCCTAGAAAATTTTGCAAGGCGCAAGCAGTAACAGCTGGAGCGGCTGTTTACTCACTGGTGCAGGATTTTGAACTTTTATTTTCTCAAGAATAGGATTGATGTGTTTCTACCAGCAGTATAAGTTTAGTGGTTTAGATAGATATACCTCTCAGCTGTTGTGTTTAATCACTTTAATGGTTTTAATTTTTAAATCCTTCCAAATTATCATGTTATTTAAGTTTTGGTAATGTGGCCATCATGGGGGGCCACTACACCCCAGCTTGTAGTATATGTTTTTGAAACAGTCTATTGCAACCTGAGTCTGGAAATCCTCCACACACGGGCGTAAGAAAAATACTCTGTAATCTGTTCTGGAACTAACATAGTTTTTCCCGTTTTTATGACAGATAATCCTGCTCCAATGAATTAGAAGCAATATTTTAAACCATTGTTCAGGTATAAAATTACCAGACTTACTTGTCTAGAAAGGATATAAATTTATAATGTATAGGGACCTATCACAAGAGGATAGAGAAAGAGCCATCCTTATCTAGAACTCTGCTAATCTCAGTGACTAGTTACTCTGAACCAGCCTCATCACAAGCAGTCTCGTTACTCTAAGATCTGCTTATTTCTCCAAACCATGTGTTTCGCTTGAAATCATATACTTGCTTTCAAATTTTCCACAAATGTGCCTAGTCTCCAATTAATCAAGTAGGACTTGAATGATTCTGTTCAAGTCCTGCTATTTATGAAACCAAATACAATACTAGAGAGCTATCATATTTAGCTATACTTTTGAGTCCTGTTAATCTGTTTTGGTCATTCAACACAAATAGAATTTCTTTCATGCTTGGTCAAATACATTTTATACATATCAAACGAGATTATTGTTCTTTGTAGATATTTTCAACAGTATTACTCCAACCAGTTAAGATATTTCCTGGCTCGGATTAGATATATAACCTTCTTAAAATCAAAGATCTACCTAGATGCCATATGAATTGCATTTCTAAAAGAGCAAAGGAATGAAGTAACCATTTTCAAAATGATAATATTTGAAAATGGTTACTAATAGACTACTTTTACAAATAGTGTAATTTTTTTTCCCTAAAACTGCAACCACCTATGATTTCAATGGTGCATAACCTAATGTATTGTCAATTATAGTTTAGGTAATAATATAATCAAGCATCCTTTATGTTGTTTTCAGTTGGGAAAGAGGTATATTATTTTAATATTAAAACAGAAGCCTGCAAAGTACCACATGAAATTCATCTTACGCATACAGTTCAAATAGCCATGAGCAAAAATAGCTGAAAACAAAGAAACAAACTTAACAATTTCAAAACTAGGATCACTGAGCGTGATAAAGACATCAAGCATGATCGAATTGATCGATCGGCGTTAGCTGAGCATTCTCTTAAGACTAAACATTCAATTTGTTTAAATTCTTCCAAAGTCATTGCTTCCGAAGACAATTATGTAAAATGTCACCTGCGAGAAGCCATTGAGATCATGCATTTTGATAATAATATAAATAGAGACAAAAGTTGGTTCATCAGTGACACTTGGAAAACTGTTATTCATAACCTCCCCAATTGACTGTTTGAATATCTATCCTCCTAAAAAAAATTATTCTTTCTTAGTCTTTTCATTTTCTTAATTTTTATGAATTATAAAAAATATTATATATAAAATTTAGAATTAATATTAAAAAGAAAAAAAATAAACACTAGAATGAAGTTAATTAAATCCTAAATAACTTAAATTTCTTCTAATTCCCATACATGTTTGTTTCCTTTTGCTAGTAAGTTTTGACCTTTCTGTGTTTGTCCTTCTTAATAACATAAAAATTCTCTCTTGGCCGACCATGGTAATTTTTCAAATATAATTTTTTGTTTTGTTATATAAATTATTCAAGACCCCCACGGGCTGGGAGGATTAAACATAATCTTTGATACTACTGCAATGATCCCAACTAGGAGATATTGTTCCAATACTTGCAAAAATCCTGACTTTTAACTTGTCAGGCAGTTTTGTCAAATAAATTTGCATGCAATGTTTAGAACAACTATGACAACATCTCAGTAAATTCAAATCACATGTATCGTGGAAAATAATTCAAAGATTGCAACTAGAATGTCATTCCATCAAAAACATTATCTGACAATCATTCTATTGAAGGCCATAAGGCAGTATTTCCAATGACTCCAAAAAAGACAGAGCCTCCAATGATCATAACACAAGGCACAAAAGATTGAAGGTAAGGACCAATGATGGCCTAACAAACATGGTACGGAATACATCTAGCTAAAACTTGACATGTTCAAGGTGATCCTCCAGTGTTTAGTATTAATAATGTTCAAGGTGACCTCTTAAATGATTACAGGGACTGCTGCTAGTAATCGTCAACTTTTTGAACCGTGGTAGTGCATCCATCGGTGCTAGCATGTCATTCGACTATTAAACTCATGTTTATTATTCCTTTGAACAATTGAGTATGACTGCATCTCTCTGAAAACAATCAAGCAGAAGTTGCATCCAGACTGAATTAGGGTTGTGGTGGATCCTGAAAAGGTACTCTGCCCTTGAATCCTGTGATTGAAATGCTCTAAGGGCACAATCAAAATGGTAGATAAGTTTTAACTTTTAACATGCCCAGTTGACTATATATGTATTTAAACACGATCCATGTTTACAGTTCAATGGGGAAGGAAGTTAGAGGTGGGATACACTAAGAGGGAGGAAGTGACCATAAACAGCAATGTTGAGGATACTAGAACTAGCTAGAATTCTTTCCAGTCAATCTCAGTGAAAAGCATTAAGACCCCCATGATGGAGACACATTGAAAAACATTGTTCTTGACTTCAGCAGAGCTTCAGCAGAGATGATTATACAACGTATTAAGACCCCCAATGATGGAGCAATTGAAAAACATTGTTCTTAACTTCAGCATATAAAAAACATTGTTCTTAACTTCAGATGCCAATAAAAATGGCCGACCTTAAATTTGACTGTCATATGGCAGTTTTTCTTCTTACTTAGAGAAGGCAGTACATTTTTTGTGATATATTTGGTATACAATGGAGATATTCTTTTTTTACTAGAAGATTGTTTTGAGCCCAGCAGAGTGGTGTAACTAGATTGAGGTCATATATCACCGGTTGGTGGAACATTTGTGAAGAATGTGATAGCTCTGTTAATCAATGTGGAACCCTTCCATAGGTGAAAGTATGTTATAAATACAAGATAGACACCTCGAGATTGATATCTATTGGCATTTTTCAGATAAATACATTTACGATATCTGCACTAGTAGCTATTATAGTGGAACAATAACCTCAACAAGGGGTATGCCACTTTATTTAGAATATGCTTGTAACTTGGAGATCAATATATACACTGGCAATAAACACAAGGCAAGCATTGATATCTGATATTAGCAACCTGCAATCAGGCACCGGTTAGGGATGAGGTCCTTGAGGCTGTGCATAATACTCCAATCCCCATTAAACCAAATTCTTTAATGATTTAAACTAAGAGAATATACTTTATTGAGAATAAACTGAGCAAACGAGTTTGCTTCCCTGAAATGTTGGCAGAAGGATATATGGTCAAACGGTGATGCTTCTAGCTTCATCAATGATTGAGCCAAGACGCCAGCAAGAGTTCTCTTAATTCATGATTTCTATGACCACTATAGAATCACAGATCACCTTCAACATATAATTTCTTGATAAGCACTTTCATACCTATGACTAGGGCTTGCACTTTGACAATATTATTAGTTAACCCCCCTAAAGCAATAATAACCATCCTATTATTATTCTCTGAAAATACCCCACAACGAGCAGGCCCTGGATTTCCTATTCCTGCTCCATCGAAACTAAGTTATAGTAACCAGGTATGGGGGATGTCAATTATTTGAGGATCTTTTGAATCTAATACCACTATCTCATTAGCAAGGGTCGAGAAGAGTAGTTATTTATTATGGAAAACAGAAGAAAAGTGCCATTGACTTCCAATATAATGATTTACAATCCAATGTATGTTGCTTCAAGGATTTGCATATTTATATGTTATCGAAAGGCAAACAACTGCCTTCTGATGAGATTTCTTGACTTTTTTTAATGGTTTTAGTTATCCTTGGCCATTCACAACAAACCTTATCTTAAATCTCTCTCCATTTTAGGTCAAGAATGGCTTTCTATCAAGTACATACAGCTTAGATTGTCCAAAATTTCTACTTTTAGGCATAGGAAACTGATATAATCCCTTGGACATGGGTGTAATACATGATCCTTTTTAATGCTTTTCATTCACAATCCAAAATGGTAAAAAAAACAAAACATCACATATTCCTTTGCAATTGAGTTAGGCATGTAAAGAAATAGCCAATATTCAAGACGAATGTTTTGAACCCTTGAAGGCAAATGTTGCATGAAGGGGGCTTCCTTAAATCTAGTGTTACACAGGCGCACTTCTTTCCGAAAAAAACAAGCATCCAGGACATCCATGATGTCTTGGGGACAGGGGAAACGCCCCCCCATTTTTCTCTTTTAGCGAATTTCAAGGGCGTTTTCGGGATTTCCGCCTCCGCCCCCCCTTGCCCAATTTTTGCTCTGTGACAGTTCATTGTCCGCATTTTTGCTCTAAACGTTCTATATTCATATATGAATCTTGATTCTTATTATGTCTTTAATACAATACAGTCGGGTTATAGATAACCAATAAACATTTTGATTTATGCCTTACTACTTTTATCACCTATACAAGCTTTCTTTTCATATAAAATTATACGTATAGCATTATTAAGTGATTTAAGCTTCCAAAGTGAATTTTAATTAGATTTATACATACAGGCTTTTTTTTCAAATAGAAATGAGTGGCTTCCAAAAACAATCTCACTAGAAGAGTACATTAGGTCCTTCCCAGTTTATTTCATTTTCAAGTCTATTCAAGCCCAACACAATGGTGCAGCCAGATTGAGGCCATCCATTACCAAACATCAGGAAAATGTCTGAGAAGGTGATCGAGTCATTTGCATATGTGGAACTCTTCAATGAGCAAAACTATGTGACAAATTCAAGAAAAGTGACTTGAGATAGATATATATTGGTGTTTTTCAAACAGCTATATTGAAGAACTACTTAAAATCTTTAAAATAATAATAAAATCTAAAAAACTTGAAAACTAAAAAAGAAATAGGGGGAACATCCCCGAAACTTCCCCCTTAAAATTCACTAAAAGAGAAATGTGGGGGGCAGGGGAGCATTTACCACATCCCCAGGACGTCCCGGGCGCCTGTTTGTGGGGAGGAGTGAGGACACATTCCCGCATAACACTGGATTTAAGGAAGCCCCCTTCATGCAACATTTGCCTTAAGGAGGTTGGAAACATTCGTCTCGAATGTTGGCCATTTCTTTACACACCTATCTTACTCAAAATTGCAAAGGGATATGTGATTCAATTTTTTTTTACCATTTTGGATTGTGAATGGAAGCATTAAAAAGGATCATTTATTAGATCCATATCCAAGGGATTATATCAGTTTCATATGCCTACGGGCAGAGGTTTTGGACAAACTAAACTGTATGTACTTGATAGAAAGCCGTCCTTGACCAGAAATGGAGGGAGAGATTTAAGGTAAGGCTTGTTCAGAATGGCCAAAGCTAACCAAAACCTAAGTTGCCGCATTCGAATTCGTGTTCGAATTCACCGATGATTAAATTCGTGAAAAATTCGCTGGTGAAAAAATCAACGATTAAATTCGTGATTAAATTCGACTGAGAAATATACATTTTTATTAAATATATAAAAACAAAAGATAAATTCACATTTCAAAAGAGAGATAATATCACATTTCATTGATTTCATAAGTAGTTATTACAATAATGTGATTGAAAGCAAAAACTTCAAAAAACATGTGCTCGCAGGTTGCGACCAAGTTGGCAGGTGGGACGATTAGTCCGAGCACGGGAGAATACTCGCCGAGTTTTGGAAAGCTATCCAGTATTTTTAATTACTAATCTGTCTACAGGCGATCAAAGCTCATGATTCTTTCAGAAGATTGCAAGAAGTTGCTTGGTCCAAAAAGGTACAAAAATGGATTTTATGAAAATAAGAAAAATATTGCCATCAATGCGTAGAGCTCGAGAAAATATGCACTTTTAGAGAAAACAACACCTGAAACAGAGCCACAAAATGAAAGTTATGGCACATGCAAGTTTTTGCTGCTACATCTTCCCGGACCCTTTCCAAAAATGGCAAATTTTATTCTGTTCTTGTGTTTTCTTCACCAAAAATCCAAAAAAGGAAAGAAATGCCTGTCTTTGGAAAGAAATGCGAATTAAATTGCAAATTTCAACGCATTTAATTGGGCCTGTTAAAATCCGGCGAATTTCGATTTTTTTCCTTGTAGTTCGCCGAATGCGGCAACTTAGACCAAAACCATTAAAAAGATTGAGAAATCTCATCTGAAGGCAATTATTGGCCTTCCAATAACAACATATAAAACTGCAAATCCTTGAAGCAACATACATTGGATTGTAAATCATTTAATTGGAAGTCAATGGCGCTTTTCTTCTGTTTTTCATCATTAATAACTACTCTTCTCGACCCCTGCTAATGGGGTAGTGGTATTATATTCAAAAGATCCTCAACTAATTGGCACCCCCCATACCTGGTTATTATAACTTAGTTTCAATGGAGTAGCAAAAGGAAATCCATTTGCTACTCGATGTGGGGGATTTTCAGAGAATAATAATAGGATGATTGTTATTGTTTCAGGGGGCTAACTAATAATATTGCCAAAGTGCAAGCCCTAGTCACAGGTATGAAATTGCTTATCAATAAATTATATGTTAAAGGTCATCTGTGATTCTATGGTGGTCATAGAAGTCGTGAATTAAGAGAATTCTTGCTGGCATCTTGGCTCAATCATTAGTGAAGCTAGAAGCATCAACTCACCCTTTGACCATATATTCTTCTGCCATTATTTCAGGGAAGCAAACTCATTTGCTGAGTTTCTTCCCAATAAATTAGATTCTCTTGGTTTAAATCATTAAAGATTTTTTTTTTTATTGAATCTGAAGGTTGCATGGGTTAGGTGAACAGAATTCTTGGGCTTCACTGCCAAGGACTGAGGGGTATACATGCCGCCAAATTCGCCAATGAGGGTTGGAATATTATGCACAACCTCAAGGACAGCATCCCAAACTGAGTGCCTCATCTCAGGCTGCTATTATCAGGAATGAATGTAATGCTTATAATCATGTTCATATAACGAAGGAAAATACAGTTGAAGTGAGAGATGCTCTTCACAATTCTGCACCTGATATAGCTAATACTGTTGAGAAGAGGTCTACAGCTGCCCTACAAGAATAATTCCAGAATGGATTAAAGAAAAGGATCCAGGACCCTGATGTTTTTTGACTGGCCAAGGTTTTCAGTTAGATGAAAGGGCAAAAGCAGCCACTTCAACACACTGTTTTACGAGCTTTGTGTCACCTGAGTCTGGCAAAATAAGGACCGGGAAGAACAATCAGACCATTTCCTGAAGCTTTTTCATTGAGAGAGTCTTGCATATGTTGTTGCTAAATATTTTGCAAAGAAAAATGCCATTATAAGTTCCATAGAGAGTTTTTTCTCAGAATGATTGAAATATCTTTAACTGTAGTTCATTAGCAGTAATATTCACTCTTTAGAAGTAATTAAAATAGATTGCCTGAGCTCTGTAACTTAACCCCACTCCCTTTTCTCTGGGAGATTAAGCCCCAACCTGCCATAAGGGTAATGAAAATTTTAAGCATTATTTAGATTTTGTATTTATCTAGATTCTACTCCAAATGCTCCCCTTTTTGGTTCGGTTCGGTACTGCTTGGCAGATATTCAGCTGTTACCACTTTATATGCTTAGCACCGCCTTCTACATAGTTGATACATGAGTATTAACTATATACTATTTTATTTCAGTTCCAGATTATCTATTCAACTTCAAATCAGTTTCAAACTCCAGTTTCTGCCCATATACTATATTTTAGTTTCAGATCACATGCAGAGCTTAATCTCAGTTTCAGCTTTTCCAGAGAGCTTTTCATACAATCAAACATTATTCTCTACGCATATCAGTTTACATAAGCAAATGTTTTCTATTCGGCTCAATACAAGATTATATAGGTGATGTTTATTGGTTTGCAAAATTTTGATTGCATATCTCATTGTTGTATCTGTTGATTTCACTCTCAGTCTAAAATAAAAATGCTTTTTTGGACATCTTTTTTTGTCCCAATTAAAACCAATATGTATATATGTAAATTTTTTGGGAAATAACCCATAAATCAACCCCTCTTTACCTTAACAATAAAATAATACTCTTCTCAACCAGTGTTTATAATATCCTAGGTTGCCAGGATACAGATACGGATTCGGGTACAGGTACAGGTTCAGTAAGCAGATGCATCAATTTTAAAAAACCCTCGAGTACGATAACATCCATACATATATAGTTAAAAAATAATAATTATACTTATATATATATATATATATATATATATATAAAACTCATTTTACTCGTTTTTTAGTCCATAAGAAATACAAAACTTGAAAAATATAATAGGATCGAAGGTTCAAAACATTCAATATGCTTAAAAGCTTTAGCCATGTTTTCTTGATCATGTGGCTGCCAGCTACACATGATATATTTTTATCATGTGTATATGAATATGAATAATTTAGAATATATCATCTAGATTTTCCTCAAAATAAAATTCCTGCCTCTAAAATGGCTGCCTCTAAATAAACTTGAACTCCTTGCAAGCAATTGTTGCCTCCAATCTCGTCCTCCTTGCAATGGCCGCCTCCAAACAAATCCTCCTTTCAATTGTTGCCTCCCCAAGTCCTCTTTGGCTCTTTGCTCTTACACTTGCAAAAACCAACAATGAATTGTTTGTGTTTTTTGGTAAAATGATTGAATGCCTTTTTATAGCTTTTCGAGGAGTTTAGGGCTTCTTTTTTATTCATTTATGAGTTTAGAGTTTGTTTTTTTGTGCAAGGAAAAAATGTTTTTAAACAAAATCCTCTGCCAAAACCTGCATGTACATCCTGGATACATATAGGTACGCCCCAAGTAGGTTTGTGATGCACCTGGTAACGTACCAAAGATGTATCCATAACGTACCCGCGACGTATCCGTACCATGCCCAGGACAGATCTGTTCCATAGCCAGGACAGATCCGTACCGTACCCGGGACAGATGCGAGGGGGTTTGCTAGGGTGGGGGACGTACCCATGCTAAGACACTTCAGTGTTACCAAAACACTAACAACCTTCAACAACATGTCTACTAGTCTCACTTGCACACAAACATTGAGTGTACATCGTCTTGCATTCTTTGTTGTATTGCCAAGCCAATGAATAGGATGCTGGGACTTTACATACCTTTTTCGATTCCATCCAAGGCATGGGAATCTATCAAAACACAGTGAGGGTTCGGTATAATAATTGGACTAGGTCTATGAAAAAGCACCAAAATGGTTGTGTTCGCTGTAGTGGATATGTTTTTGAAGATGCCCAACATGGTTGCTTGCAAGAAGGTTATATACATGCTCAAAGCCTCGTGTTCACTTCTTCAGAAGACAGAATGGGTGTGGTGGGTTCACTTAGGACTCAATGACAAGAATCCATTGTGTCTGCTTGTTAACTTAGTGCAACCAATACAACTACAGTAACCAGCTTTTGGCAAGCGATAATATTGGGAAATGGTGGGTACACCACTGGACTGGTCTATTGTGACAATTCTCATCCACAATGCTCCATTGAACAAGACAAAAATCGTCACTGCCACACACTTGTTCATAAAGTGGCGAATAGTTACAGACAAAGTGCATACATGCACTTGGGATGATAATATGCTATACATCAAACATGCCTGCAACAAACCCATTTGTAGTTCCACAGGGCATAGTCCATTCAAGACAGGTCTTGGGTCCAACTAGTGGAAACTCGAGACATCTCCTAGTGCACACATTTCGGCATTGATTGTGTGCACATGAATGGTAAGTGACTACTTACAGTAACAGGAACGTTTGTGCAATCATGGGATCCGATGTTTTAAACTCACCAATACAGTATCTTGCAGATGCTCCTATGCCAACAACAAAAGTACACAGAGGGTCATGATGCACATCAAAAAGCTTATCGGTACAAATTTAGTGATAAAGTTTGGTTGCATCTTCAGAACGAGTGCTTCAAGGGTCCTCACTAGAAGATCAAGCCTCCGGCACTATGTGATCCTTACAACCATGGACTATGGGCACAGCCTATGCAGTTAGAATAACTTTATTCTTGAATAAGGCGCACCATTTGTTTGGGTACCACTATCTAATGGTTAACAATGTGGAACTCCTTAAGTCATACTTCCCACCTTTGCTTTAGCTAGCAAAGACTCAACATTCTTTTGATTTGGGATACAAGAACACTTATTGCAGATGCAACAATAGCAATCAAAGCTCTATTAAAGTGACACCAGTAACATGCACTTGGCAAGGCAACATATTACCAAAATTTTCCTACAGTGACAGATGCATGAACAGCTATGTTAATCATGCTACGAATTTACTACAACCTTGAGTATGCTTTAGGTTCAGTTCTGCAGCTGCCCAAAGAATGCAATGGGGGGAGTCGGGACCAGTTTTTAATCCTGCCAACGAGACCAAGCATTGAATGGGAGTCTGAGATAGAAGCCCGCAACCTTGCATAACCCGTATCCTCACAAATCGACACACTCTTCCTTGGGAATTTGTGCTCCTCAACCTTATTGCATCTCACATCATGCACATAGACCTTCAATACTTCGCAACATTGGTGCACCACCCTACAACTCCTTGAATGACAACACACCCTTTGCTCTACGCTTCATGTGCAAGCTTGCAACAAGCTTTTCCGAACGCACCTCATAGACCCACTCGCATTGCGCAACACCTTGCACCTCACAACACATCGTAGTTGATCTATAATATGTTGTTAGGATAAAGCATGTAGTCAATATTGAACCAAAGTTCGGTTGCATTTGTACCAATATGATTGAGAAACTAGCTAACTTTGCATGATAAAAAGGCCAGTTCATGTATGCAATAGTTGCAAGATCATATGTGAAGAAGCCACAAGGGCTGTATTTTGATTGGTTTAGAACATGCATTGTTAAGGTTAACACCTGCCATGGTTGAAGAAGATAAGGGAGTTGTAAAAGATGAAAAGATAGGGCAAGTTATAATGTCCCTGAAAATACAACATTTTAAAATAATAAATTTAATAAATGAATGACATAAATGAAGGGGTTATCATGTAATGGTAAGGGGGTAACTGATAAGAGTGATCCAGGTTCAAATTCCACACTGTAACAAAGCAAAAACCATAGCTTCAACAAGGGAGGCAAGCTTAAGTTGGTGCAAGCTTCGGAATTCGGACTAGAAATTGTGGGTATGGGCAGCTCAAGTGTGCATACCCAGTAACCTTGCTTAATACAATAAAACTAAAAATTGTCAGTCCAGGCAAACATGGGCACCCGTTGAAACAACTTCAGGTTAAAGAATTAAAGAAACAATTATTCTTCCATAAGAAAAAAAACAACAGAATTAACACCTGAACCTTTCTTCATTTAGATATTTTAAAGATAGATGGACATTCTCCCTCTAAATTTTATGGCCATTTTTACAGTTTCAGATTGAAAGAATGTCGGTTACGGTATTACCCCTTTGAATATCCGATCATCACATTAAATATCCGATCATCACATTAGCCTAAAAAAATCATACATACCACTTATGAGATTAAAGTCACCTGATCTGTCCGAACGGGTCGTGCCACCATGGGAGCCCCAAATTGTTGTCCAGCATTTGGAGACTCCAAATCCTAGGGTAGATGTGTTTTCAGTCGCGGCTTCAGCAAGAAACTGTGTGTTCCTTCAACCTGGCACGCTACAATAGAAGATGTCTGAACGTGGTGGTCCAAACAACCATTCCGGCACTTGTTGTGTCCACTGCAACAATGCCCACAGTTAAGCACTTATGTCTGAACCTACTTAGGTAGCACCCTTTTTTTTTTTCGGGTTTTTGTTTGCATGTTTTTTCAGACTATGATCTAATACTCGGTCTTTTCTTTACGAGGTTCATAAGAGTGAGGGTTATTTCTCATATGTGTGGCCTCGACATAGGAATGGAACTGCCGAAGGAAACATAGGCCTAAACTAGCAATTGCAAAGGTGATGTAAACTAGCAATTGCAAATGAGTTGCAAATTACGCCGGAGATAGTAGCAATATTTAGTTTATTTGAGTTGTATTGCGCGTTGATATTACCTGGATGTCTATATGTTGTTGCAAAGCTCTTATTTTGCTATTGTCCATATTTTTGTAAGACACAATTATGATAGTCACCAAACTAAATTACATTTCATCATTTGGTCAAACACCGAACATTTATCTTTTAAAACTTTCGAATCTCAAAAAATTTGAACAAGATATATGACCAATACTATTTTCCAAAAAGTAAGACTAAATCACGTTTCATCATTTGGTCAAACACCTAACATTTATCTATTAAAACTTTCGAATCTCAAAAAATTTGAACAAGATCTATGACCAATATTATTTTCCAAAAAGTAAACTATAGAATTTACTTTATGAAGAATAAAATCAAAATCAGAAAACTTTTGAATCGCAAAAACTTTGAACAAGATATATGACCAATATTATTTTCCAAGTAGTAAACTATAGAATTTACTTTATGAAGAATAAAATCAAAATCAAATATCTAGGATAGTAAATATCTAGGACTGTAAAAAAATATCTAAAATTCGGCAACCTTTAAAATATCTAAAATCCGGCAAGACAGTAAATATTGGAGCCCCCAGAATTTGACACTTTCCAACAAGGGCATCTTCAAAGTAGTCGCCTACCGGCGAATTACGTTGGAGAGAATACAAGTATTTATATATTTATTTTGACACAGGAGAAAATAATGTTGTCGAAAAATATTGCCGAATTTTGACACTTTCTAGCAAAGGTAACTTCAAATTGTGTCATATCAAAACTATTCCAAAACCATCAATTGCCAAATTTCAGGAAAACATATGCCAAACTCAGTAAAATTAAAGAGGCACAAAAACTCACAAATATAATAATTCTATATCATGAAAACTATTGGCGCAATATATTTGCAGAAGAAATCTTAAATCCTGACGAAATAAACATCTATGGACTAAAGACAACATATTACAATAAATATTTGCAAATGAACAATTAATATAAACATTTGTTATGCTAAAAAAAATCCAAATGTAACCAAAGTTGCACATAATTTAACAAAACTAAAGTTGAACATAAATCTTAATGACACAGAATATGGACAAAATAAAACACAACGCCTTAAATATTCAGGGTTTTATGCAAACAGACACCTAATTTAACCATTTGATATATCAATTATTCAGGGTTTGATGCAAACAAGGTCCTAATCTAATCACTGGATATGCCAAAACTGTAGCAAAAATATCACGTTGAGTGAAAACCAATGCGTAAATCTAGCAAAATCAAAGTGTCGCTTGAATCCACAAATTTAATGATCAATCAATAAATGGTGTCGTGTATTTACAGACAATGAAGTAAAATATAGCTTAGCGAAAGAAATACATAAGAAAATTAAAGGTTGACTAACTTAAATGTTGAGATTTTTTTAAATGCGCAATTTACCCATTTGACATGCCAAAAACAGCGCTGAAATCATCCATCAACCAAATTTTAAGCATCCAAATGCGCTAAAATCAGCAAAAAGAAAAATTTACTAACCGTAGAATTTTGGGGCTAAATCTTGACAAAGCTTGACAAAATTTATGTCAATCTGAAGCAAATTGAAAATAACTGCCAACGATAGTTCTAAATCTTGACAAAACTTGATGAAATTTATGTCAATCTGAAGCAAATTGAAAAGTCGTTAACTACCAACGATCACTATTCAGCCGCAGGGCAGATTTTTCAACACAGATCCGTGGAATTCGACGTCTAAAGAGCCTAAGAATATTCAAAAATCTTGTTACAGTGTAACGAAAAGAAAAATATGGAAGCGTAATGGAATCCAAATATTTATATATTTATTTTGGCATAGAAAAAATAATATTGTTGGAAAAAATCTGCTCGAAAAACATTACCAGATTTTGACATTTTTTAGCAAAGGCAACTTCAAAGGTGGATGCCTATCAGCGAATGACTGGTTGCATCGGTTTAGAGTCTAATCATTCATTGTAGACCATTTTGATATGGGTAACTACATTAATAAGCACTAAATTTAGTAGTGATGAGGGTTTCAAAGTGAACAAATTCTTTATTTTTCTCTCTAATTTTCTACTTTCATTGTTTTCTATTAGGAATTCATTCAAGTTCATGGTTATTTTAACTTTTAATGCTATGTAGGAATTGATATTTTGAGGAATCGAAATGATAGCGTTGCAAAAAGAGTGGGCAATGTCAGGGATGGCAATTGTGGGAGTTATGGGATTTGAACTTGCATCGGTATCATGTAGATCTTCTCTAGGAATATGTAGTACAATGAATGATACCACATCATTGTGCCCATTCTGCTTTTGGTGTTTTTTACGAATGCATCCACATAGACCGACCTCTCCGCCGAAGATGTCAACGTGGTTGATGGAATTAGTTCAAGGTTGTTTTACTGTGAGTTAAGGTTGTCTTGAAATTAGTGTTGTAAGTGGCATAATATGTTTCAAAATTGTCTACTCAACCCACATAGCATGTCAAATCATTTACTAAGTTAAGTGATGATGGTTTAGTGGGGAGATGACTCTTGTAGTTAGGTGTGGGTGGTCGTTGGCCTTTATGGCGTTTTATATTAATATGTGTTTATAAAAATGTCTACAAAAATCCTAAATAAAAAAGAAGGTTTGTTCCCCTCCTTTTAACCTTAAATCTCTTGTTAGTGAATTAGAATTCTATAAGACTTCAATTTAAGGAAATTTTGAACATCTTGTAGTGTTTTATCTTATAAGTCAAGTTTCATCATAATTTTTGGGCTAAGACTCGAAGAATTTTATTTCTTAATTGATCCTTATAAATGTCTTACATTAGCAAAGAATCTAACTTCTCAACAACTTGATAGCACATGCACTGCATAATATTAAATAGTAATGAGAAGTGAGTCTCACAATGGGTTATGAATGTTTATTTAGAATTGATGGCACGTTCACTTAAAGTTTTATGTTGGTATTATTCATGGAAGGTTGCTACCATTGAATTTGAATTGCCCTAATTATTTTGTGCTCGTATATTCTCTCATAAATATCTTAGCATGCTCATGTTTGGATTATTGTGTGTGAGTTGCTTGTATGAATTATATGTATATGGCATCCTCGTGTTTGGATTATTGTGCTTTAGATAGTTTATTTACATGGTTAGATGCAAATCATGCATTATATTTGTCTATAATGTCATTGAGATGTAGTGTTTTTATGATGTTTTGAAATCCTCATGATCGATTGATAAGTTAATTTGAGATTCTTATGATATATTAACATGGTTTTTTGTTCACATGAAAATTATATTATGTAATATATTTTTATCATTATGTATGTATTTGATGGGTGAATTGAGTGTGCACCTAACAAAATGGTGAAGTCAGGACTATGGGTTTCAAAGTGATTTAAATATATTTAAATATGTATTAGAGAAATGAGATCAAATGAATATTAGCAATAACAAACAAGATCTAGCATGCAAAGTATAAGTAAGTGTACAAGATAGGAGATAAGAATGACTTAGCTTGTATCTAGGAGATATGGGTTGATTTTGGGACTAGAATTTGACTGGGAACATGCTAGATCTGATACTGTGTGAACTATTTCTTGAGAAACTAAGATCTGGATAATTCTCCAAATAAGAGTTGCCCATGTAGTGAGGACATGACCACTCTCAGTGCACTAGTGTCTGAATTTGGGCACTAATGTCCCTACGTATCAGCTCTACTTCTAGTATTTTTCAAGGTTTGCCAACTTAGTCTTCTTCATTTTGTTGTCTATGTCGCATCTACTTTGTTTTAGGGTTCCTTTGTCACACCTATGTACCTACAAAACAAACCCTAGCTACCAGCACAAATCTCAAGAAAACATGAAATGAAACAAATAGTTTATATGCTTGAGTCGAACTGACCTTGACGATCACCCCAATGTGATTATCACTGAGCATTGCACTACATTTCAGACTCCATGTAGTTCTTGTGTGTGTGAGATTTGAATTGTGTCCCTTGAAGCTAGGTCGCCTTTGTGTCAGTCACACCAAGATAGCAGGCTACAACTACTTTGCCTCCAAGATGAATGCGTGAGATGGAATTTAGAAATAGCTCGTCCTATGCAGCAAATAATACGACCCAAATGTAATCTTTGAATGTTTTTCCTTGCCCAAGTAGTAGTTAGTAAGTATTAGCCCAAAGTTGCCCAGCCCGTAATGATAGTGAGTAAGTCATGTATACATATGATTCCCTTGTTTGAATTTCATCATTAACAACAAGAAAAGATGACCTAAAGTAATAAGAAATATTTTATAAAAGGTACCAAATGATGTAGTATTCAAAAATCAGGAAAAAGAGGGAAAATGATAGAAGTGCCCAAATGGGACATTAGCACATGGGGCACTCCTGTCCCTAATGGGCGGTAGTGTCTGAGATGCTCAGAAAATATAACATTCAATACAGAGCTGGGTCACATGTTGTCTAGTGTACTAAAGTAAAGTGGTCATTCTAGAAAAGTAAATAATAAGAGTGTAGGAAAGATAAAAGCAATGAAAGAGTAAAATAAGTGTTGTTAATGTCTAATTTTCTCACTTAGGAATCATGTATATAACGACATACTTAGAGGCGTTGATGTAAGTAGAAAGTGCATGATTTCGAGACTACATTTTCCCCCACTTTATACTAGTGAATGAATATTTGGTGACATAAAGTAGATAAGAAGAGTGTACCTTATGGAGAGCTAAAGGGAGTTGTAACCAATAGCATGTTGAATGAGGAATGTGCTTGATATCATGTCAAATGGAGATTGTGGACTGTGTATCATGGAATCTAGAAGAGGATAAGGATCCTAGGGGTGACCTTTGTGTGTGTAATAGAAGTGATGTAAGTGTGTGTTCCTTGGATATTGACTTTTTTGGAGCATCTTGTGCTTGAATATTGTTCCTTGTTCCATTTGTATGTTTACCCTTTTTATCAGAGTAAGGTCAGACCTGCAAAATGAAAATAAATGTAGTCAATGCTCATGACAAATGAAATTGAACTTTAACTTAGTATATGTCAAAATAGAAATGTGCATATTGAAAAAACAAGTGAATCAAGGATAGAATATCACATGTATGTATCATGAGAGAAGAGATAGAATTGTTCCTTTATGTTTATTGCCTTGGATTGAGATGGAATAGTACAAAGGATTTGGGTGTCCTATCACCAAATTTCATATTTGAGTTTTTTTCTAATAAACTGTGGATTTGATCATCCTATCACTAAAATACGGATTTGATCGTCCTGCCACCAAGGGAAGAGTATTGGTAGAGTGTTATGCTTTTCCCTCTAACCGTAATGTTTCCCCACAGATAAGTGTCATTGCAGATGGTCACAAACCCAATAGAAATTGGTCGTTGAGTCATACAAAGTAATTAGTTTCATTGCACAAAGTGTGTAAGGTGTCACTGATTTTGTTCATGGTGTTCTTGATAATAACATGTAACCAAGCATGTGTTGTTAGAAATTGTAAAATACTATCACTAAAAACCTATTGATTCTATATTGTAGTTATTTCTATCCCTAGGATAAGAATGCCTAGGTGGGACACTAGCACCCACTGCATTCCTGTCTATGTTGGGAATTCTTCTGTCTTTGCACTTATTTTAGGCCCAATTGATTATGAACATGTTTATTAGCTCTTGTTTATCGTGATTTTATTGTTTACCATTTTGTGTCTGGTCTGTGAACTGTTAAGAGGGTGAAATAGTCACCTAATCATTTCCCCCACTCGTTTGGGGTGTGTGAGATGAAAAAGGTGAGCATGGCCCAAACGAGAAAAGTTGAAACTGATGTGCACATCTAAAATAGAATTCATGCATGAAAGGGAATAAGGAATACACATGGTAACAACCATGGTGGATGTAACACAATGTGAAAAGTACTAGGCAAAAGTGTTACTAAACAAGAAATTATACATAATGCAATATAAACAAGTCATAAGAAACAGTAACATTGCAAAAGACACAATGAACAAGTAACTAGTTGAAATACATGGGAAAGCATTTAAGAATGTTGCAAGATTCTTTAATCCTTCAAGGCGATACAAGAAAATAGGAAATGGACAGTATAGGGCATAACCCGTAAGACAATGAAAATCAAGAGACAAGCAAACTAAAACAAGAGATAACAAAATTAGATAATCATGATTAGGAAGTAGGCATTTGGAAGACAAATTCTACACATGAAGTACCCGTTAACCTATTATTAAATATTTATAGCATGTCACAATGTATATAGTTGAGAAATAATAATGAAACTAATAAATATTTCAATGATAGAACATGAGTATATGAGAGATATGAAAGGTAGGTACCCCTAAGAGCCTTAGTGTGTCTGGTAACGTATAATTCCAAGCATCATACATCATGTAGAAAACTATAAATGATCTTGCATTCACCTCAAATATTACCATGTGAACATGTACATGTGTGTATGAAAAAAATTATAACGACATACTATGAACCCAACTAGCATAGGAAAAAAAGTGCAACATGTAACATAGTATAAGCTAAGCAAGAGTAAATATAACCAAGATCTAAGCTAAAATGTTGTGTGAATTTGTTGTAAATGTGTTGAACATGAATTTAAAATATGTTCAGAATTACAGGTAGAAATGTTTTCCCCTAGCTAGATGAGTGTAACAGTGAGGTTCCTGTCAGGAATAATGCCTTCAATAGTCATTTATAGAACCGTATAAAACAAGAGCGTGCATCATCGGGTATTGAGGTAGCAAACATATTCCCCCAAGTGTGTATGCCACATTGATCTATCTAATAAATATAGGTGGCGATGTACCACTATTAGCTCGTGTGGAAGTAGGTATATATGTGAACATGATCAAAGACTTTCTGGCCACGGGAAAGTGCATGTAGTATAGTATGTGGAGTAGGATTGTTTCAGTGCATGTGGAGAAACTAGAATACATAGAACATTGCCCCTTGTAATAAGTGAAATTTGGAAAACAAAAGATTTACTAGGGAACAATGCTCAACATGGTGAGGGGAAAACCCTATGAATTCTAAGATCCCAAATCTATGGGAAAGAGAAGCCAGTGAGTATGTACAGTGAACAATAAGGATGCGTACCATGTATATAAAGTAGAATAGGTGGTGATCATTAGAATAGTTAGTAATCCAGTGGAAATAAGTAAGTGTAGGATCATACTGATCAATTTTTGGAGTGGCATAAGAGTGGAAATGAAAGTTGTAAGCATAGATAGTCATAGTAAGGGCTATGGTCAGTATTTTAGATGTCAAGAGAAAGTGTTGGCTAGAGATATAGATTGACTCTTGATAGTGCACATCAGAAAGTATTTTGGTATAATTTTGCGTAGCATTAAAGTTGTATGAATACGAGTCCTGTATGACGATAGACATAACGTTGCGACTAGGAGGGAGGAAGTTTGATTTCCCCCATGAGATGTACGAGAGATGAGGTAGATCTATGCAGTAAATGAGTCATGCAGAGAGAACTTGCCATGGTGAGATGGATGTTGAAATGTGTTGCAGTCATCAGCATATGGCATTATCTGTGATCGAAAGGAGGTTGTGATGAGGAAGGTCTCAGCTTGTGGTGAAGGAATTGGTTGTTCTACCTTTGATGATTTTTCCTTAGATGGGACTTATGGTGACTCTTTGCATTACTAGAGAAGGATCATGAATGACTATTGCATGATGCTCACTAGACATAGAAGGATCAAATTTAGGAGCCCATTGGGGTTTGGTAATTTTGAGATGAGCATGTAGCAGAATGTTGTGTAGCAAATGAAATAAAGCCTTCATGCTCAAGTTGGCTCGATTCTTCATTCTAAAGCATAACAATCATTATCATGATGTCCATTAATTCTATGATAATTTCTAAACGGATGATCTTTGTATTTCGTAAGTTGATAAGGAGGGTAACAATGAGTAGGTGGCAAGATGATTAACTAGTGATTGAGGAGCTCAGAGAGAATTTCGTCTTGCCCAACATTTTGATCAAACTGGAGAGGTGCTTGTTGTGGGTAAGACTTTGACCTTTCTTGTATGAGCACATGTAGTAGGCATGGGATCAGGATGAGGTGTAGAAGAAGAACTAGCATGGGCATGGGAAGCATCCTTGAGATGTCATATTTCAACTGTGAGGGATGCAATCGTGGTTCCCATAGCTTGAATTTTATCTTGAAAGAAAAAGTGTTAAAGCTTGACATTGAATCAAAGATGGATTAATTAGTTGTGTTATCAGGGATTAATAGGGGGGTTGGAGATACAGATTGAAAATTACACGTACTTGTGACAGGTGGCATATTTTTACGAGAGAGGTACATTGTGTGTAGGGCTTTATTAAAAGCATCTTTGTAAATGAGGTAGATTTTGAATTAATTGAGCCAAGGAGACTTGAGGAACTTTAGAGGCCATGATATCAAAGTAAAATGCTTTACCCACTTCTTTGAAATAAGAAACATTACAAAGTGTACCCAGAGGATAGGACCAAGGATGACAACCCTGGGAATATATAGTGCACATACAAATGTATGATAGACAACAGGTGGATTCAAATCCACCTTGATGAAACTAGAGTTTGGGGTTACGCTAAAGACAAATATGATAGAATATTTTCATAACATACAGGATCTGAATGGATTACGATCATGTACAGTTTCAAGGTTTCACCAAATCTATGGTAATCTTATTTGAATCAAGTCCACATTTCAGGATGCAGAGGCTTATTGTAACAAATGATATTCAGCAGTGAGAGTGGATGATACACATAATGGCTGAAAGTTACCAAGGAATCCTGCAATAATGTGAACTTTTCCCTAAGCAAGTGAAAGGAAGAAGAAGACTATACGCTGACTTCTATGTGATTTGGGAGTGATGCAGGACGTATATGATCGCTATTGGTATCTAAAATCAGATAAAGCATACAAGCAATGAATGTGGAAATAAACCAGAAGATAAAATAAACAAGAGAAAGATAACACCTAGATTTAACGTGGTTCACCCAGTGTGGGCTACGTCCACCAAGAAATGGCCAATATTATTATTCAGTGCTTTACAGAGGAAATACAATGAAGATTTGTTGTCTTCCAACACCTCACAGGATGTTCAATTTTTTTCCCTCACTCAGCTACTCTTTCTTGCTCACCAAGAAAACTAACATGCAAACAATTGTTATTTTCTTCTCTCTTACCCTCATACAATGCATACATGCATATATAACTATTTTGGGAAACTAACTATGCTTTTACAATCAAGAAATCATATTTAAAGAAAAATATTTATTCTAATTCTCGGCCAAAAAATAAAGCACTGCCATTGCATAGGTCGACTAATGTCAAGTTCCTAACCAATGTGTCACTTCCTGACCGATGTCAGTTGCTTCCTGACCGATGTTGGTCACTCTAAAAATCCAGCAACATGTAAAAACAAGCTTTCTGTGAAGCAATTAAGCTCCACACTCAACAATCTCCCACTTGGAGATCAATTTTTGCATTGTACTGTACATCACCATCCTTGGATCCTTTTCCTTGGCTTGTTTCTTCCTCTTCAAGTCTCAAACTCGAAGACCAACAGAAGTGGAGTGAAGCTCCAAATTCTCCTTTACCAATGGCTTCGTTAGCATATCCACAGGGTTCTCATCTGTATGGATTTTCTCTAACTTCAGTTTCACATCCTCCAACACCTGCGGTATGAAGTGATATCTCAACTGAATGTGTTTTGTTCTTGAATGAAATGTTGAGTTCTTTTCCAGATGGATCACACTCTGACTATCACTATATAATCTGCAATCCTCTTGCTCCTTACCCAACTCTTCCATGAACCTACTCATCCATATCATCTCCTTGCTAGCTTTTATAGCTGCAACATACTCTGCCTCTGTAGTAGACAAAGCCACAACCTTCTGCAATCTTGAAATCCAGCTAACTATCATTCCACCTACTGTGAAAACATATCCAGTGGTGCTCCTCCTGCCATCCAAATCTCCAGCCATATCTGAATCAACATAGCCACATAAAGAAGTATCTGACCCTCCATAGCATAACTCCATGTTCAGATGTCCCTCTCAAATACCTGAGAATCCATTGGACTGCTTTCCAATGTTCTTTACCTAGATTACCCATAAACCTGCTCACAACTCCCACTGCCTGTGCAATGTCTGGTCTAGTACAAACCATGGCATACATAAGACTTCCTACTGCTGAAGCATAGGGAACACGTGTCATGTACTCAACCTCCTCATGTGATGAAGGACACTGATATTTTCTCAATTTGAAGTGTCCAACCATAGGTGTACTAACAGGTTTTGAATCTTGCATGTTAAACCTTTCCAACACCTTATTGATATAAGCCTCCTGAGACAAATACAACTTCTTATTTTTCCTGTCTCGGTGAATTTGCATGCCAAGGATTTTCTTTGCAGCTCCCAAATCCTTCATTGCAAATGTGTGAGCTAGTCTTTCTTTAAGTTTACCAATGTCCTACATACTAGATCCTGCAATCAACATATCATCCACATACAGTAACAAAATAACATAGCTCCCATTTTCAAGCTTCTTAAAATAAACACAATGGTCAGATTCACATCTCATATAACCATGCTCATGCATAAAACTATCAAATCTCAAATACCATTGCCTTGGAGCTTTCTTGAGCCCATATAGGCTCTTTTTCAATCTACACACAAGTTTCTCCTTACCCTTGACTTCATAACCAAGTGGATGCTGCATATAAATCTCTTCCTCCAAATCACCATGAAGAAAAGTCATCTTAACATCAAGCTATTCTAAATGCAAATATTCTGTTGCAACCAAACTTAGAATAGTATGAATAGAAGTCATCTTAACTACAGGAGAAAAAATCTCATCAAATTCAATACCTATTTCTGTGCAAATCCCTTTACCACAAGCCTTGCCTTGTACCTTTTCAGTCCACCCTCTTCTTCCTTGATCCTGTAAACCCATTTATTCTGTAGTGCTTTCTTACCTGCTGACAACTTGACCAAATCCCATGTCTGATTTTGTTCCAAGGAGTCCATCTCCTCATCCATGCCATGCTCCCACTACTTGTGGGTATCTACCTACATTGCTTCTTCAAATATTTTTGGTTCACCACTATCAGTCAATAATAAATAAGAAAAGGAAGGTGAAAATATCTCTGGAGGTCTACTTACTCTTTGTGACCTTCTCACTGAGATTTGGGGTGTCTGGGGCTCATTCTGTTCATATTGCACATTCTGTGTCAATCTCTGTCAGTGACCAACATCGGTCTCCTGATACTGACCGCGGTTCTGTAACTGATCATGGTTCCTTTATCTGATTAACCAACTATGGTTTCCTCACCAACCACTAGTTTGAAGGAGTACTGACACAGTTCCTAGTAGTTGTCTATTATGAACCCGATCCTGTCTATCGATACTGGTTAGCCTGACCAACACTGATTTCTATAGAACTGACGCCGGTGTCTGTCGATGTTTGTTTTAGATCTGGAAGTTGATTTTCCTTCAAAATATCATCAACTTGTTCATGTTTAGGCACCAAAACCTGATCCCTGTACATTCTTTTTTCATTCCAATCAACGTCATGACTCCTAACAATCTTAGAATCTTCTAAATCCCAAAAATGATATCTGAAATCACCAGATCCATAACCAATGAAAGTACATCTCTTAGATTTAGCATCCAACTTCTTCCTATTTTCCCTATCAACATGCACAAAAGCTTCTGAGCCAAAAACTCTAAGAAAATAAAAAATCTACCTCTTTTCTAGACCAAGCTTCTTCTGGTATTCCACCATCCAGTGTTGTTGAAGGCCCACAGTTGATCAAGTACATTGTTGTATCCACTGCTTCTACCCAAAACTTCAAAGGCAAACTGACATGTATCCTCATGCTTCTAGCACGTTCCATGATTGTTCTGTTCATTCTTTCTGCAACTCCATTCTCCTGTGGAGTTCTAGGAACCATTCTTTCTCTTCATATTCCATTCACTGAACAATAATCATTGAAATCCTTGTTGTAGTACTCACCACCATTGTCAGATCTAAGGCACTTTAATTTTAAGTTTGTTTCATTTTCCACAAGGGCTTTCCACCTTTTAAAAGTCTCAAAAACATCATATTTACTTAATACAATAAATCCATACCTTTCTTGTGGCATCATCAATGAAAGTCACATAATATTGGGATCCTCCAATAGAAGCTACCTGAGCTAGTCCCCACACATCTGAGTGTACAAGCTCCAATTTTCTGCTCCTTCTTTGTTGACCCAACCTTGAGAAATCTCACTCTCTTCTGCTTTCCAAATATGCAATGCTCACAAAATTCAAGATCTAATTGTTTCAAATATGATAACTTACCCTTAGCCTTTAAGATCTGCATTCCTTTTTCACTCATATGGCCTAGCTGATTATGCCACATGGTTGCATCTGAATCTGTAGTAGATAGCACAGAAAAGGAATTAGTAACACAGGTAGATAGATATAAAGTTCCTACCTTCTTACCTCTTGCCACAACAAGAGATCCCTTGGTAACCTTCCAAGAATCAGCTGTGAATGTAACCACACATCCAAATTCACCTAGTTTCCTCACAAATATTAGATTTCTCTTTAGGCTTGGCACATGCCTCACATCTTTCAATACCCAGGGGTTTCCATTTTACAGGTTTAGATGAACATCACCTTTACCAGTAATATTGCATGGCTCATCATCTCCTAAATAAACATGTCCAAAATCACCCTGAACATAATTTCTGAAATAACCCTTATTAGGGGTAGCATGGAAAGAAGCTCCAGAATCTAAAACCCAAGATTCTAATTTATTATCCAAGGAGAGAATAAGGGCATCTTGCTTTACCTCACTTGCAACATTTACCTCTTTAATTTTTTCTTTACCTTTGTCTGATGTATTCTCTTTGTTTTCCTTGGACCAACACTCCTTCTTTATGTGTCCTCTCTTTCCACAATTCCAGCAAAGTAAATCTTTGTACCTGGATCTAGATCTGCCATTTCTTGACTTTGATCTCCCATTCTTCTTGCTCTTTGATGATATCTCCTTAGATATTCCCCTGCTTTCTACATTTAAAGTGTTTCCAGATGATGCTTCTCACGAGCTTTTCCTATGTATTTCCTCATTAAGGATTACACTAACCACATCATCAAATTTCAAACCTTTAGAAGAAGACATTGTATTACTAACAACCATTACCAAGTTATCCCAACTATCTGGAAAAGAGAATAATAATAAAATTGCTTTCACTTCATCATAAAATGGAATTTCTACTGATTTTAATTGATTTACAATAGACCGGAAATCATTCAAATGATTAGATACAGATCCACCTTCTTGCATCTTAGAATTAAACAATTTTTCATCAAATAAACCTTATTCGAAGCACTAGGAGTTTCATACAAATTTGCTAAATATTTCATCAACTCTACCGTGGTTTTTACATCTATAAAATTTGAAGCCACTGATGTTGCCAAGCTCAATCTTATAGATCCCAGAGCCTTTCTGTCAAGAACCTTCCATTCTTCATCAGTCATCATGTATGTCTGTGCATGCTCATCCAATGGTAAGTATAGATCCTTCTGATACAAATAATCCTCCACCTGCATCTTCCATAGTTGATAATTACAACCTTCAAATTTCTCTACTCGGTATTTACTATCTTTCTACCATTGTTATGCTCCCACTCAATCAGAAAACCCTCTGTGAGTAAATCTTGTCAACACACAAAAACCTCCAAACAAAGCTCTGATACCAGTTGTTGGGGTTAACCATATAATAGTGTTGCACAGATCTAAAATCAGATAAAGCATACAAACAATGAATGTGGAAATAAACCAGAAGATAAAATAAACAAGAGAAAGATAACACCGGATTTAACGTGGTTCACCCAGTGTGGGCTACGTCCCCCAAGAAATGGACCAATATTATTATTCAGTTGCTTTACAAAGGAAATACAATGAAGATTTGTTATCTTCCAACACCTCACAGGATGTTCAATGTTTTTTCCTCACTCAGCTACTCTTTCTTTCTCACCAAGAAAACTAACATGCAAATAATTGTTATTTTCTTCTCACATACCCTCATATAATGCATACATGCATATATATCTATTATGGGAAACTAACTATGCTTTTACAATCAAGAAATCATCTTTAAAGAAAAATATTTATTCTAATTCTTAGCCAAAAAACAAAACACCATCATACAGGTGACCGATGCCGGTTACTGCCCTGATGTTGGTTACTTCCTGACCGATGTTGGTTACTAACTGACCAATGTCGGTCACTCCTTTGTGACCAATGTTGGTCACTGTCAAATCTCAACAACATGTAAAAACAAGCTTTTTGTGAAGCAATTAATCTCCACACTCAACATTATGGGCATTAATAGATCGATTCACGATTATGTGAAGTTGTAGAGACGTAGCCTATGGGCGAACTCCATTATCAATTTCATGTGTGAATGTTTATTTCAGTTTTTTTGATGAAAGCTTTTGATAAGATAAAATCAGTAGATAGTCACGGAGGGGGAGGTTAGCTTTGATCTAAGTAATTCATCTCTAATTATGAGGAAAATGGACTTAAGTGAATTTCAGTATCTATACATCCACAACAGAATAAGTGTATACACATTTCAAGGATTGTGAATAAATTCATGAATTATTGAGGTGTGATAAATAAATCAAGGAATTAATCAATTTTATGTAGTGTCTTAAAATCCATAAAATTGATGTTGCAGCTTCCAAGATCCTTGAAGATGATTAAAAGTTAAAATTTACCTCACTTGTTTTCGGATCACATAGGCATCCCAGTCCTTCTGAAAATAGGCGCCATCTAGTCGAAGAGAATCAATCGTTGATCTATCCCTTTTTAGGACCTCTGCATCAGTTGAAACCCTACTTCCAGATTATTCAAATTTTGAATCATGCGACCTCAAGAAGTCCAACGAGCTCCTCTTATCAGTTGCCCACTTCTAAATCTTCCTCAAGTCTACCCTTGCATGTTCCAGGGTTTTATTCCTACATTAGCTTAGTTGCACTGGGTAATTTACTGACATTTATTTACTGCCATTTACATGTTCAAAGATTATATTAACTATCATATATCCACATTACTTGATAGTGCTAAATCAGCTAACCTTTTTTTAGTGCTTGAAGCCACAGTGTTTTGTGACATAGAGCAATGAGGTGTTGATGCTGGAATTCATGAGCATATGAACTCTCTCTAGGGAGCCTAAGATAGAGTTGTATGGAAGATCTCATTTACTTTATTGAAAGTGGTGAGAATACGGTCCTATTAGGCTCGATTGAATTCCTAGACATTCAAGTTGAAGTGCAGTTCATGCTGGGGAAATTCTTGTCAGAAGCATGGACTGAGAATTGATTTGTACCTACATGAAGTTAAAGACTCATAAATCATGTAGCTCTCAAATGATGAAGTTAGAGATGGTGTAGGAATCTCACTTGACCATGTTGATGGAAATGTTTGAATCATATACTGTTGAAGATGTGAAGTTACATATGATAGGGTCCGTGAAGTTGAAGAAATCATTGTCCTAACATTGCTTCATGAGAACCCTGCACATAGTCCCAACTAATTGCATGAAGATTCATGTATAGGTACTCATTGAGTTGAATGTTTTCTCTTGACAGTAAATGAGTGACTCAAAGAAAGAGACCATACTTAGAAAGGTGCACTACCATGTCTTGAACATAGGATTACTTAACAAGCACCCACTCTTTATCATTGAAGGCAGGATTTCAAAGAACTTTTGTAACAAAATTGCAGGAACATGGCCACACAGATAACCTTGCTAGACTACTTGGTCCAAAAATTTTAAAAATATGTTAATCGGTTGCAAGGCAAATCAGAATCTGGAGGACAATGATCAACACCTTAAGTGGCATAGGAAAGTGAGAAGACAAGGTGGTTAAAGCTTTCAAATAACAAGAAGATACAATTCAGGTGACCAATGACATACTCAAATGTAGGCCACCTTTTAACATTTATGCCATTTTCTTAAAAGAACACATGTTACAGTTAAAACTTACATGTATCAATTCAAATCTTCTATTTGATATTAGTGGATTCAAATGTTTCTTTCGAATATACATGAAAATGCCTCATGAGATTCAAATATTGTTATGTGAATTGTATATGTACAATTATGCCCTTGAATATGATAAGTACTAGATCCCAGTAATTCATATTGGAGATGTTCCAATCAGGGCATTGGGTTCTTATTTTAACAATGAATTATACAGAGAAAAACAGATGGAAGAATACATGCACTTGTCAAAAGTGTAGTCATTAATGATCAGGGGTGAAGCTACAAATACAGGGGAAATTATTGAAGAGTATGGGAAATACATGGAACACAGGGAAATTAGACTTAACGAGTACACCATTTTGATGAGAAACGAATCTCCTGAAGAAGCTCAGGACCACATTAAATTCAATTCACGAGAGATAAATCATATTCCTTCAAGGATGATACTAGAAAGAGATGTCCCCTGAGATGCACAGAAAATCAAATGCACTCCTATCATAATATCATTCCAAATTTCAGGAGGGTAAATGCATACATTTAAGTTTCTAAAGGATGTGAAAAAGCTTGGTTTCCCATTAGTTATTATCCCCCAATATTCCACTATCCTATACCACATTGGTCTGGTGAAAATAAACTGGATGACAACATACAGGATAGAGTCATGGATAGATACAGAAGGAATGGAGGTTATTTCTTCATAGATCCTGAAGGAACATGTACACACGTGGATTTCAGATGCTTATACAACATCATTCAGGGGGACCCTAAGCTAGATGAGGAACATAAAGAATCTTGAATGAGGAAATTCGCAAAGTATGGGGGTGTGATGATTCGTTTATTTTCCTTTCTAAAAGCACCTCATCTTTGGTATTCTGTTGAGCCATTTGTAGCCCTGAACTCGTATTTCCCTGTGATACTGCTAGACATTTTCATTATAACTTGAACTCATAACATGGATATTAGTTAATATAATTATTACTAGTTTACTTTATTGTATGGGTTATGAGTATGCAGTTATTCTTTTGATTGCAATATGATGTTAAATGGTTCTTTTGTATAATGTCAACCTTGTTTGCAAAGAACTTGTTATATGCAGCAACTGACATGCAACCAAAGGAACTCATCCACAACAAAGGGACTTGTCCGCAACAAAGCGTTCACAGGCAAAAGAGGTCACACACATAAATAAAGTCATGATTCTGAGGAGTTTGTGCAATGTGGACATCATACCTAAGCTCGCACATGTCAATGGAAGAAGCATTTATGAGAACTAGTAGAGAACACAACACCATCATCTTATTATGCATTCCAACTTAACAAAGAACTAGTTGATTTAATTCATAATTTAATAATTAGTTGATCAATCGATTGATTAGTTAAGCTATGTGATTTATATGTAAACTACTGGCTAGTTCTGTTGCATACATGTAGTATCCAAATTGTTCTGTTAAGACATTTTACTTAATCGATTTGGAAATCCTAGATAACTCTCTCTCTCTCTCTCTCTCTCTCTCTCTCTCTTCATGCTTATGTTGTAATGAAAGATATAAAAAGGAAAGATTAATGGTGTAGAAGGGGATAGATCCATAGATAGAGAATTGTTGTATATTTTGACTATAATCTTCATGTCGATGAAATAAAAGTTTGAGTTCTATTTATTCGTTGTAGACACAGGCCTTAGGAGGGATTAACACCCAAGGTAGGGCCCACTTGTGGTTTACTAACCCTTTCCTTTTGTTTGTTGATTTAGTTCATTGCATGATTAGATTAGCAACATTTCATTCCTTTATCTGTGTTTTGTTTTTACATGCTTTGTCATTAGCCATAGTATTTACTTTTAGTTAGAATCTAGTTCATTTCCAACATTGTTATTTCTTAATTATAGTGACAACAATTTACCTTTATACCTCCCAAATATCTATAATTTTTGCATACATCACTGGAAATATTAAAATTTTATGTCCCTTGGTTTGATAATTAAATGACTGTAGATTAATGAACAACATGCTATTTGTTGCAAGTTAATTTACGCCATCACCGACGACTAAGACAAGTCGACGACGACTGGGCCAGTGCACCTATATAAGTGACATGGGTGGCCGAAGGAGATCATTTGGACTCTGTGAATTTTCAATTTCAGAGCTCCAAGGGAGAAAGATTTGTGTGATTTGAGAGACATGGATGCCAACAGTGGATCGAGAAAGTGTCAGAGGACACGGTGAGTAGTAAAAATTTGAATCTTAAACTTGTTTTTAAATTTTCTGTTGAGTTTTTTTTTTTTTTTGAAAAAATGAATGGCGGTAAGGGCTGGTCAGCGATGACTAGGCTAGTTGACGTCGACCAGAGGCAAGTCAACATCGACTCGAGGGTGTCACCATTAACTGGGCATAGATTCGGCAAAATTGATTAAAAATAGTGATTTATGATGATGAGATGCTAATGGGTGATTGTTTGGTTGGTTTTGCAAGCCAGGGATCAATTATACTTGAGAGACCGGGTCCCAATGTTATATGATCATATTAGAGGGGATGTGACAGAAGCAGAGTGGGATCACCTAGTGGCAGTGGGGTTGGGTGGCTTCTGCCACTATAAGAGGGTGCTGAGGGATACATGTTTGATGATAGCATTGATTGATAAATGAGAATCGATGACCAACACATTCTGGTTTCATACATGATAGATAACAATCATATTGGAGGATGTGTACTGTATTTTTAGATTACTGATCTAGGGGAACCTGTAGTGCCTTTCAAAGAAAATGGGAGGATGGGGGCATTGATGCAGTTATTTAGAGAAGATGTCACTCATATTACATTCACTTCACAGTCCTTCCATATAGAGGATCGATACCAGCTGGCGATGTCGGGGAACATGTTGACATGTTTGATTATGATGGCGATATCATGTTATGCATTACCAAACTCAGCTGGATACCATTTTCCTTGGAAATTGGAAGGGGTACTAGAGGATATAGTAGAACATTAGATAATGTTTGCATTTGGTGCAACATGTTAGGAATTAGAGAACAAATATGCGGAAATAATTCCTCAAATCACAACAGTAGGAAACTATTTAGTAGAATTATACTTACAAAAATATAACAACATATATAAATAATGCACAAAAGAAGACAAGACAAGATTTAATGTGGTTCACCCAATGTGGGCTACAAGAATTCCACCAAGAACTTACTCATATTTTATTATCAAAAAGAGTAAAACAACTCTCATAGTCTTCTCTCGTTTACAATTGCACAACAATCACTCATGAACTCACAACAGAATTCCCAAAGATACTAAACCACATCTAAGACACAATTGACACCCAATTTCTCAACCTTGATCACTCTTGATCACCTCTTGATGTTCTAAGACTCAAGATCTCTCTTGATCACTCAAGATGCATTAGGACGCCCTTAACACCTCTATTTATAAGATTACAATCCTTCTAGGAAGTTCTATAGCCGACCCTAAAAGTTTGAAAGTCGTGACCTTTCAAATTCTCACGGATGGAAAATTCGTCATTGTGATAACCACCAATTAATAATAAATACGCAACACAAAAACAACACATGACTACAGAATGCTCCTGAAGTCTCCAAAATTAACCATTCGAACTCCAACACTTCAATGTTGATTCCAAAAGACTAAAAAAAGGCTCCACACCCTAACAATCTCCCACTTAGAGACTGTTCCCACTGAGAAAAGTTCTCAACCCTTCATTATCATCTATGAAGGCCAACCAAAGTTGAACACAACTTCAAATTCTCGCTGGTGACCGCCTTGGTCATCATATCCATAGGATTTTGACTGGTATGAATCTTTTCCAACTTCAACTTATCTTCTTCCAAAGTTTCCCTGATGAAATGATATCTCAGCTGAATGTGCTTCATCCTAGAGTGGAAAGAAGAGTTCTTCACCAAATGAATAACGCTCTGACTATCACTGTGTAGTCTCCCAACTTCCTGCTTATGACCCAACTCATCAAGCAAATGTTGTAGTGAAATCATCTCCTTACTTGCCTCTGTGGCAACAACATACTCAACCTCTCTGGTTGAAAAATCCGCAACCTTTTGTAACCGTGAAATCCATCTCATAGTTGTATCACCAACTGTAAATACATAACTTGTCATGCTCCTCCTGCTGTCCAAATCTCCTACCATGTTTGAATCTACATTGCCACACAATTTAGTGTCCGATCTACCAAAACACAATGTTGCTCCCATGGTCCCTCTCAAATACTAAAGGATCCATTTTACTACCTACCACTGTTCTCTTCCTAAATGACTCATAAAACTTTTCACTACTCCCACTACATGGGAAATATTAAGCCTAGTACATACCATATCATACATCAAGCTGCCAACCACTGGTGAGTACGGTACCTTGGACATCTATATTCTATCGTCCTCAGTCTTGAGACTATGCTCCTTTGATAATTTAAAGTGACCTGCCAAAGGAGTACCAACCGGTTTAACATCCTGCATACTAAACCTCTCCAAGACCTTCTTTATGTACTCTTCTTGAGATAATACCAACTTCCTCTCCTTCTTGTTATGAGTTATTCTCATACCAAGGATTTGTTTTGCTACCCCCAAATCCTTCATACCAAAGGAGTCACCTAGCTGCTTCTTTAGTACCTTTATTTCTTGCATGTTCTTCCCTGAAACAAGCATATCATCCACATACAGGAACAAAATAATATAACTATCATCAAGAAATTTCTTGATGTACACGCAATGGTCTAAGTGACACTTGGAGTAACCCTACTCCTGCATAAAACTGTCAAACTTCATGTACCACTATCGTGGAGCTTATTTAAGGCCATACAAGTTCTTCTCTAATTTTCACACTAACCTCTCCTTCCATTTGACCTCATAACCCTATAGTTGCTGCATATACAATTCCTCCTCTAACTCACCATGAAGGAATGTAGTATTCACATCCAACTACTCTAAGTGCAAGTATTCTACTGCTAATAAACTAAGAAAAATCCTAATAGAAGTCATTTTAACAATAGGAGAAAACATTTCATCAAATTCTATACCTTTCTTCTGTGTAAATCCCTTGACCACCAACTGAGACTTGTGCCTTTTTCTGCCTCCATCTCCCTCTTTGATTTTGTACACCCACTTATTTTGCAATGCTCTCTTGCCCTTGGGTAGCTCCACCAGATCCCAAGTTCGGTTCTCCATAAGAGATCTATGCTCTTCATCCATGGCCTACTCCCACTTCTTCCTAGCATCCACCTGCATTGCTTCCTCAAAGCACTCTAGCTCTCCACTGTCAATGAGAAATAAATAATTCAAAGATGAAGCAAAATGTTTTGGTTCCCTTCTTACCCTAGAAGACCTTCTCACCTCAGGATTTTGGGATTCCTGATGAGTAGGTTCTTGAATTGGTTGTGCTAGAACATGTTGCACCTGAACCGGCCCCTAGGACACCTTGTCATCCACAATGTCCTCTAACACTGATGTTCATGCAACTGATCTTCATACATGACTTTTTCATTAAAGACAATATCTCTAGAATGAAATATTTTCTTGTCCTTAAGACTCCAAAACATGGAAACCAAAGTCATCCTCACCATATCCAACAAAGGTGCATTTCTCAGACTTAGCCTCTAACTTGGTCCTATCATCTTTATCAATGTGAACAAATACCTCACATCCAAATACTCTAAGAAATGAGTAATCAATTTTCTTACGAGAGTAAGCCTCCTTAGGTATACCTCCATCCAAGGCCATAGAGGGTCCTCTGTTAATCAGATAAATAATTGTGCTCACCACTTCCGTAAAAAACATGAGTGGCGGCCCCACATGTAACCTCATTCACCTAGAACACTCCATGATTGTCTTGTTCATTCTCTCTGATACTCCATTTTCCTCTGGAGTCTTCAAAACCATCATTTGCCTGCAGATCCCATTCACCGAAAAATACTCAGGGAACTCATTACTGCAATACTCACCTCCATTATCCGACTTGAAACATTTCAACTTGAGACCTATTTCATTCTCAACCAAGGCTTTCCATCTTTTGAAAGTCTCAAACACATCATATTTCTTTCTAATGCAATATACCCAAATTTTTCTAGTTGCATCATCAATGAAAGTGACATAATAACATGAACCACCAATAGAGTTTACCTTATCTGGGCCCCATACATCTGTATGCACCAACTCCAACTTACCCTCCTTCCTGGTAGGTCCAACCTTGAGGAATCTCACCTGCTTTTGTTTCCCATAAACACAGTCCTCACAAAAGTCAAAATCTAACTCCTTTATTCCGGGCAACTTGTCCTTTAGGATCTGCATGCCCTTTTGACTCATATGACCGAGTCTCTGGTGCCACAAAGTTACATCTGCATATGTAACAAATAAATTACAATAACCATCACCATTGGTTAAATACAAAGTACTAATTTTCTTACCTCTTATAATCACAAGAGATCCCTTAGTAACCTTCCAAGAATCTGCTGTAAAAATGACCATACAACCATCATTACCCAGCTGACCTATTGATATCAAGTTTCACCTCAACTTAGGCACATGTTTGACGTCCTTAAGTAGCCATGTGTTCCATTCTGAATTTTCACCTGAACACAACCTTTCCATACTATGTTGCATGGTTCATCATCATCAAGATATACATGTCCAAAATCACCTTGAACAAACTAAGTAAAGTAATGTCTATGTGGGGTGGCATGGAAATAAGCCCCTGAATCTAACACCCAAGACTCAACAATATTATCTAAAGAAAGAATTAAGATATCTTGACAAACATCACCTGCTGCCACATTTACCTCCTTAGTTTCCTCCTTGTTCTTCTTATCCTAAAGATCCCAACAATCTTTCTTAGCATGACCAACCTTCCCACAGTTCCAACATTATAACTTGCTCTTGGAATTTGACCTTCCATGTGATCATTCGACTTCCCACAGTTACCTTTCCCTCTATTCTTTTGTCTCCCTCTGCTCTCCACCGTCAAAGAATTTCCAGAAGTAGAAGAATCCCCAGAGCTCTTCCTTCACATTTCCTCGCTCAGGATCACACCTATCACATCTTCAAACTTCAACTTTGAATTATTAGAGACTGAATTATTTACAACCATAACCAAGTTATCCCAGTTATCTGGTAAGGAGCACAAAATCAACAAATCCCTGACCTCATCATCAAATTCAATTTTCACTGAGTTTAACATACTCACAACTGTATTAAATTCATTCAAATGATCAACAACAAAACCATTCTTAGACATATTCATATTAAATAAATTTTTCATCAAAAATATTTTATTAGAGGCAGACATTTTTTCATATAACTTCCCCAACGCATTCATGAGACCTTATGTGGTCTTCTCCTGCGATATGTTGAAAGCAACCGAAGATGCAAGACATAACCAAATTGACCCGAGCACCTTTCTATCTAGTAACTCCCAATCCTCATCCGACATGGCTATAGGTTTCTTTACTTTTCCAGCCAAAGGAACATGGAGGTCCTTCTGATATAAGTAATCCTCCATCTGCATCTTCTATAAGCCAAAGTTCTACCCATTGAACTTCTCAACCCTCGATCTGCCCTCATTTGCCATAACTCCCACTCAATCTAAAATTTGCCTACGATTCACCACTTCAGAAAAAAACCACCAAAGCTTTGATACTAGAGCTTTTATTAGGAATTTATGAGCTGATCTAAATATGCAAGAAACAATTCCTCAAATCACAACAGTAGGAAACAAATTTAGTACAAATTGTACTTGCAGAAATATAACAACATATCATTTCTAAAAAATGCACAAAAGAAGACAAGACTTTAACATGGTTCACCCAATGTAGGACCACGTCCACCAAGAACATTGCTTAGATTTAACTATCAACAAGAGTAAAACGACTCTCATTCTTGTCTTTTCTGATAGTTACAATTGGCACAACAATCACTCATGAACTCACAACCTAAGAATTCCCAAAGATGACCCACTTCCTTCTAAACCACATCTAAGACACAATTTACAACCCAATTGCTCAACCTTGATCACTGTTGATCACCTCTTGATGTTCTAAAACTCAAGATTTCTCATTGATCACTTGAGATCCCTCATTAAGATCCCACTAAGCTAAACATTCCCACCTCTATTTATAAGATTACAATCCTTCTAGGACCAGTTGTTAGGAATTAAAGAATAAATATGTGGAAATAATTCCTCAGATCACAGTAGTAGGAAAATCTTTAGAATAATTTTACTTGTAGAAATATAACAACATATATAAATAATGCACAAAAGAAGACAAGACTAATATTTAATATGGTTCACCCAATGTGGGCTACATCCACTAAGAACTTTCTCATATTTTATTATCCAGAAGAGTAAAACAAACTCTCACAATATTCACTCAGTTACAATTGCATAACAATCACTCATGAACTCACAACAAGTATTCCCATAGAAGTTAAACCACATCTAAGACACAATTGACACCCAATTTCTTAACCTTGATCACTCTTGATCACCTCTTGATGTTCTAAAACTCAAGATCTCTCTTGATCACTCAAGATGCATTAGGATGCCCGTAACACCTCTATTTATAAGATTAAAATCCTTCTATGAAGTTCTATAGCCGACCATAGAAGTTTAAAACTCATGACCATTTCAACTTCTCACAGATGGAAAATTTTTCATTGTGACAACTGCCAACTAAAGTGTAGCAATTAACTGCATCAATACACAACACGAAAACAACACATGACTGGAGAATGCTCTTGAAGTCTCCAAACTTAACTGTTCGAACTCCAACACTTTAATGTTGATTCCAGAAGACTAAAAATAGGCTCCACACCCCAACACAACTTTTCTTACACATGTGTACTAAGAGTTATGAATGTACATGTTGGGGAAGAGGGTAGGTATGGATGTGGGGTTTTTGTTACATTGTTGGACATATGAGCATATAGTTGTAGTGAGACCACCAGGGATTCCATGGGTGGCCGGAGATCATATAGAGCCGGTAATAGGTTTTCTGAGATGGCGAGCTAATCACACTCATGGATATAAGGGAAGCAGGGGGTGATATGAGGATAGATTGGGGAGATAAGACGTAGATGACGTCAGATAAAGGCCATAAAAATATTTCCCTGCATGGCCGGGGACATATGTACAACTTGAGGGCTTGAAGAGGGTGAGGTAGGTGTAGGGTGAGGTAGGTGTAGGGGAGGTACCAAAAAATGAGGAGGAGGCAACACCTGAGGGTGGAGATGGAGGAGCAGTAGCTGGGATAACCCACTTACAAGTGGATTTAGATGTAGTTTTAGATGAGGCCACAAGGTTGTGCCAAGAGAGAGACATGGTCATACAGTATCGAGACTGATACCATAGATAGAGGGAGGCCTACATGTAAATATTTGGAGATCTCGAATCCATAGTTGTAGCATTAAGGAGTGAGGTGCCAGAGGCTTCACAAGGATCCAACCAGATGGCTCCACCTAGTACTGTCTCGCTAGAGCAATACAAGACACTGGATGCAAAGGTGTGCTACCATAAGCGTATTGTGACATCTAGACTATTAGATATGCCATGATATGTGACCTATCTAGTAGGAGAGAAGAGGCCAGGAAGAGCAGTGCAGCCAACAAAGTCGGGTAACACGGTGAGTGTGGCACAACCGAGGCATGATCCAGGCTTAGATGATGGAGCCATGAGCAGACGGGAAGAGGGAAAGGATCTTGTACCGGTGGAGCAGGGTTTGAGACTTAGAGTGTCTAATATTCAGTTCACTAATTAGTAGGTGGACATTGTATAAAGATTTTGATGATGTATAGATTTTTGAGATAAAGCCTGCAGAGGCCTATCACAGATGTATAAACACATTTTGATGGTGTATATATATATATATATATATATATATATATATATTCATATGATTTTTTCGTGGCTTATATGTGTTGCATGATGATTTATATGATGTGATGGATGTAGATATTTGATTATATTATGGATTTTGATTTAGATGTTATATGCATATTGATGATGTGATGTTTTGATTATTTTATGTGATGTGAATGTTTGTATAATGATTAGATGTTGACATGGCTATGGATAAAATGATTTGCTGTAATGATAGATGTTGATTAAAATGATGTGATAAACATGAGATTACTTAGATTAGAATAGATGTGATGTATGCTAGATTAAATGTGATGTATGTTTAGATATGATAGATGATGTAGGTGATGCCTCGATTTGATAGAGGGTGATTTAGATGTTAGGGAAATATGATGGATATAGAAACAAATGGATTGGAAAGGGTATGACCTTGATAGGGTGGCCCGAGTGTGAGAAATTACACTTCGTCATAGAGAGGAGTGTAAGTAGAAAATATTATTTTGAAATGGATTGGAAGCAAAGTGTGAGAGGGAACAATGCATAACAATGCACTTGCGACCAATGATAGGTGTTAACACATAACTAACAATAGTTAGTCACATTTAAGATCCTGAGGGAAAGATGGAAAATGTGCTTATAGATCCATTGTAGACACGATAAAGGGATGAATGTTCTCCTTAGGTGGTAGTACTAGGTCTATGCCCCAAATTTTAGAAATATAACGCAAACTGATCGATGCGGGAAATTTGCGGAGGATGGGAAAGCTGATCAATGTGGGAAGATTTATGGGGATGGTTTCTTGCTTTTGATATCTTTCTTTTGATTTTGAGATTTCAAGAAGGTTGATCAATGTTGGAAGCCTTTGCTTCCATAATGTAAAAGAGTGGCCATCCTTTGAGGGAGTGGTCTACAATTTAGGATTTTAATTTAGGATTTTTTTTTGACTTTTTCTTTAGATGGCAGGATATAATTTATGATAAATGTCCTTCGAGGGATCATTCTATAATTTTGATAATTATTTTTGTTTTATATGAATAATTTTCCTTCAAGGGGGTAATTTTTTTTAGATAAGATATCTTTTTTATATGAGCATCCAAAAAATTGAGTGTGGTAGACCACTTGGGGAGGGGAAGATAAGATGTACAAGTGACACATATGGACCCTTAACATGGTTCCAATAGGAATATAAGAGGTTGATGGATGTAATGATTATGGGGTTTGTATTGAGAAAGAGGAACTTTTCCACGAGGAATATGCTATGAGCAGAGTCGTGGTGCTCATATTTAAGCTCATAGATAGGCTAGTAATAGTAGAACACATAATTCCAAATCATTACGATGAGAGATGGAAGGGCTAGTGATGGGAATGAGACCATTAAGTGTAACTAGGGTCACGTTGGTAAGTGTGTTAATAGTAGAAAGTTCAGAAGTGCAAGGCATTAAGAGGTTCCATTTTCTGTTTACCATTAAGGGAAGCTAAATGATAGGCCCGAGACCCATACTTATGTGTGATAATGTATAGTCCAATCTAGTTGGGAGAAAAATTTCCATGTTGGATCCTTTCTAGAGTAGTGTCATTTTGTTTTTATTTTAGGATGATGTCACCGATGTTAAAGTCGCGCTCCTTGAGATGTTTGTTGTAAGCACATTTGATGCACTCTCGATAGATGCGATGGTGTTGAAGGGAGATTAATTGACATTCATTTAGCAATTCAAGTTGGGCTAGACACTCCTAACCATAGTCCTCATCAGAGATGAAGTTGTGGAGAGAGACACATAAGGATGGGATTTGGACTTCGAGAGGAAGAAGAATTCAAAGCCATAAACTAAAGAGAAAGGATTAGCACATATAGAGGTGTGAATACTAGTTCGGTAAGCCCAAAGGTTGAAAGGGATGTGAAGATGTCAATTACATTTGGATTTTTCAAAGGTTTTGGAAAGGATTTTGTGGAGAGCTTTGTTGGTGGCTTCGGCTTGGCCATTAGCTTAAGGATAATAAGGAGAGGAGAAGTTAAGCTTAAGGTTGAAAGAGTCATAAAGCTTCTTGAGGTATTTTTTCTTGAAGGGATTTCTATTATCCGTGATGATTTTTGGGGAGGCGTTGAAGCGGTATATGATGTGTTGATAGATGAATTCTATGATTTTATTAGTTGTGGTGGATGCGAGTGGAATGGTTTCCACCCATTTGGTGAAGTATTCAGCAGCGGTGTTGATAGAATGATGATGCTAAGAAGAGCATGGGTTGACAAGACCAATGAGGTCGAGGCCCCATTGTGAGAAAGGCCAAAGGTCTTGAGCCGAATGTAAAACATGGCTAGGGATACGAATGAGATTGGAATGCTATTGGCATTTATTACACTTTTTAACATATTCACAACAATCTTTGTTGATCTTGGGCTGGTAATAGCCTAGGCAAAGGACGCATTTGGTAATAACCAAACTGCTGAAGTTTTCACTACAGATACCGTCATGGACTTATTGGATGGTGCAGGTAGATTCATGCGATTTAAGGCAACATAGAGAAATTCCATCGAAGCCACGTTTGTAGAGGATGTTGTCAAGGATGACATAACAGTTAACGCATTGAAGAAAGGACCTCCTACCATTTTTGGATAGATCGGAGGGTATTTTGGACACAGGTAAATAGTCGAAGGTCTGGGCATACCATATATCAGATGGATTGGTGTCAATGTGATTGATGCGAGGAAGCTCATGAATATGTGATGGCTGATCAAGGTGATGGACAAAAATGGAGAGTTTAGATTCTTGGTTTTCCCATGGGATGAGAGATGCAAGGGAAGTTAGAGTGTCTACAAAATGATTAGATGAATGAGGGACAAATTGGATTATGTACTGATCAAAGGCCTCAAGAAGAAATTTGATGACATCCTTGTATTTTTAAAGGACTTCATTTTTGCATTAATAGGTTCCTTTGACTTGATTAATGATGAGTTGGGAGTCACGGTAGATGTAAATGATTTAGACACCGAGCATGATAGCAGTTTGGAGGCTTGGAGGCTTAAGATAAGGGCTTCATACTCAGCCATGTTGTTAGTGAATTTGAAGTCAAGTTTGTAAGTGATGGGGATAGGAGTATCCCAAAGAGGAATGATGATGATGCAAGCATCTCCCCCTTGCTGACACTTAGACCCGTCAAAGAAAAGTTTCATTTTAAGGGGAGAGTATTCCTGATCGATAGTGTGGATGGATTCGAGTAGAAATTGTTCATGATGAATATGGTTATTATGAAGAGGGGCTTCAACAAGTTGATCAACAATGATCTGGCCCTTGATGCATTTCTACACGAAAACATCTAGGTCAAACTTGGTCATGAGCATGAGCCATCGAGTAATGACGTCATTATGATAAGGTTTAGAGTGCATGGTTTTGAGGAGATTGAAGCTAGTAATGAAAAATGTTTTGTGATTGAGGAGGTAATGTCAAAGTTTAAAAGTGGCAAAGAACAGAACACAACATAATTTTTCAGCTTCCATGTAGTGAGTTTCGTAATCAATGAGGGTGTGACTAATATAACAGAAGGATTTATCCCTACCTTACTCATCGCGGTGTGCCAACATGGCACCCAAAGCTTGATCAGAAGAATATATGTAGAGGTAAAAGGGCTCCCCCTCCCATGGAGGTGTGAGCACAGGTGGATATAAAATATATTGTTTGAGATTCTCAAAGGATTTCTAACAATTGGCATCCCAATTGAATTGAGTATCTTTACGAAGGAGATAGTGAAAAGGCTTGCAACAGTCATAAAGTTGTGAGATAAAGCGTCAGGTGGATTGGATTATTCCCTCAATACTACAAAGCTACTTAAGATTGGAGGGGGTTGGAATCTCGAGGATAGATTTGATTTTTGCGGGGTCGACTTCAATGCCCCTGATAGAAATGATAAATCCAATAAGTTTTCTAGTTAGCACTCTGAACACACACTTGGTAGGATTAAGACGAAGGAATAATTGGATAAGACACGCAAAGAGGGTTTTAAGGATGAAAATATGGTCTTGTTGATGTTTAGATTTTTCTAAGAGGTCATCGACATAATACTCTAGAGTTTTATGGATAAGGTCATGGAAGATATAGGTCATAGTGCGATGATATGTGGCCCTCAAATTTTTCAAACTGAAGGGCAAGACACAATAACAAAAGGTTCCCCAAGGGGTGATGAAATAATTATTTTGTTGGTCCTCTAGTGCAATGAGAATCTGATTATAACCAGAAACACCATACATAAGAGAGAGAATTTCATGTCCGGTTGTTAAGTCGACTAGTTGATTGATGTTGGGAAGGGGAAATTCATCCTTAGGGTAGGTGAGATTTAAATCTCAAAAGTCAGTAAATATGCATAGCTTTCAAGAGGATTTGGAAATGGGCAAAATATTTGAAACCATCACGAATAATTGATGGGTTAGATGAAGTTAGCAAAAAGAAGGTACTTTAAATCCTCTTTTACAAGGAGGGCAATGTGAGGTTGCATGCGGTGAATCTTCTTCTTAACCGGCTCAGGATCAGGAATGGTGATGATGTTATGGATGATGATGGATGGATTGAGGCCTGGCATGTTAGCGTATGACCATGCGAAGGCCTGTCTATTTTTAAATAGGAAGGAGGTGAAGGCCTCAAGTTCTCGTGGATCAAGGGATTGGCCAACTTTAAGGATGTGAGGCTCCTGTGGAGTCTTGATGTTGATGCCAATAGTGGATTCATTGAGAAGGGTAGACATGTCAGGAGGTAAGGTCTTATGAAGATAGAATATTCTGCCTCCATGTATAAAAGGATGGAATCATCATCATTGCATTGGAGAATATCGATGGTATGGGAATCCTCCTCTACCATGTCAGGAAAAATGAGAGGAAGGGACCTATTTTCACCCCTAGTCTAGTACGCGATTGGTCCTAGAGTGATGGTGGAGACTAAAAAAAAAATTAGGAGGAAGGGACATAGTGTCATCCATGTCCATGGTGCCGTCAGATGGAGGAATAGTGGATGAGGAATCAATGTACATGGGAGATGCAGAAGAAGGCTATGCGAGGGTGTCACTAGGTTGTTCCCTAAAACACAGTTCAAATTTTTCATGGGGATTTCAGGATTGATTAATGATGAGATCATGTATACCTTGTTCATAACGTCCTAAACCGAATCCCTTTCATGTGCAAAAATGAAGGTAGGTGTATATAAAGGCTTTATTATAGAGGAAGTCAAATATGTTGGTGTGAGGTTTTGTATGAGGTTGATTGTCAATATGGGATGAAGGGCGATCAATGCCGCCATAGATGAGGTTGGTTTTGAGATGAGGCAGACCAAAGGAAATGATATCCCTGACATTTGATTGATATATAGGTGTTTTATCGGGTTTACCATTTGATTGAGGGAGGGTAGATATTTGAGAGCGAGGAGTTGATACTCCCCCAGATATAGAAGCTGCATCACATTATCAAGGGATTTTTCATTATGTAGCTTAGATGCATGTACAAAAGAACTAGCGGATGCTTCAGAGGATGAGTCTTGCTTTGGGATGAACACTTCATTTGGTCGATAAATCATGTGACATACCTTAAAAAGAGGGAGGTTGGAGGGGAGAGTATGGATCTTCCCCTCATGTTCATATTTGATGCAACGATGGAGAGTGGATGTTATGCAACACACGGTGCGAATCCTTTGTTTCCCAACTAAGACATTATATTTAAACTCCCCTTCAATGATATAGAAGACTTCATAGAGGAGTTTGTCACCGATGCAGATGGGGAGGATAATTGTGCCCAAAGCAGTGGCCACAACATTGTTGAAGGCTCGAATAACTGTGGGTGATTGAGTAATAATGGATTTATGAAGTTTGAGTTGATCAAAGGTGTGAGACGAGATGATATTAATGTTGGCATCGTTATATATCATAGAGCGATAGATGAATGTGTCATTGATGTGGACAGTGATGAAAAGAGGAAGGTCATGATCCTTAGTTAAGATGTCTAGAATCTCTGAACATGAAAGGAAATGGTGGCAGAAGTGGTGAGAGCCCTAATAAGGGTTGTAAAGGGATGGGATTCTTCAGATGAGATAGGAATGCGTTGCAAGGCTTCAATGAGATCCTGTTGGTGATTGGGAATGCTTTGGATAAGCTCGTACATGGACATCTTAACATGATCTTGGTGTAGCTACCTTACGATGCTTTATTCGATGGTGGCTTATTTATGGGTTGGTGGCGTGGCTACGATGGATACCTTAGCCTTGGATGAGGAAGGGGATGTAGTGGGATCGTTAGAGGGAGCAACGATGACAATTTCTTATTTTGATTGCGCAGATGGTTGTGGATCATGAGGACGAGAATGGGTGATGATACGGATGGCACCGATATAGAGAGGAGTACCATCATTAGGAGAGGTGAAGGTGGGAGGAGGGATAACAACAAAGGACAAGGATGAGGTAGAGGGCTTGGATGTTATAGACTTGGTTGGAAGATGGGTTTTGGATGTGGATTGAGTGGTAAAGGGGAAAGGGTGATCGTCTTCTATAAGAAGATCATCCTCTTTGATAAAGTTGTCGATGAGGGTGCGAAGATCCCTATATTGTTCTGTGGCATGTTCGAGGACACAATGACATGCACATATAGTGTTGGGATCGAACCAAGTGGGTTTTGTCTTACGTGGGTCAAAGGGATTGATAGAGGGAAGGGTAATTGTGGATGCTTGGACGAGACGCTGAAAGATTTTAGTATAAGATCCAATGATGGTTTGTGAAGGTGAAGTGTCATATTTTTTAGGATGATTGGACTTGGGGGAAGGTGATGATGGTAAGAGAGGAGCATTTCTCTTGTGAGGCTTTGTGGGAGCCTTAGGTTCATATTTTTTTTTAGGTGCTTATGATCCAGATTGAGGAGGAGGGATGGATGATTTAGAATTTTAGATGTGGATTTGGAGGGGGAATAGATGATTTGGATGTGGATTTGGGGGGATTTATATATTTTTTAGGTGAAGGGCGCAGTCCCAAAATAAAGTTTGAGGCCTTGAGATAGATGTTTAGATGGTGGGTGACTTGGATTGATGGAGCCTTGAGGGAGGAAGTTATAAATTCTTATGTGGATGGGTGAGTGACTTCTGACTAGGGATGCCAAGGTTCTTAGATTTTTTATGTGAGTTTTTTCAATTGGCATGGGGATGATGATGAGTTCAATCAGGGGAATCTTTGGGGAAAGAACTAGATGATACACGCATGTGTTTCAGTGAATATGCAAGGATAGAAGATGGAATTGGTTTTTAGATAATGATCGGAAGGAGTTATAGATAATATCGAAGATGTTGGTATAGTAATGGTATTAGTCATAGAAGATTACGATGAGAGTGAGATATTTGTTGTAGTTGTGTTGAGTGAGGATATTTTCATAGTACATTTTTGAAGGGGCAATGTGGATACAGGAGTAGATTCAGATGTGGGTGTAGACGTGGATTCAATCGAAGGTTTTGGGTGTAAGAGTGTACTGTAGATGTTGATGTAGGAGCGACTATGGATATAGGGGTAGGTATAGATGTGAATTATGTGGGTGTATAAGATATACATATGTGGCATGTTCCGGATGTAGATTCAAGGGTATGTGGATGTGCATATATAGATGTAGATGGGGTAGATGTGGATTCAATGATATGATGCGGGTGCGGGTGTGGATGTTAGTGTAGTTAATATATTTCAAAGGAATAGGAGGTGGTTAAGGTAGATGAACAAATAATGGGAAAAGATTATGTTTTTGATTCTTAGGTTCAAGGTGTTGATGGTGTGGGCATTAGGTGTTTGGGATGATGTATAAGGCTTTATTTGTTTCATTTGGTGAGATGATCTACAGAACGGTTGTTTAAATACATACTAAAGGTTGATTGGGAGGGGCATTAGGATTAACCAAGAGGATATACCCTCGACCAATAATGCGTTGAGCAAGGTCTTTGATTGTGCGAAACCTTTTAATGTTATGACCATAGACATAATGGTGTTTGCGATAGTGATCCTCATGGTACCACATGGGTTTAGAACGTGTGTCATCGACAGGGAAGATAGGAGGAATATGCTAAATGACATACGGAAGCCATGAGTTTATCGAAGATATTGAACTATACGATTCCTCGAGAGGGGTATAGTCTGGGAGTAGGTTGGGGAGCCCTTTTTGGAGGCATGGTATGGGAAGTAGATGTGCAGTCAGAATATTTAACAATGACGACATTTGGCATCATTTTTGGATGTTATCATTTTGATTGGATATCTTGGTGAAATATGGTTTTGGTTTTTTGGATATAATTTTTAGGTGGCACTTGTTCAAGGGCGCATAGATTTCCATTTTACGAAACATGGTGAATGCCTCCTCAAAGATATAAAAGGATATTGGATTTGAAGGTTTGATGAGATATGTGTTTTACACAAGATCAGGAGAAAAGTTCAATAATCTCAATTTTTCAAGAAGGGATAAATATATTTTATTGATGATACCACTGCCACATGGTGACATAAGTATTTGATGGATTAATCATCGATATTGTTTAATGGCATATATAGTTCTATGATATTGATCTTACGCGAAATGTTAAAGGAGAAGTGTTCTAGGAATAATTGTGCGAGTTGGGTGAACAAAAAAAGAGGGAGTGTTTTTGGAATGCCATTGTACCATTCTAGGGAAATACCAGTCAATGAAATAGGGAAGGTATGGAGAACAAGGTCTTGATCATGCGCATGATGAGATAGCAGGCATGCCTAACGACACAAAGGTGTTGTCTGAGGGATTCTCCTTACTGTTGAATTTTGAAAAATTTAAGGAGTTCTCAATGTGCCGATGATATGGTTTAGCAGGGACTGATGGATGAATGGGCTCATTAAGAATTTGTTCATAGTTGAATGAGCTTTTGGGACCCAGGGTGGTAGGCTTTGATATTTGCTAACCTATTTAACAAATCCTACATAGGTTCGTGCGATAAATGAGAGATGGATTTATGAGGTTATGGAGTCATAAGAAATGGAAGGATCGGTTTGAGGATGATTTTGATAGTGCTAAGGGTAGGTAGGTATCTGTACAGAGGTTGCTGGTGAGGGGGGATATACTTAAATGGTTTTGATTGAATAAATTGGGAGACAAGATCTTGCATGAGATGATGGGGATATAGTGAGAAGGATCTGGTTTTATTTGTTGTTGAAGTAGGAATGTTATATTATTTCTTTCATGGGTTGAGTGGGGATGTAAGTATGAGCTAGTTGAGAGTACTTGGGTTTCTTGATGAGGAAAGATATAGTGGAATACACTCCGAAGAGGAGGTTGATGAGTCTAGGTTGATTCTGAAGGGTGCGGTTGATTCATAAGGATGGGGCTACAAGGTATTGATATTTGCATGGATTTAGGATGTAGAGATGGGAACAAAATTTTGATCACATGTTCTCAGGTGCTGGATAAGAAGAAGTATGAGTTTCCCATAAGGTATGGATTAGGGGTTACTAATGAAAATAGTGTAAGAATATGTAATAGGGATTCAAGAAATAGGGAGCATGTTATTGATTCAGGGAAGATTAGGAGAAAAATTAGATTCACCAGCTAAGTAAATTGGTGAGTCTTGGGGGATCAAAGTGGAAGGTTTATGTGAGCTAAGTCTCACATTGCATAAAGGTAAGCTAATTCATGAATCATGAGGAAGAAAAGGGTGAGTTGGGAGGTGAGGGCTTGAGTGGTTTCAGTATGAGAGTGATAGGCATAGATTTGTTCTAGAGATGAGGGTCCATCAATGGGAAGGTTATTGGATTTATAAAGAAGGTAATCATAAAGATCAATGAGGGTTAATGCATCTAGGAGCTCCTAGAACTCCAAGCATATGTGGGGGATAATGGGTGGCCTAAAAGTTTCAAAGGAAGTGGACAGATGGAGGTATAGCTGGTCTAGAAGGGACCGAACAATGGTATAGGAAGGGATTGGTTTCAATGTGAGAATGAATTTGGAAGGAAAAGGGCTCACTAGAAGGAGCCACATAAGTGAGGGGTTGAGAAACCGAAGAGGATGTAATTAGAGGAACGAAAGAACCAGTAGCAAAGGGAAAATTTGTGTTGGATGATGTTGTTGGAGGTGGGGATGTTAGACGAGGTAGTTTGTTCCATTTTTCTAAGTTGAGATCTAATAAAAATGGGCATGAAACAAACAAGAACCTATATAGACGTTAATAAAACAAACAAGATAAATAAGAATGTTTTAATTATCTTGTTTATTAGAAGATGTGAAAAATAATAAGAAAAAGGCTCAAAGGGAACCTAGGAAATGGCCAAAATAATGCTGGTTTCAGGATGTTTTGGGTGGTGTCCTCGATATACATGAAGGTATGTGAGGTAAAAATTTGTGATGAATACCTGGTACAAGGCCTAATATAGGGTCCTACTTCCTGACATGTCATGCACCACAGTGATGCAGCGGTTTGAGGTGCACTTAGCCAAAATAATGAAAACTACAAAATTTATAATGTGGCCATAATACCGTAACAAATTTCTTATTGGGTGATGAAATCCCAATAGTTCCACTTGGTAGATGATGTTTGATATGTGTAAGTTTGAGGCGTGATATTGGATGTGTGTGGAGAAAAGTGAATGCAACAAATTTACCGGCTACTTAATCTAGATGAGTAGGCATGAATGAAGGGGTTATTTTTAGATTGAAAAACAAAATGTGAAGTTTGATGAAAGCACACACAAGAAGATGTAGAAAGGAAAAAAATTAGGGAACAAAATAAATAAGAATACTTGGATTTTTTTATTTTATTTTTATTTAAACAATCAAGTTCTTGATCTAGGCAAGAAAAATGTCACGCATCGAGAAAGTGAAGCTCCTACCTGCAAGGTTAGTGGAAAGAAAGAAATGGAATATGATGAAAATAAAAATGAAATAAAAGAAAATAAAGGACTCACCAAGGAAGAAGGGTGGGTCCAACTGGGCATGCTAGAATGTTTGATGAGATTTCCCGCTTCATGTTTCAGATTAGTGAAAAGTATACAAGAAATCAAGAAACCTCAAAGTATGAGAGGGTTTAAATGACCTCTTAGTGTGGATGATGATGGTGATGAGGAAGGTACGGGAGAAAAATAACTCTCCACTACGAGCTTGATGACCTGCATAATAACACAAAAAATATTAGTAAGATTGGATAGTGGGTTGCTTGACAAAGTCAGTCTCGGGAAAAAGACAACTTCCTAGGATGGATGTCAACCCACGTTTAGATAATATGACATAAAACTGATAATGGATGGAAAGACATAGATAATAACACAAAATAAAAACCTAATATGCTAAAGATACTGAAAGAATGATTTGAAAATGAACAATATTGAAAAAAAAAATCAAACCTGTGCGGGTCGACTATAACTCAGGTTTGACTAGTACAGTTGACGACGACCAGTCCAAATCTATTCGAAGGATGAATAACACCAGATCAGGATTTGGTACATAGAATGTTGGGTCTGATGCAGAAGCAATGATGAACAAAGATAATGTAATTGGAAATAGATCTAATGCAGGAACTAATAGCAGGAACTAATAGGGTCGATGATGACTAGGCCGGGTCGACGGCGATCAAGGAAGAGATGGCCAAATCAGGGGTGATACACAACTGGGTGATTGAAAACAAGTGTCCTAGATGGAAGAGAGGCTTAGACACTGAAGCAAAAGCTATTGCAAACTGATAACACCCTAAATTTATAGCACAAATTAACTAGTTTAAAACAAGATCGACACCATAATGATCTAAAGTTAAATGCAAAGATAAGGAATGAAACATCAATGATAAAATCTTAATACCACAACAATGGAGATTAAATGAAACTAACATCTAACATCTAGGCATGCCTACTAATACGTTTGATTAACTAACATAGACTTAAATAGATCTAGGAGCAATCAAATTAGGAATGGTTGCTACTCCACAAATGGTTAGAAGATCTCTCTAGCACAAGACTACAAGGCCATGCTAGATATTCTCCTACTAACCATATTGAAGGATTTAGGAAAAGATGAGCATGTCAATCCTTAAAGGAGTTTAGGCTTTTTAACATATATCTTATATGAGGCTACTAATCAAAGCATGGTGTAAAGTATAAAGGAATGAGGTGCACTCTTTTTATAGTTTTCCATTTGGGAGAAACTTTTATTTTGGTGCATGTAGGACTAAAAAGCCCAAAGTAGATTAGAATTGCTAATCATGATTAAGCTTTGCTAATCATAATTAGTGAATTACCAAGTGATTAAGAGGTGTGGATCCTTAATCAACCGCTTAGAGTCGATTAGGAGGCTAGGATAAGCTTTTGAAGCTTGTTGAGATGTTGTAGAGGTGAATGGGGTGATTTTGAGTGGTCATAAGAGGGGTTTGAGCCAATATTAGGGCGTATTGACCAAATCAAGGGAAAATAGGCTTAATTAGCTTATAACCATTAATTGTTTGTTTTGAAGAGGACTTTGAATTAATTTTTGCCATAAAGAGGTATCCTGAATGCGAAAGGGGTTACACAATCAACAAAGCATTGCTAATTAGTTATAGTGGTAAGAAATGCTAGTTAATTAGTGAAAACCACTAATTATAACGAATTTGGAAAGAATGAGAGTGATTTGTGTGCGTTTGACAATAGGATTGCGAAAGTAGAATTTAGGTGTTTACAAAAAACAAGGGATAAGATCAACACAGGGTGCATCGATGGCGATCAAGATGGGTCGACGATGACCAGGTCAAGGTTCAAGATTTAACAAGCTGAATGGATGGGGATATGGGTATGCTAAGGATAAAAGATTGCTATATGAATGTACAAAGTTCCTGGGGAACTTACAAACTTGAAAAATAGAAATGCAAACACAAAAAAAGATATGCAAATGGTCTTTAAAACTTACGAAACTCTAATGACAACATGCAAATTGGTGGCAAGGTTGATTCTGACTGATGACAGAAGCTCCAAAGACGAGGAAGAAGGAAACAAACATGCAATGATAAGTGGGGTCTTAATTTTTTCTTGGGATTTGAAAGAAGCGGTGGAGGTGAATTTAAAGGGTCGATGGTGACCGGATGAGTCGCCAATGACTGAAGCAAATTGCTAATTAGGTCAGCTTTGATTTTGAAGATTGGGGTGTTATGATTGCTAATATGGAGGTGGTGGGTGATTTTAGGGATGTATAACTGTGTGGGGAGAAATTAGGGGGAGTGGTAGGTGATAAATTTAAGGGCATAACATGGGGGTGGAAATAAATAACAATACTATAATATTAATAATAATGTGAGGAATGGGGTGGGGTGATTTAAAATAATAGGGTACTTAGACGGGATTAAGGATAATGAAGGGTGTTAAATAATACTAGGATAAGATTATGGTATGATCATAAGAGGGGTAAGCATTAATGTTTCAAATACGAAGTGTGGGATGAATGTGCAAGATAAGGATAAAGGAGGAACGAACACTGGACAAGGACAACGTACCGAAAAGCGACATCTAGTCATGTTATATATGATTCTATAATGAGATGTTGAGATAGTATTTGATATGATGTTGGATGTGTGGATGTTTATATGTTATTTTTAATTGATGTTGATATTTCCTATTTGATGCGATGTGTGATGTTAACATAATGTGACTTAAAGTGTAGTGATATTGATGTATGTTTCAAAATGTGCTTTAATCGTGATTAGGAGTAAATAAGGAATGTTTGATTTTTGTATTGGATTTGACTCACATGTAATATGATGGTAAATTAAATATGATGATGTAATTAAGGCCTTATAACATATGTTAGCATATAAATAACAATAATCAATCACTTGTATGATCTTGGATACAAATGGAAATGAGCTTGTATGCCTTTCTAGAACACAAGAAGGGTTGTCATATGCAGTTTTTACAGGGGAATAAGTTCTCCTTTTGATGGGTTGTAGGCTTGTGCCCCAACTATATTTTTATTACACAAACTAATCAATGTAGGAAGTTTGCTTTGATGCAAAATATAATCGATACAGGAAGCTTTCCTAGGATGTTTTTTGCTATTTTTAACTTTGATATGAAGGTTGATCGATGCGGGAAGCCTTTTGTAATGATATGGGTAACCATCATTCGAGGGAGTGATCTACACTTTTTGGTTTGATTTTGATAAATAGTCATCCTTCATGGGATCAATCTATATTTAATTGACAACTTTCCTTCGAGGGGTCAATATGCATTTTGCTAATAGAATCAATAGTTGTCCTTTGAGGGATCAGTCTATGTTTTTTATAAGTATGCCTTCGAATGTAAATTTATTAATTTATTTTAAGACAATGGTAGGCCTAGTAAACCATTTTGAGGAGGGAAAGAGACGTGTGTACAAACCAAAAATGTGATCCCTTAACATGTTTTTAGTTAGTAAACAAGGGTGAGGTGAAAGAAATGATTGTGAGGTTCCTACTAAATAGGAACTTTTCCATGTGAAAGATGTGATGAAACAACCGTGGTGATCATATTTAAGGTCATGATTATAAGGTAATGATGGTGGACCACATGCTTCCTAATCATTAAGATAGTGAATGATATGCCAACAATGTGATGAGATATTCGATGTGACTAATGTCATGATAATAGATGTGTTAACAATAGAAAGGCTACAAGTGTATGGCATTTAGAGGTTCTATTTCAGGTTTACCATCGAGGGAGGCTAAACGATAGGCTCCTGACCCATAATTGTAAATGATGAAATATGGACCGATCTAGTTAGGGGAAAATTTCCACTTTTACTCCTTTTTAGAGTAGTGACATTTTGATTTTCTTTAAGGACAAGATCACCAATGTTGAAGTCATGTTCTTTAACATGTTTTATATATGCTCGTTTAATGCATTTTGGATATACATGGGGATGTTCAAGGGATGCTGTGTGGATTTTTTCTAACAGTTTGAGTTGTGCTAGGCGTTCTTGATGATAATCCTCATTAGGTATAAAATCTCTGAGGGATATGCAGAGATATCAAATTTGGAAGTCGAGGGGTAGAACTGCCTTGAAGTCATAGACTAAAGAGAAGGGCATAACACCTGTAGGAGTACATATGTTAGTTCAATATGCCCATACAACAAATGAAATTTGGAGATGGTAATTCCTACCTACTTCGTTAATGGTTTTCATGAGGATTTTGTTGAGTGTTTTGCTAGAAGCTTCTGCTTGTCCATTTGCTTGTGGATATTAAGGTGATGAAAAGATTAGTTTGATGTTGAAAGTGTTGAATAATTTATTCACTTCCTTGTTTTTGAAAGAATTTCCATTATCTATGATAAGCTTGTGAGGGATGTCGAAGTGACATGATATGTTGATAGTTGATATCAACAATCTGATTTGTTTTAGTAGAGACCAATGGAATAACCTCCACCCATTTAGTAAAATATTTTGTAGTGATGATCATAGAGTGATGTCGTTGTGACAAACGAGGGTTGATGAGGATAATGGGGTCAAGTACCCATTGTGAGAAAGTCCATAGATCTTGAGCAGGTTGTAGGGCCTGACTTGGTATGTGAGTGAGATTGAAATGTTTTTTGACATTTAACACATTTCTTGACATATGCACAACACTCTTGATTAAGGGTAGGCCATTAGTAGTCCATTTGTTGGATGCGTTTAGTGACAACCATACCATTGAAGTGTCCACTACATATGTCATCATGGACTTCTTGGATAAATTTAGTGGATTCATGAGATTTGAAGCATCGTAGTAATAGGCCATCAAACACGCATTTGTAAAGAAAATAGCCTACGATGACATATCGGGTAACACGTTGAAGAAAAGATCGTTTGAAATTTTTAGATAGATCAGAGGGTACTTTTGATTGAGAGATATAGCCATAAGTTTGAGTGTACCAAAGATTCATGTGATTGTTTTCGATGTGATTAATATAAGGGAGTTCATTGGTGTGATACAGTTGATCAAGTCTATGCACAATGATGAACAATTTAGAATCGTCAGTTGATAGTGGGATAAGGGATACCATAAAAGCCATGATGTCTGAACACTTATTGGAAGATTGTGGAACTATTTGGATGGTGTATTGATCGAAGGATTCTAAGAGGAATTCAATAATATTTTGATATTTTTGTAAGATCTCGTTCTTGCTTTGAAAAATTCCTTTGATTTGATTGATGATGAGTTGAGAGTCTTCGTAGATGTCAAAAATTTGAACACCAAGCATGAATATTGTTTGGAGACCCATGATAAGGGCTTCGTATTCAGCCATATTAGTAGTGTATTCAAAGTTTAGTTTGAAAGATAGAGGAATAGGAGTCCCCCAGGGAGGTATGATGATGATACCGACACCTCCCCATTGCTGACAGTTAGATCCATAAGAGAAGAGTGTCATTTTGAGAGGAGTGTATTGTTGATCGATGGTGTTGATGGATTCATCAGGAAATTATTTGTGAGGTAGTTGATTATCAGAAGGGGAGCTTCTACGAGTTGATCGGTGATGGCTTACCCCTTAATAGATTTTTGTGATATAAATTATAGATCAAACTCAATCATGAGAATGATTCAACAAGTGATACGACCAGTGTGGTATGGTATGGAGTGCATTTAATTGAGAGGATTGAAATAAGTGACAACGTAAGTTTTATGATTTAGGAGATAGTGACAAAGTTTGGAAGTTGTGAAGTATAAGGAACAACACAACTTCTCAGCTTCGGTGTAACGTGTTTCATAATCTTGAAGAGTGTGTCTTATGTAGAAGACAACCTGTTCTCTACCTTGTTCATCTCGATGTGCTAGAATAACACTTAGGGTATGGTCTATAACGGATATGTATAGATAAAATGGGTCCCACTGACATGGGGGTGTGAGCACTGGTGGCGATATAAGATATCGTTTGAGGTCCTCAAATGATTTTTGACATTTGTGATCCCATTTAAAGTTGACATCCATTTGAAGGAGATGGTGAAAAGGCCAACATTGATATGAAAGATGGGAAATGAAACAACAAATTGATTGAAGTATAGCTTGGAGACTACGAAATTGTTTGAGGTTTGAAGGAGGAGGCATTGCGATGATGGCTTTGATTTTGGTAGGGTCTACTTCAATGCCTCAGATATAAACAATGAACCCTAGGGGCTTCCTGGTGAGGATTCCAAAAACACACTTAACAGGGTTAAGGTGGAGGAAGTATTGGATAAAATGATAAAAGATCATGTCAAAGATGACAAGATGGTCTCTACATTATTTAGAGTTTCCGAAGAGTTCATCAACGTAGTCTTCTAAAATCTTATAAATGAGATCATGGAAGATGTATGTCATGGCTTGTTGATAGGTGGCCCCTACATTTTTAAGTCCGAACAGAATAACATGGTAGAAGAAAGTCCCCTAAGGAGTAATGAAGGAAGTTTTATGTTGGTTTTCTATTTTGATAAGGATTTTATTATAGCCAAAGAAGCCACCCATAAGAGATATCATTTCATGGCCAACGGTGAGGTCAACAAGTTGATCAATATTAAGGAGAAGGAAGTCATCTTTAGGACAAGAGAGATTAAGATCTTGAAAGTCTATGTAGATGTGTAAATTTCTAGAGGCTTTGATTACAGGTACAATATTAGAAACCCATTGTGGGTAATCAATGGGTAATATAAAGTTAGCAAAAATAAGACATTGCACATCTCTTCTTTGATGAGGATTGCTACACGAGGGTGCATCCTACGTAGTTTTTATTTGATAGGCTTAGTGTTGGGGATTGTTATAATGTTGTGAACGATGATGTTAGGATCATACTTGGCATGTCACTATATGGCTTTGTGAATGATTGACTGTGTTTGGAGAGTGATAACACCCTAAAATTTTAACACAAATTAACTAGTTTAAAGCAAGATCAACACCATAATGATCTAAAGTTAAATGCAAAACTAAGGAATGAAACATCAATGATAAAATCTTAATACCACAACAATGGAGATTAAATGAAACTAACATCTAACATCTAAGCATGCCTACTAATACTTTTGATTAACTAACATAGACTTAAATAGATCTAGGAGCAATCAAATTAGGAATGGTTGCTACTCCACAAATGGTTAGAAGATCTCTCTAGCACAAGACTACAAGGCCATGCTAGATATTCTCCTACTAACCATATTGAAGGATTTAGGAAAAGATGAGCATGTCAATCCTTAAAGGAGTTTAGGCTTTTTAACATATATCTTATATGAGGCTACTGATCAAAGCATGGTGTAAAATACAAAGGAATGAGGTGCACACTTTTTATATTTTTCCATTTGGGATAAACTTGTATTTTGATGAATTTGAGGCTAAATAGTCCAAAGTAGATTAGAATTACTAATCATGATTAAGCTTTGCTAATCATATTTAGTGAATTCCAAGTGATTAAGAGGTGTGGAGCCTTAATCAACCGCTTAGGGTCAATTAGGAGGCTAGGATAAGATTTTGAAGCTTGTTGAGATGTTGTGGAGGTGAATGGGGTGATTTTGAGTGGTTGGAAGAGGGGTTTGAGTCAATACTAGGGCATATTGACCAAATAAAGGGTAAAATAGGCTTAATTATCCTGTAATCACTAATTATCCATTTCGAAGAGGATTTTGACTTATGATTTTCCGTAAAATGGCATCTTGAATACGAAAGGGGTTACACAATCAACAATGTGGTGTTAATTGACTAAATTGGCTAGGAACGTTAGTTAATTAGAGAAAACCACTAATTATAATGAATTTGGCAAGAATGAGAGTGATTTGTGTGCGTTTGGCAATAAGATTGCAAAAGCAGAATATAGGTGTCTACATTTGCCCCTGTTTGAGGTGAAGTTAGTGAATTCACTTCAAATATAGTAGACAAGCATAAACAAGTGAATTTTTGAAGAAAAATTAGTGGAATGAAGGATGCTCCCTCGAGTGTCGGTGGGGTGCTAGAAGAAGTTAATCAACGATCAAAAATACGATTGAAATGGATAGAAGAAAATGGGTTAGAACGGGTATGAAACCCTTAGGTATTGAGAAGGAACAAGGACAGGGATTAACATGGTTATTTATTGCCCTAGGTGATTTGGAAGAAAAATTAGTAAATGGTAATAAATGAGAATGGAGAAGAAATGATTAATGGAGAAATATAGGACAAGCCCAATCTTTGCATCCAACCTTTCAATAAGAAACGTGTTTATATCATTTTCTCCCTAGGTCTACATCATCGACCTTTATTGAAATGAACTAAAATGTAAGATAATATGAAAAGTTAAATTACGAACAGTTGTCCATTGCTACATAACTGCATGCAACATACATAATGTAATGTAATATGAGAAAGTAAAACGATGCATTACTCCATGCAACATACATAATGCAATGCAATATGAGAAAGTAAACCAGCTAACCTAATAGAGAAATAAGCACAGTCACATATACTCAAACAAACAAGGTTCAAGATAGTTGTACCAATGTTTTTGTTATCAAGCTACAGTTCCTGAATGTTCATGTTGTAATGACAAGGGTTAAAAATGGTACCCCAAACAATAACACATGCAAGGGGAATAACGAAGGACACAAGTAGTCCCATGGAAAAAATTTCGTGTGCTACTACACAGTCCCTGAAACTCATTGTTGGATGGGAGGACCGACATAGCATGCAGTCGAGCTTTTGTTAATGGAGGTAGATCACGATGATCCACAAGTTGTTTGAGATAAGAAAAAGTAAGAACATCAGAAAGTGGTTTTTTAGGACCAATTTTGATGTTTAAGGATGATGCAAGTGATATAAGCTTCAGTTGTATGCACATTGTTTACCAATTTTTGATTTTTTTTAAATTTTTACAATTTTTTTTTGGATTTTTAACGATTTTAGATTTTTTTTTTGATTTTTACAGAAGAAAATATTATAGAATAAATAACGAAGTTGCGAGACAACATTAAAAGCGACCGCAAGGAAAAAATAATGCCTTGGGTGGTAGAAAAGGCAACCGGGAAGCAAAAATATGCCTTAGTGTATCGAAAACGTGCTAAAAATAATTATCTTTTAAAAAATAATCATCGTGACGAGTGTTAGAGGAATTATAGAAGAAATACAACGGTCTCGAGATGCTTTGGGAGAGAGAAACACACCGCCGGAGGTAGAAAGGAGCATATAAGCCACCGCGGCAAGTTATTTTACCACATTTGCTTACCATTTGACTACTAAATTGAGCTTTGACCTACGAGAGGAAATGGTGAGGACAATGAACCGAAGGCATCATGCAGACCTCGTGAGGGACTACCTGAGGCTTCCAGTGGATGGAAAACAGGTACACAATCTTCCTGTTTACCCTGACAATTTATATTTTAGAGAAAAATATGCATTTTAGGTTAAATTTAGGGCAAAATTGGGGGGTGCCTATGCTGGCGCAACATGGGCACCTGGGCACCTATGCTAGTGGTGTTTGTGCATTTTTGTGTTTTGTTTTCTATCGTGGGCACTTGAGCACCTACGTTGTCTTCCTTTTTGGCTTCCTTTATGTTTTACTTGGCATGTCACTATATGACTTTGTGAATGATTGACTGTGTTTGGAGAGGAAAGTAGTGAAGTCCTTCAATTCTTCCAAATATAAGGATTGGCCGACCTTAACTATGTGGGGTTCTTGTAGAGTCCCTATGTTGACATCGATGTTGGATTTGCTAAGAAGTGTTGATGTGTCCCGTGGTTTAGTATTATGAAGATAATGACCCTCTACCCCCATATAAGATAAAATGGATTGGTCATCATGACATCGAAGGATGTCGATGGTTGGGGAATCCTCCTCTACCATTTTTGGTAATGTGAGTGGGATGATCTTAGTGTTGTAGCACCATATTGTATTGAATTTATCCTTCTACGATATATAATAGTTCGTGAAGGCACTTAACACCCACTTTAATAGGTAAGATAACTATGCCTAATGTAGGGGCAACAATGTCGTTAAAGGCACACAGTAATTCAGGTGATTGAGGGATGATAGTGTTAGGTAATTAAAGTTGGTTGAAAGTGTGAGATGATATGATATTGATGCTAGCTCTGTTATCGATCATGACTCTCTTGAAGGGAGTATCATCGATTTGGGTGGCGACAAAGAGTGGGATATTGTGATCTTTGGGCTGTAAGGATGATATCTTAGAATCATCGAAAATGATGACAACACACATTTTGAGGGTGTTGATCAAGTTTGTGAGCAACTGGAGATATCTGATGGTACCGATATAGTTTGGAGGGCTTCAATCATTGCTTGTCGATGTTGTGGCGAGGTTTGGACAAGCTTGTAAAGGGACATCGTCACAGGTGCGTGATGAAGTTGTTTGAAGATGATATTTTGTATAGAGGAGGTGGATTATGTATGTGGAATGATAAGGATGGATACCTTTTCCTTAGAAGAAGAGGACAGAGGATTATATGATTCAGGATCCAGAGATATGGAGACCTTGGATTTGTTTTGAACTGAATCCTTAGGGTCTTGCATGCGGGCTTTGGTAGTTATATAGACAACGTTGATTTGATGGAGTGGGTTCTAACTGGAAGAGGCCACCCTTATTAGATGTAGATGGAGTGTTAGATGATGGTTTAGAGAGTGTGAATTCAAGGGTTGGATGAGTTTGTTTGATTTGATTGAGATATTGTAGATCTATGGGTAGAAGCCCCTTGTTAGCAAGGCTTTGAATAATAGTGTGGAGGGCGTTACAACCCTCTATAAAGTGTTCTAAAGTATGATGATATTTACAGAATGCTTTGAAGTTGTGACAATAGGGTTTCCACCCTTAAGAGCTAGATGGCTTGAGAGGAGGTAATGTTATGATGGATATATGGACAAGCCTTTCAAGGGTTCTAACATATTACCCTGTTGGAGCTGATGTTGAGGGGATTTTTGTTTCGTCTGATGCGCTAGAGATTGGGGGTGAGATTGTTTTTTGTGCGACTTATTTAGGAGTAGGTCAAGGGACGATCTTGAATTCGGTGACAGTGACTATGAATTTTGATGAAAGATGGGGCCCTAAGATAGAAGGTAAGGGATTTAAATGGTGTAATTAGGTTGTTTGAACACTTTGTGATATAATTTTTGTTTTTCTAGATGAGTGATTTGTTGGTGGTATGGTGGATTTATTAAGGTTATGCAAGTGATTTCAGGTAATGTGGTCATTGAAAGAACTTTTACTGATTTCCATGATGGGTTTATTTTTTACGGCCTATGAAGAGGCCACGGGTGAGCTTGAAGTAGATGTTGAAGGGTTTGTGGTCTCCTGGATAACGAGACTAGAAGAGTTGGATGATTGAGTTGGTGCTTCTGTAGTAGAAGCACTAGGTGTTGGAGGTATAGGTGGGAGATCTTTCATAGTGTTGATGGTGTGATGAGAGTTGATAACATTGGATTGGGGTTTGACTGGTGGATGGGGCATGATTTGGAAAGGGTTGTTTAAAGACATCCAATTTTTGATTTGGAGGTGCATTCATATTATCAATTTGCAAGTCACCTTTGTCGATAAGATCTTGGAGGACGTTTCTAAAAGAACGACACCTTTTAATGTTGTGACCTTGAATTTAATGGTATTTACAATATTCATTTTCTCGATACCATGGGGGTTTTGAAATAGATGTGTCGATAGGGTGAATAAGTGGAAGTGTGATCATACACGTGGCCAGAAGTTTATCGAAGAATGTGCTATAGGGTTCTCTGATGGGTGTATAGTTGCATTGGGGTCGTGTGCATTCGAAATTTGAACGACCCTTAATACTGGCTTTTACAATGATCACATTTCTTGAGCATTTGGATTTATGATTACTAGAAGAAGGTTTGAACAAGGAATCGGGCTTTGGTTTCTTTGATGCGAGTTTGAATTTACCATCTTCAAGGGAACAAAGTTCTAACATGTGGGCTATGGTAAAGTATTCATCAAATGTTTGAAAAGATTGAATTTGAAGTGTTGATGATATATGTTCAGTGCACGATTGAGCAAAGAAATCGATCAATTCAATGTATGGGAGTGAAAATGATAGTTGATTGATGATCCCACGCCAACAAGCGACAAAAATATTTATTTGCCCATGCCAACAGGCAATAATCTTCATAACTTAAATAATTATTTGCCATATTTCAAATTGCATACAAAGTTCCTAAGTCTCTCATTCTTATGTTAAGCTTATGCTTCTCAACATCCATTCAATGTTTAAATTTTACCCTTACTATATAAGTGAATCCATACGATAACCATATCGGGAGAGAGAAAGGAGTACAAGTCACCATCTACTGAGCCTAAGGTGTCCGCGAAACACAATATGCATGACACCCGTTGAGCAAGTGTCATATATACCAAACAAACAAAAGTGGGTTTTCAGCCTATATAAGACTCCACTTCCTATCTCGTACTCAGCTCAAGTGATTGGTGAATGGTACACATTCCTCACTCCAAACATACACCTTTTACCGATTTCCCTTAGGATCAGTTAGTGTAGGGTTCACAACATAACACACAACTACATCACTAACATAATGGGGATTAACACACATTAACCATAACATCTTACACATGGTATATATACAGGGTATAACACAATCATTACTTTTACGGTTTATAATACGTGTATCACATTACCACATTCTGCACCAAAAGTGTAATCACTGTACAATATGGATCATACTCTCACCATATGCTCCTAAATCATGACATGAACCATCACATATTACACAAATTATACGTATGAGAAACACAATGTCTAACATTACAACATATAGTCAATTGTAATTACAACATGGTGACACACACGATTCATCACAACACGGTGATGACATCACGATACAATCCAATTCACTTTACACCAATTTTGTCATTCAATACATTAATACACATTCATATCACATAATGCCAAAATGCTCCAACGCTCCGCAATCCACAATAACATTTTTTTTCACACACAACAATGCGATACATCACATATGAACTCTTCATAGAATCCAAAAAAAGAAGAGAGAATAATCTCATCAGAAGCACATCAACATGATAAAAATACGCACTAAGTGATATACACAACATGTGCATTCACAATATCACAATTACAACATAGTTCACATCAAGCTTATATCGTGCATTACTCTTCCAATCTCTACCACCACCATGTAAAAACTATCACAATTCCAATCTATCCTAGAGGTTTGAGAGCAAGAACCTTCGCTTTGATACCAAATGTAACACCCCCCAATTTGCATACACAATACAACACTAAAAAATATCATGCCGTGGGAAGACCCTATCTATAAATTTATATCGTGGTTAAATTGTTTTGATGCGCCTCATTAGCAGAGAACAAACAGTGCCTTGATGTGCATCATGTGTTTTCATGTTATCTATGTGGGTTAATGTTTGTTCCAACATGTCATGTTTCGTACAATATCCTAACTAATCTCCTATAGTGTCTTGTGCACTACAATGTAATTCAAAATTTTTTTTGGTATTTTTAGTTTTGTATTGTGTATGCAAATTGGGGGGTGTTACAAATAGGTTCATTACAGATTTGTTCATATGATAGGGTGCTATTAGGGCCCATGGAGGCAACTTTAAGATTCAAGATCTTATTCATTAATGCTTGTAAAGGATCATTTTGTGAGGATTTTTTGGGGTTAAATGATGACGAACTAGGTTGATTATAGGTATGTGGATTCGATTGTTGGTATAATTGGTATGGTAAAGGGATATTATGCTCGGGGGGATACTCATGGGAAATATATAGGTGGGATATGAAACTAAAGGTTGCAATGGTTGAATGTACTGATGTTGGATAGGAATGAACATGTTGATAAGATGTTGCGATGACTATGGTACATACTGGGATGGGATAAAAGTGTGGATAAGAGGTTGAAATGGTTGTGGTATGTTATGAGATGGAATAGAAGTGTTGATAAATGGTTGGGATGGTTACGGTATATAATGAGAATGGACTTGTGAGACATGGGAAGTTGATGCTTGTTGTGAAGAAGGGTGAGTGCTGGCGATATGACTTGTATTGATGAGGGGTACAAATACGGGGACATATATGACCACATTCTCAATAAAGGAAGTGGGTTGTTGTGAAGGGATGGGTTGACACACACTATGACTACCGAGCTCATAGGAGGAATAGGAGTGACATTGGAAACTACGGGACTAGATGTAGAAGGAGATGCGTTAGTGTTGTTTTGTGAAGATGACGAGCTTGATGAAGGATCTCATGATGTAGATGACTGTTGATTGGTTTTATCTTGTGATAAGACAACATTAAGATCAAAGCTCTAATAACGGGACTGACACAACATGAACTGATGTTTCTGACCCACCAACAGTGGAATAGGGATGAAGTTGTTGGATGACTAGTTCGTGATTATGGTCAATAAGCTGGGAAGTGTCGAAGGTGAATGTAGCGATAGGATGTCATTGTTTAGGTGTGGGTTGCTGGAAGAAACACCTCGAGAAGAAAGATAGGTGTTCAGGGAGACTGAGTTAGAATCTAGGATCTCTGTGAAGACCGGATCACTACTATTGAAAAATGAGGACTGGATGGATCTAGGATTTTTGACGTGGTTGACTGACTGCTAGGAGAATGTGGGAACTCTTGATTGGTCATGGAAGGTGATTGAAGTTGGTCCATTACCCCTGGAGTCTCATGAAGGTAAGACTGGATATTATTTAGGGATTGTTGGAGACGATAAGTCATATTGTCAAAGTTTTGTAGATGGGATTGTTGTCTGGTTAAAACCATGAACTAACACACAATCACTAAAGAAAAATAAAAAAGCTAAGTGGTTTATTACAACAACTATAAACAAGTCACTCAAGATTTTTTTATTATCTTGATTAAATTAAGAGAAATGTGAAATGTGAAAAACGATTGAAAAGGTACTAAAAGAAGGTTGTTTAAGGCTTGTTTCAGGTAAGTTAAAGGATGGAGTCCCCGATATACCTGAAGGCAGGTGGGCTTGAATATGTGTTGGTGTCGGTACGAGGCGTGATATTGGGGCCTACCCCCTCACTTCACAGTCCCGCAATGATAAGGGTGTCAGGTGCTTAACCAATATACCACCAATTAGATTTTTTATACTTGGCCATTATATCGAGTCGACTTATCCTCTTGGTGATGAAATACAAGCAGGTCTAGCTGGGAAGGAGTGTTTAGATGTAAGTTATGTTTGATGTGGTTAGGTTGTGTGTGAAGGGATTTTTGTGAATGCAATTCTTTGAACTCCTGATTAAGCTATATGAGCAGACAAGTATGAGTATTCATTTTAAGATCCAAAGGAAACGTTTCAATTCAATGAGAATAGACACACAAAATGTGATGCTAAAAGAAAATAGATGAAAGAGAATAACATACCTTTAATTGCTTTTCCTTTTTAAATTTTTATTTTGATTTTTAAGCAAATAGAAACAACAATGTGCTCCAAGCTGAAAGGTTAAATGAAATTGAAAAAAAAGAAATGAAATATATGAAATGAAAATAAAAAAGGGACTAAGATGGTCCCATCGGGCGTGCTGGGATGATTAAGGTGTTTTTCGGTTAGGTGCTATAAATGCTGAAAATACCAAAAACTCAAATAAGAAGGGTTTATTGATGCATGTGCCAACAATCACATTGTGAGGATGATATAATATGTGAGCAATGGAAGAGGCTCCTCCTTTTGTCAAGTGAGAAGACATGCATGTAAAGACAACTAAACAAAAATATATTAAATAAAGATGATGAATGAGTTTCTCGGTGAATGCACTGATCCTAGGAAATCCAAGGGACTTACTTGAAGGGTGTCAACTCGTTTGATACAATTAAGTCATTTCAATAAATGACAAGATAAATTATAATAATAATTAATTTAGAATTCAATGGGAGGATAGTGAGGCCCTATTCAGCGTTCGTCAGTGGCCCAAGCTAGGGCAGTAACAAGCTCGAAGTCCTCAGAAGTAGTTGTATTAGAACTCTTCAATGAATTCTCTGCTCTTCTTGAATGATTTCTATCCGATCCTTGATATCCTTGATTTTGGTGATACAATGTGCAATGGTGCACAAGATGAGTTCATGAAAAATGTCAAATTACTCCCACATGAATGGTTATAGGATGATTGATAGATCATATATGCTGGTGATTAGGTGTGACAGACCTGGAACAATCATCTACGGAAGATCCATCTTAAAAATAACTTGTTAGACTAAAATCTGACTGATATAAATAAGACAATGTTATGACTAATTAGAAATGTCAAGAATCAACCGGCGATCAGAGACAAAAATGCCTATTTTGATAAAGGATGAACAGAACATAGACAATAATAAGTACCAAAAAGAGAGTAATGATACTTAGTCATACTATAAGGAGTCTAGGAGTCTATGAACCTTATGAAAATAGAAATTTAGGTGTTCTTATAGGATAATGAGAAAGCAAATGGTTATGGACACCGATCGACGATGATTAGGAGTCAGTGACAATTGGGGAGGAATTTGCTTATTTTGATAAAAGGTTGGTGAAATAGGTACTAATTGATAACAAAATTTGTTTGACATTGTAGAGGTAAATTAAAAGGAGACTAGGAACTTGTAAGACTTCAAAAGAGGATTCTAGAAGTGTTTAGAAGGGTAATAAAGGGAAAGGAAGTCAAGGGACCGATCGATGTCGATCTCTGTGGATATTGCAAAGTATTCAAAAGGTTGGCTAGTGAGTGAATAAGAAACAAGGCTTAAGAAGACTATGCAAGATGATATTAATGACATATTGTGGATTATAAATAATGTAAAACAAGTTTATATAATGACAAAAAAGGGAGGTACTAACCTTGATAATTATTTGTGCAGATGATAGAGCTCCCAAAAGATTGATTAATGATCTGAAAGGGTCCCTGAGGGCTTTGGCAGCAGAGTGTCGATAATCCTGAGTGTGGTGATGTTGTCACAGGTGCAACCGTTCCTCCTCAAATCGTAGATTATGACTAGACTGGGCAAGGGAGATAGAGGGTGGCTAAATAGGATCGACGACGTTTGCAACAATTGCCGACGATCATGGATCGTCGTCGATTTGTCCCACAGAAGGTTACAAACCAACATGGAAAAGAATGTCCAAATAGTTAAAACCACTTGCGATCCGTGGATGTTAGGTTCTTAGGATGGGACAGTGGGAGGTTAGGGATTCAGGTTGTGAGAGGTTAGGGGGTTAGGATGATAGAGTAAATTAGTCTAGGGTGGTTTTGAGTAGTTAGGGTAGGGTAAATAAGAGTTACGTGGGTAAATGAGAGTTTACGATGATAATTTTAAAGTGTACTTAGGATAGTGATGATATTGATAATTATGGTTAATGTGATTAATATGTGTTTGGTCACCTAGGGGTGAAAAGGCGGTGTCTACATACTTGCGAATCAAAATACTCCAACATCAATATCCTTGTATAGGACAAAAAATGCCCCGTGAAATTTTGTTCTTAATTTCTGAAATCTCCTCGAGAAGACTTACAATTTTCATAATATCTAATTGTATTTACACGAATGTCATCCAAAATGGTGTGCCTTTCATCTTACAATTGAGAGAGTTAGGTTTGGTATCTATCATTCCAACAAACACCTACTCCTTTGACCTTCAACCAAACTCCCCCTTTCAATTTACTTTTGTTAGGGCATAAAGCCATGACGAAACCATTAGGAAACATTAGTAAGGTGACCTCCTCTCACCTATTTGCCTCCATACTATCAATTGTTGCCATTGCCGGCTATTTCCTAGTGAAATTCCGAAGATTTTCTCATCTTTCAGCGTTGATTGAACCTTTCCTAGCAAGATTGATTAAAATTTCTATGCCACGGAATAATAATAATATGAAAGTCAAATTTTAAAAAACATTTAAGAGTAGAACACGTTGGCTACTCTAGCTGTCATAGAGCAATGTCAATAGTCAAGTAAATTAGATGCATGATCTTCTAGAATATAGTACCTATTCCGACTTAATTAAAGCATTCTTGTGCCGGTCAGTCAATACTATAGCATTTTTATAATGTTTTGTTGTTTGTATTTTTTTTGGATTATATGGAATTTGACACAATATTTACCGAGAAGTTTCCACTCAGACCTGTACGAAGCCGTGTCATGGTTCAAAAGAAGTGTCGATCTTCACTCTTGTGGTTGAAAGTTTGAAGCAGTCTGCAATCTTAATTAAATATTTATTTCGGTAGAGTTCTTATTTGTGTGATTTTAAACATGAACTAAATGACTTCTACAAGTAATTATTGTTTTAATGATAATTTGATCATATTGTGACATCTTCACGATAGATTCTATATTATCGTCAAAGAAACTTGATAGTTATATATATGGAAAAACTCTGTTATTTTATTTTGTTTATCAAAACTTGTGTTGTTGTATTCAACCATCAAAACATTCAATCCAATTTTTAGAACCCAAAAAAGAATTAAGTTTTTTTGTTTTGTCCATAAACAATTTTGAAGAGATCTAAGCGTTTACCTGGTGCTGCTTACGACCCATGCGTACGCCAAGTACCACTCATATTCTTTCTAGACATGTTATTTTCTTCTCAGTTGTTAGGTAATCGCGGTCTCACTTTGAAAAAGTTCAGTGTTTTGACTGCAAAAGAGCAAACATAGGTATTGGGTTTTTTCTGTGTATAAATACGTTGCACCCTTTCTAAGTTGCTCCACATCTCTTTAATTTCAAAATTTAAGTGACCTTGTTCTAAAGAATTAAATCATGGCGGGAGGGTTGTCAAATGTCGTTAAACTAGCATCACTTCTGTGCATATTTTCCATGGCTTCTGGAGCCCTCGTCGAACGGAATTTCACTGTAAGTTGGTTTCTGCAATCCTTTAAGAATCCTAAGCGTTTTATTAAAAAAGATGAAAACCCATGAGCTTCATGTTTACTGGGTTATACAGGTTGGAACTCAGAGCGTGACGAGACTGTGTAATCAACAGAACATTGTGACAGTGAATGGACAGTTTCCTGGCCCGACTTTATCCGTGCGCGAAGGAGATAATGTTGTCGTCCATGTGCAGAACAACAGCCCATATAATCTCACTCTGCACTGGTATGTGAGGACCCTCATAATGCCCAATTCATATTTTCTTCATGATTATATCTGAGATGTTAAGAGTACAATTGATTTTGCAGGCATGGAGTGAGACAGTTGAGATCGTGTTGGGCTGACGGGCCAGCCTACATAACGCAGTGTCCCATTACTCCAGGGAATACATTCACATACAACTTCACCATAACAGGACAGGAAGGGACTCTGTGGTGGCATGCACATATTTCATATCTGAGAGCTACTGTGCATGGAGCATTAGTCATTTCCCCACGCGCTGGAAACGCCTTTCCTTTTCCCACACCCGATGCTCAGATTCCCATTATTTTAGGTAAACTCTCTTCGACCCAATTCAGCTTATCTATTTGATATAATTTAATGTTGTTTAATATTATGCATTGCACGTAGAATTTTTTAAAAAATGCTTTACATTACAGAAGATAAAAGGGAAAAACAAAAGATGTTCAGAGCCGACGATTACAAAATTAAATTTCATTTCTGTTATGTGTGCTTTGCAGGTGAATGGTGGAATGCAAATGTGGAAGATGTGATAGCGGAGGCCCTTCAAAGAGGAGCACCACCAAATGATTCTGATGCATTCACCATTAATAGCCAACCAGGAGATTTCTTTCCATGTTCTACAAATGGTATGTCTTACAATCCTGCCCTTAATAAACTATTAAATCTATATATAGGAGTAGTTTTTTTAAATCTCATAAATTGTTGTTGCAGATACAACACGAATTTTGGTCGAGGCAGGGAAGACATACCTACTAAGGATCGTAAACGCTGCCATGAATCATCCATTCTTCTTCAAAATAGCACAACACAACATGACAGTTGTGGCAGTGGATGCAGTGTACACAAAACAATATGAAACAGATGTACTACTGATACAACCTGGTAACACCATGGATGTTCTTCTAACAACTTCACAGCAGTCAGGTCTGTATTACATGGGCGCAAGGGTATACAGTAGCCAGCCTGGAGACACTGGTTTCATAAACATCACTACTACAGCAATCTTACAATACAATGGCAGCAGCAGCTCTTCTTCCCCAATCCTTCCCGATCTACCTCCATTTGATGACACCCAAACTGCATTCAAATTCAGTACCGATCTGAGAAGCCTTCAACCATCTGTTCCCCAGACCGTCGACGAGGAAATGTTTATCACAGAAGGTTTCGGGTTTGTGAGTTGTCCAAATAATTCCTGCGCTGGGCTCGGCGGGTCAAGACCAGTCGGAAGCTTTAATAATATTTCATTTGCAGGCCCAGTTATCGCTATTTTGCAAGCTTATTATTCCGGTATAGATGGAGTTTTTACCAGAGACTTCCCAGATAATCCTCCCTTGGCATTTGATTACACTGGAAATGTTTCGACGAGTCTTTGGCAAGCCGAGACGGGGACGAGAGTAAAAGTTCTGAAATTTAATAGCAGTGTGCAGATAGTGTTTCAGAACACCGGAATTCTTACAATTGAGAACCATCCTCTACATCTTCATGGCCAGGATTTTTATGTTGTCGGGCAAGGATTCGGCAACTATAATTCCCAAACGGATCCTGCAAACTTCAACTTGGTGGATCCCCAGATGTTGAACACTGTCGGAGTTCCTACTGGTGGGTGGGCAGCCATTAGATTTAAGGCCGACAATCCAGGTAAGAAGCAAATTTTACGCTTCAAGTTTTTTTTCAATGTGATAAAATTACAGTAGAATAGCCATTTTTTTAACATGAGCTTGTTCGTTGTTCCATTACAGGAGTTTGGTTGCTGCATTGCCATTTTGAATCTCATTCCGCACTTGGTTTTGATATGGTATTTATTACTGAAGACGGGCCAGGAGATTCAGACAAACTGCCTCCTCCTCCTCTTGATCTTCCCCAGTGTTAGATGTATCCATTTTTCCATCTCCCAACTCCTTTCCAAATAACACTAAATTTGGTGCCATAAAATGGCGAATTCCATTGCAGCCATCCGATAGATTTAAATTCATTTCAATCAGAATAAGCACTTGTCGTGCGGTGATTCTTAACTTCATTTCTTTTCAATAGCAATACATTTGAAATTGATATGTACTTATCAAAGAATCAAAATGGGGATTTTTTTTCGAAGGACATTTTGGATTCATTAGACTTCGTCAAAGGATATCAGCATGTTTGTTTGGATTTCTTTTTGTTTGTCCACTAATAAAATAATGTTCACAAATTAAATTTGATCAAATATTTATAACATAATTAAATCCGTATTTTTAAAACTTTAAATATATTATTTTAATAAAAATTAAATTTATTTATTCAGTAATCAATTTCTTAAAAATCTGTTTGTTTAATTTGAAGTTTACCACGCTATAAACTCTTACGGCTAGGTATAGGCATTGACGGTTGTGTTCGAGTAAATTGTTATGATCTCCAAACTTGGTATGGAAGTGTTTTCTTGGAAAGAAAGCTTGATATATTAAAAATAATTTGACTATCTCATCTTTGAATCTTAATTGGTGATTATGTTTTGACAGTGATAGGGTTGATAACCACTCATTGAGTGATTGCATATTGGGGGATAGCCCATTAGTGTTCGTACCTCTCTAGAATTGTAACAAAACTCGTCGAACGTTTAAAGACTAACTTTTGGCTCCTTAACTTAGCCCTCATCGAATCTCTCATAGTGACTTATGAAAAAATACTTTGAGATGCATACGTAATGCATGTAACTCTTAAGAATTCCTATATAAGCTTGGTATGTTTTCTTTATTTAATGGTCACTTGTATAATATACTCAGCTTTGGAGTTGTTTTGGGAGGCTTATGGAGATTTGGGAGGCATTTGGGAATGATATGTATGATCCATGAGTTACTCTTGTGAGTCATGTTAAGTATTGTGAAAACATGACTTGTCTTGTAAAAAAAATTCATATTGAATCATACCCTCATGAGCAGAGGTGTGAAAATGAACTTGTGTAAAGCAATCCTTAAGGAAATGCTTGTAGCCAATCATTCTTACCATGTCTTTCCAGAAGAAACACTACTACACAAAGAATCATTTATTCACAAGGTTATCCACAAAATAATCAATTTGTAACAAAAATGTGGATTATCAACATTAATAGATGTAACTTTTTAAAATACAATGTAGATCTTCCACAATTTCATGAATATCAATTTTTAAAATGTCCAACATTCATATTCTAAAATTTTAGTTGTGAAAATTTACATTTTATTTTCATGTATTGAAAAAAATAGAGTTTCAATATTGTAATTCTCGATATTTATATAATCCATTCATAACTATTGCACTTCCAAATTTTCACTCTTTTTAAGTTTGCTCAAAAAATAGTTCAAACTCTACAAAATGTAAAATGCATGTATAATGAAATATTTAATTTACAATATATAGTTTGTATAATGATATTATCAATGGAGTAGGTAACATTATTTGTTCACAATCCACTCTAATAAAATAGCCACTAAAATTCTTTGTGTACCTTATAAAGATTTGATTGTGTATTATCCTCAAAATATAAAATATATGTATTTGGATAAGCAATACAAACACAATATAACTCCATTTTATGATTATTTTTATTATAATAATACACATTTTTTTTAGTGAATAGTAATGTGGATAATCTACACTATTAATATTTATTGTGGATAATATACAATTTAAGATTAACTAATTATGTTGAGAATCATCCTACAATAGTAGTGGAGGGCATAGTGTTCAGTTGTGTTCACTTTTAATTATGCTCTTTAAATTTAACATCTATTTTTACTTCAATAAAATTTTCCTTTTAGATAATTAAATAAAAAATAGTAATATTGTTATTATATAGGGGAGTTTAGAGCCCACTTTATTTTACTTCAATAATATTCTTTCCAACAATACGCATTAATTTAGTTAGACAATATTTATCATCATTTAATATTTTAAAGATAAATATAAATAATATGTACTAAATATAAATTATCTATATATTAATAATTTTAAAAAATTTAATGACTTATAACACAATCGTTTAAACATACAAATATTTAAAATAATAAATAATAAAAATTGTTGAATAGATCCAAATTTACTTTTGTTTAAAGTTAAAGCAATTTTAAAATTTAATATAAATAATATAGATATTTTCACATGATCCATTTTTAGAAAAGAAATCAATAAATATTATAAAAAAAACACATTTAAAAATACATTACTATTTCACTATGCTCTATATAAATTAAAAGTATTATTAATAATTAAAAATCATAACATAAATTATTTTATAATCAATCATTTATAATTTATGTACACGTATTCAACAATATTAAATACTAATTATTTAAAAACAAATAGAAAACAACATCAAAATTTAAAAAATCTTCTATCAAAATTTAACAACTCAATAAAATCGTATCTTTCAAAAATGTGAAGTTTGCAATTGATTTTGCCTACATTCATGCAATTGATTTTGGCAAATATAACTGATTCGGTTTATTTATTCCACTAAGGAAGGGATGAAATGAGTTTATCTAACAATATTTAGAGGAAGCACATTTGTCCCGAATTAAATCCTCGTTGTCTTCGACTATAATTATAATATGAGCAAGGTTTGGCATAAAACATGAGTTCTTAAACCAGAAATATCTTGACATATTTTCTATGAATAATTTTTTACTGGACAATGTGCATATGACTATTAAAAATTATGAATAATGTGTTTTAACATTGTGCAGGTAACCATTAAATTGCAATAATTTTTATAAACATTCTATTCAGGTGATCTAATTCCTTTTATTTTAATTTTATTTGTAAGAGTTGTTTAATGTTTCTATTTATTTCTCTAAGTTTTAATCTATACATTTTTTATTTACAGATTTAAGGTTGATTTACAGTGATTATCATATTTTATTGTTTTTCAAAAGTATTGTAGTATTTTGTGCAGATTTATAATGATATCATCTTACCTTTGGTGTAGATTTTTAGATTTATTTACGGTTGTACGAGAAATAAAGAAGAAATTGATCAATACTAAATTTTAAAGATGGATGAATTGTGGGAAACAAAGGAAAGATACACATCAAGCTGACAAGGATGTTTTATTATTATTGATTCCAAAACTATGACTCTAGGGAAAAGGAAATACCAAATGGTATTGCTTAAGAGGAAGGGTGGATTGAAGTAGGGAAAGAAAGATATATATGATATGTTTTAATTTACCAAAAACTTTAATAATAAATCATTTTTGAAGAGGAAACATCTATACTCCAAACTCTAGGAAAGATGATCCTTAGAAAGAAATCACATGTATGACAACATATCTTGTATATAAATTTAATCCCGATATATTCATTGATGTTTTTGCATGTTTTTTCAGTAAAACAAATAATGATAATATTCGGTGAGAACAAATATTTAAATGTTTTAGGGATAACATTTAGATGGTTAAATCTTGATGCTTTATGTTGCTAAGACCTCTATTGAAAAATATGCGGTACTCGGTTGTTTACAGTCAATGTTACTCACGATTTTGTATCTATTTGTACTCAAAGTTCAGAATTTACTCACATTCTATTTCATGTTTTGTTGAAGTGTGTGCATTTTAATTATTAAAAAATAAGTATGGAAGTCATCCGAAGCTTTCAGGCCATGAATCAGAAAATTTACTAATTGGAATGATTTATGAGACATTGAATTCTCATATCCAAAACATGTTATCTATAATATTGTATGTTTGTTTATTATTTTTAATAATATTTTTATAATTATCTCATAATTTTGATTACATGATTTGGAAAAGAATGAATATGAATTTTGAAAATAATTTTTAAATTTCCTTTTATAAAAAAATTATGAATATAAATTTCTATTAATATATATATTCCATTTTCATATATTTTGTATTGTGTAAAGTTTTACAATTTAAAATTATGAAAAATTCTACAATTTTAAAATTGTAGAAAGTTTACAATTGTATATTTGTGACAAGTTCTACAATGTTAAAATTGTGAAAAGTTCTACAATTTTATTCTAGGTGGAGTCCACAAAATCAGATTCACAATTTTGATTAAGTTATCAACAATCAAATTGTGAAAAAATTGTGGATAAAAGGCCCATTTTCTTGTAGTGAAAATAACGTCTTATAATTGAAAATTACTTATCAATCCTTATGATAAAAAGATTCTTGTAATGATAAAACAAATGAACATAACCACATATCGTACTCTTTGCATCTTATCTTTTGTATGTATCATTTCACTCCTCTATGTATTATCCACGTACAAATCACTATCACCTCCAACCCTTCAATAAGTTGTAAACATGAAAATTAGTGGAGGAACAAACCTGGAACTCGACATTTTATCTAAAACATCACATTAATAGCCTTTATGTTAGAGAAAAATCCTTAACTCCCCCCAATCCTAGAGATTCTATCAAACTACATGTTTAAAAAATGAAAACTTACTTACGGTATTTGGTTACTTTCGTGGATGACTGTGGCTTTGTTGATCATGATGTTGGTAGGTAGCGTTCATGTTTTGTACTTTGGGAGATATTAGTACTTGGTATTGCTTGGATCACGAATCTGTTGGGAGTGATTAATGTTGATATGCCATATTGTGGAGCTTATGTTGATTGATGAGTCACTCGTGTGAGCCCTTTTGTTATGTACCATTATGTTTGAGGATTGATGTTCCTCATTGATAACATGTGATACCATGGTCTTATCATGGCATTGGGTGGATATAGCCATGATTTGATTCATGTGAAAACCTATAACATATGTATTTTTGTAATGCCTCGATGTTATGTTAGTCATGTTGTTGCATTTATTTTCTAAGCCAGGGGCATGTGTATTGGTTGCTATGATGTTAAACTATTCTTTCATTCCCATTGTGGGGTTAGAATTCTTGTTATGATGTAGTCACGAGAATGTCTTAAAAGGGTGTATTGTGGGTTTCTAGTGTTGTGCTTTGGACCTTGTGTGACGGTGTGATGTCAAGTGCTTTGGGTAACCTATTGAAAAATTTAAAACTAAAGTTCTTAAGAAATGATAAGATTGGGATCATTGAGCAAGTGAATAGTGCAACCAGTAAAACTAATAAATTATGATTACACTTACAAAAAAACACTCGCGAACGTGTTCAAGACGATTATCAAACTAAGATTTGAACTCACTATGGATTTTAGCTGTTGAACAATGAAATATGTTGAGTTTTAAAACATACAAAAAGGTGGTAAGGAAAATATTAATTGATTAATAAAATAAAGGGAAATACCGATCTTCATAGAACATTAGGAAATTGATTTTTTTTAAAAATGTGTTTAATTTATGGTGGTTGTTTTTTGAGCGACAAATCCCGTTTTCTCTAAACAGAGTTGTTGTTGTTGAATTTCCTATTATTCTTGTCCCTCTACCACCCTTGGCATTATGTCACATTGAGGACGATGCTCTTATAAGGGGAGGGAGATTTAGTGCTAACTTCCTCCTCTTCCATTAATGATGGTTTGTATTTCAAACCATATTATAAAAATTAAAAAAATGAAAGAAATTAGATCTCCCAAGTGTAAAAAAAATGCATTTTGCAAGTCTGGTTTGAGTTTGAGTGTTTTTTAAAACGTATTTTGGGAAGACGTGTTGAAATATTTCAAGTAAATGCGATTGGTAGGAATTTAGCTAGATTCCACATTACTTTTTTCTGGAACCCTCCACATATGCATAAAAATGGGGGAAATAGAATAGAAATGGAATAGCTATGAGTGACAACCAAAGCACAAGGCAAAGTTGTTTTTGTTTGAAGTTATTGATGCAATGGTGTGGGTAGAAATGAAATAAATTTGGGTGATGAAGTTTTAATTATTTTCAAATTTCATTAGCTTAGCATTGGGAATGTGCATTATTACCTTCTTCTACAATGGATGTGCTAGTTGTAGGACATGCACATAATGAGTTGGTTTAAAATCCCTAAAATGTTTTGTTTTGCCACAAAAAATGTCGCTTCATGGAATCCACAGTGTTCTAGAGCTCCGAAAAATATATTTTTTGAAACGGCCTTGAGAACCCCAGGGAAAGGCAAAAGGGCAGGCATGGAAGTAGACTCCATAACCCTTGCAAGCATATTACCTAACCAAGAGCCTACACCAATTTTTTTATATGGGTACTCTGTAGTGCATGAGATACACAATGGAGTTATAGAAGAAGATTTTTTAAGTTTAAAATCCATAGTCTTAACCTTTCTAGCATTCTTTCTGCCTGTCCCAAGGAAAAAATTAGAGCACTGGATCAAGGCTTCATAATCATCGATGCATATTGAAAAAGAGTTTTATGTCTTAAGATGTAGTTCAAAATTCCCTGATGGATATGTTTGCAAATGTGGAATCAAGATTAAGGCATGTGAAATGTTTCACAAAATGTTTATAAAAAATACCATAGAATGCAATGTTTGCAAGATAAACACAAAATGGGTTTGTTGAAAATGCCTTGGTACCATTCCAGAAAACGTGTTTGGAAAGTGTTAAGAAAATATTTCAAAACCATTGCCAGCATCCCCATAAGTCAATTTGCATTTTATTTCTAAAAAAAATGGTTCCATGGAATGCCATGATTGCTGGATGTGCATGAAATGGATTCATGGAAAAGGAATAAAAAAATTTCAACCAAATTCTTTTCTTCGATCAAGAGCCATGGTGAAAACCCCCTAGTTGATGTCTCCAGCAAGTGTTGGAAAAAGGTATGGATTTCCCTATCTCTTGCATTGAAACTTCACAATTTATCATTCTTGTTTTGGGTATTAAATGTTTAGAATAATAAAAAATGCAACTCAAATGAACAATACAAATTTTACCTTGCCTGAAAACAAAAACAAAAAATTGACCTCACACACTGCACACATGGAGCACCATGTCGAACCGCTTACTAACTAAAAACTATAACATGATCCATGTTGACCCATGACACCATGAGGGAAATTATATGAGATGTCAAACTCATTTTGACACCTTGTTGAGATGAGTTTCAAATGCTATTATTATTTTTCAGTCACTTGGGGTGACATTTCCATTTAAAATGCAACCAGTCTTAGCTTACAGCTGCCGTGTCAATTCAGAAAAATTGAAAAATACACTTACCTACCTCTAGACCTCCATTAGGAGAATTGAAACCAAATCTCAGTTCCATGAAAAATGTTTTTAGAAGTCAGTTTTTCAAGTGGGTTCTGGGGCCCACATGTCGTTATACAACAATAGTGTTGGTTATGTTTATAATAATTGGTCCTAGAGTTGCCATTGTAATTTGAACCCTATACGTCGTAATCGATTTCTGTCGTATCTGATGAGTTATTTTTTTATAAGGGAGTAAATAAGTATCATTGAAATTTATGTTTGAACTCAAAAAAAGTGTTTACTAGACCTATATTGTAAGCACTTTAGCTGTTTTGGGAGATTTTCACAAACGCACAACTTGAGCTAGAAATTCTTCTTGAGGCTCCCATTGGACTTGTTAATACTCGTGAACCCTTTTCATATAGTTTCATTGTTGTGTTGAGTTTGCTTTAATCAAATTGCTTTCTATGAATGGATTTTGTAATTTATATTTTTCTCTCTCCCCTCCCTCTTCTCTCTCTAGAAATAACTATGAAATGTTGGTTAAACTTGAAAACGTAAACGATTTGTAAAATGTAGATGGGTTGAAATAAAATGAAAATGGATTTGAAATGTAAAATAGTTATGATATTGTGAATAGAAAAACAATGTCTTCTAGTTTTCTCTCTCTTCCCTACTCTCTCTCTTGAATAAAAAAGTGTAAATGAATGTGGAAGTGTGAATGTGTGAGGAGATGCTCTCTCCTTTTCTCTCTTCCTATCTCTTCCTCTCTCTCTACTTTGTTTAGAATCACTTGAAATGATGAATGTGTTGTTTTTTGCTTGAGTGTAATGGTTTTCCATACCATTCCTAGGACTAATGCAACATTGATTGCAAGTACTCAAAAAAATAAGGATTAAGAGAGTGATATGTTGTAATCAAAGTGAGATGATATTGAAATATTGTCATTGACATAGATTACAAATGTTCAATGGAAGTGAATCAAAGAGAATTGCAATATTAAAATTAGTGTGTCAAAAACCGTTCTTCCTCTTGGATTCTTATGTTTCAAGCATTTTACATGGATAACTATGCGGTTTGTATCTACTTTGTTTTAAAGCTAATCCTTTGAATACTAGTAGGAGTGAAACCTAATGAATGTAGGTCTAACTATGTTATTTAGATAAATGAGGAATATAGTTAGCAATGTAAATTGGTAATAAACGTACTACATGGGTGTTAAGTCCATTTGGATTTTAAATGTGGTTCTTATGGTTTAGACGATCAAAACAATCACTTTCCAGGTAGTTATTGTGGTTCATACATAAACTCAAAATGTAGGGTAGTAACTTATTATTATTAAACCATATAAATGAAGTTAGTATTTAACCTTTCTCGTAACCTTCCTCTCAATCAAGTCACATCCAAGTTTGAAAAATGCTAATGTATTAAGAAATAATATAGTAATCACAATTAGACTTCTTATACTAGACGTAAGAACGTATTTAAAGGATCATTTCTATAACTAAGATTCCTTGTTTGAAGAAACGACTATTTGGTGTGAATTTGCCATATATGGGGTAAGTAGAACTAACACTTCCTTGGTATCTTAGTGGACCACTAAATTATTATGAAGTTATATAGGATTAACTTCATCATCAAATGACCTCTTCATGGGATACATATGACACAAGTGGAGTTCGTGATCTAGTTTTACTATGCATTAAACTCTTGTTAATGTTCTATGTAAGTCATAATAGATAAATGTGTTACCTTGGATAGTAAAAACATAACACCTTGGTATTTTACAAAGGTTTTGTGGGATAAATTTGTTTTCACACCTTAAATTGATCTATAGTTAGACGTAGAGCCTTGAGTGCAATTAGAATTAAACTAAATCTCGACAGATTAAGAGGTTAACTTGTGGGTGGAAATTGTAACTAACTCTTAGCTAACAAAATTGTTGTTGGAAGATGTTGACTTAAGAAAAGAGAAATGAGGAAGCTTAAAATTTGGTCCTGTAACCCCTAGCTATGTCCTTTTATGATATCAAGGATAAAATAAATGTCCCATGCAGGATCATGAAATGCTGAAACATGATCTCCTATCTAGAATATGAATCTCTTGTGATTCATGCGTAGTTTAAAATGCTTCTAATCATGTATTCCTCAAGATGTTAAGTAAATACTTTTATAACTCATTTTTTCATAAAGGAATGCCTACAAGAGACTAAAGTAACCATGCAAGTGTAATGAAAATGAGAGTAAAAAATATATTTGTTAGGAATAAAGTTATACTTAAAGTCTTTATAAGTAATTTAGACATTCTCTTGTTGTTAAAAAATGAATATGATTTGTCCTTGGTGAGACCAAAATTTTGAGCAAACGTAAACTCTTAAATATATAAATAAATAAATTTTTAGGATGTGATAATGTTGAACTGATTCAAACCAGCTAGTGAACTATACCAACTATAACAAGAAAATAAAGGTACTCTTTTGGAGGGAAGTTTATAGGAAGAGGTAACTTAAACCTTCCTCTCCTTAAACTCATAAGGTTTTCTTGCCCTTGTCTTCATGGTAGTTCCCTTGCTGAACCCTATCATAAGAAAGGATATCGAGAGTTTTATATGTGTCAAATAAAAATGGAGTTATGGACAATTATGGTAAAGGAGAAAAAGAGCCAAATTAAGTGTACTTTTATTAATTTAAATCTTAAATGAAATAAAAAAATATTTGGGTTTAGAATGATAATTTATGATTTTGAAATAAATTCTCTCAGAATTTTAGATTGAAAAAAGGATGTAACTATGGTGATCATGTGTTGTGGAATGTGCCTATCCTTGAGATCTTCTATGGTTGGGTTGTAAGTTGTATATGTTCATTTGGAAAAGTGTTGCATTGACGTGCACTTGTTGTTATTATGTTTTCTACGCGGGTCCATGCTCGTGTAAGTGTCTTATGTGAAGGTGGACTCCTATATTTCATCCCATGTAGTGTTTTGTAGTGAGCAATGAAAGACAAAAAATTGTTCCAATAATTTTACTGTTGTATTTTGGTGTTGAAATTGTGGGCATTACAATTGGTATCAGAGAGAGGTTTATAAGACTTGAACCCCTGTGATAACTTGGTAAGGGTATTGTTTTCCTATTGTCATGTGGGTTGTTTGTGACAAGGTTTATTTATGTGTTGTGGGAATCTAATGGGATTGTACTTGGTTCCATTTGTTGTAATATGCATGTGGCTCCCGAGGAGCATATTGTAAAGGAATTCCAACCTTGTGTTATAGTTCAACACTATGTCAAATCTATATAGGACACCATTGGATGTTTTGTGATTTTTCTTGGAGCTACTTTTGGTAATAGTGCTTTCGGTGTCACTAGCAAAATCGTTGTGAAGAATACCCTGAGATTGGTGGATAATTCTTGGGCCTTATATCACCAGTGGTTGAGACAATTAGTTTTGGTATCTGACAACATCTACATACATTGTCAGTTTTGGTACCTTGGAGGATTTTTTCCACTTGAGAGAGAAGAGCTCATGTCGGATATTGTATTGGATTTATATTACTTATTTATTTCGAGATGCATAATCGATGATTTGTAACCCTTCAGGAAACCATGAAAGGCTGCATAGTATTTGTGATGTGGAATTTTCATGTGTTATATTCATAAACTTGGAATTTTTAAAACCAATGTATTATTTATTGAATTATTAAAAGCTCCGAGACTATACTTGTTATTTTTGGTTTTGTTACACAATTTTTGAACGACTACTTAGCCATTTCATTTCTACTATTGATATTTCATGGATTTTATCTCCTTTTGGTTACTCAGTGCCTTATGTTTTTTTTCCACTTGGATATACTGTCATCAAGACTATTATGTGGTTTTTGGTGCCTGGTTGTGATTTGGTTCTACTCTATTTGTGTTGTGCACCCTTATCGTATGGGGGTACACCCAAGGTTTCATGACTGTATGTTTGGGGCTGGAGGACATGCCCTTGGTTTTGAGGTGACGTGATCTATGAGTCTAGGACCATGGAGTGAGGTCTGAGCTCACTACATGATACTGGACACTCTGTCCTCTTTTAGTGGAGTGACACTTGTGATATTTGGTCCTCCTTTGGGAAGCATACTCCTTCAATGTCGTTGCATGCACCCCAAACAAGGGGGGCATCATATGGGTGAATCAGTCACCCCTAACATAGCTATACAATCATAGTTCAACACAACATAGTAACGATACAACACAGTTGTCAGTGTCATATATGGCTCATAATCAAACTTGGTTCCTTAGCACAACACAGACACTAGCACCTAGACCAGGATAGTAGCGCCCAGGTGCCCCTCACCCTCCCAGAACGCCTATGACTAGGGGGGAGTTACACAACATTTGACAGTTCAACACAGTCTACAGAACTCCACAGAGTGACTTTTATAGGGCACACAATCCTTAGCACTCAAGATGCATGCACTACATAACACTTTTTACTTTCATGTTAGATCCAATTGTTTGAATTGTTTGAATTTTTACACACCATATGCAGTGGTGTTCTACATTGTGGGAATTAGTTAAAGGTTGGAGAATAACATTGGAATTTTATCCCTACACTTCCCATGACTTGGCGTGAGATCGTCCCGAAACCTCGCGGATGACACAACTAACATGAGATCACCTAAAAAAATCATTCTTCTACAACGTCTTTAGGATTATTTCTACCCCCTTTTTCTCATCATGGATTAGGTGCACATGTTACTTTTTCACAATTTTTATTTTACATACTTTTTACACATATACATGTGTATTTGACTACTTGTTTGTTCTTCTCTTTTTCAGGTCCATCTATATGGGAAGTAGTAATCAACATCATCACAACATCAACAACACCAACCACAACAACATGCACATCGTGAAACTTACACATGTGGTAACTTCCCTAGGTTCATTTTCATCATCACTTGTTTACACTTTTTCATCCTTAACTTCCACACTTCACACTGTTATCACTCCACGTTTTGTCTTGTCCCTCGACACACTTTTTTCATCAATCTACATGGTTATCAGGGTAAACATATCTTATTTAATTTATTTTATCGAGAATTCAATCAACAACATAAAGTGGGGTCAAATGTAGACATAAAATCACGCACTTTGGGTATCTATTTAATCATGATTGCATACTACTATTCATATGATTCCTAAGTGATAAAAGTACTAATTAACCCATGTCTTTGGCCACCTTTCTTTTCTTTCTATTTCCACTTTCGGTCTTACACACTTCCTTGATTATCCTACCTTTTTATACCTCGACATTTATCATCCTAGACACCAACACCTAGCCAGGATTCCAATGCCTAGGCACCCTTGTCCCCTTTGGGCGCCCCTGACCCATTTGTACTTTGTTCACATCATTAGGTATTTTCTAGTCATTTCAGGGTTAATTACAAGAATTCAAGTAAGGGCATCATATAAATATAAAGTTATGTGATCATAATAAGGGACACAAAACTAAGAATTAACTATCAGAAGTAACCTAAGGTTACATCCATCAAACATCTAAGAGTTGCATTACATCCATCTAGCACCATCCAAGGGACACAAGGGCTATTTATTATGCATACACACTTCATAGGAGGTAAGTTCACTCTTTTCCATGCACATATATATTACAATTCATTACATCTATCTTACTTTCTCGCTATCAAATGTTACACACACAAGATCCACCTATGGCATAATTCCTCACACACACACACAAAACTACATTGGGTCTGAGATGTATTACAGTGCTCATTCATAAGATCACCATCTTGACAACTGAGGATAGTCTAAACCCTCATTTTGCATCTTTCTTTTTTGGATTTGATGTCTCTTTGAGGGATTTTACATTTGGAATCTTTATTGCGGATTATTTCCGACCTTGGAAAACATTATACAACATACTAGTGACCAAAGGCAAACAACTTGTGACCAATCAGAAGAGGCTTTTTGAGCATTTATGTAGACACAAATGCCTATAAAATAGGCCTAGGGTGCCCATAGGTGCCCCTGTCCTTCTCTAGGCACCCTAGTCTAGCTTATTCCTCCATATATGCATTTTCCTGAGTTTTTTTGTGAAGCTCCTCTCTCTCTATTCAACCACTCAGTACTTCAGAAAAGTCCAGATTTCACTATGAATCAACTAAGGATTTCTACCCTTTCTCTATAGTTAGGGTTTCATATTTTTTTTCTTATTTTTCTAGGGTTAATTGTTGTAATGAAATTGTTCATTTATTTATTTATTGCTACAATAACAATCAAATTAGGATTATATATTTCATATTTTTCTTAATTAGTTAGTACTTCATTTTTATATGTAATACACCCAGTATGTGATTAATGAATGTTATATTTTTACCTTTCACAGATACATGTTTCATAGTTTATATAGATAGTATTTTGCTTTTTAGTGCTACATGGAAAAACCATCTAACAAATTTGTGTCAAGTCATGCAAGTGTTGAAATAAGTGTGTGTTTAGAAAAAATACTAAGATACCTTGGGCATGTTGTTAGAGGAGGATAAATAGGATTTAACCATGCAAAGGTTGAGGTTATCAAAAAATCACTCACACTAAGGAGTGCCAGAAAAAGTAAACTCTGTGTGGGAGTTCAATTCAATACACGATAAAGTTTGTTCCAACTTTTCATATAGGTACAACACATTTGCATATAGTTCCAACAAGTGGTATAATTTCCATTGAGATAAGGAACATGATAATTCTTGTGATTCATTGAAGATATAAAATCAAACATGCTTTGGTTCTTGCACTTCCTAATTTGCAACAACAATTCAAAGTTGACAGAAATGCTAGTGAGCATGCTATGGGGGAAATATTTTTGTAAGGAAGGTAAGCCAATTTGATGTAATGAATAACATCCTCCACTTCTTAAGAATCACTTATTAAGAATCATCACCAACATAATAATGTTTACAAATTATCCACTTGCACTTAACATATCATTCATTCTCCAACTTTGTGAATACCCAAAAATGCTTCTTTGCATCATAAGACTAGTTTAATGTAATTAGGCTTATAATACTAAAATTGGTATTGTCTTCAAGAGAGTAATACCAAAGGATTTGAGCATCACCAAGTAATATGTTTACTATCATTGGACATTTATCTAGCTTGAAAACAAAAATAATTGTAAAAATAATTGTCTTTCTCCTAAACCTAGTTTTTAAGCATTCTATCCCTGTCCTAATTGTATTTTAGAGTTAAAAACAATTATACATAGTTTTAATCATGGATATAATAATTTTTAGACAACCCTTTAGATTATTCAAGTGGTATTGAATAATATCTAGGGGTTCTCTTAAGGAAAACACACATTTTCATTATGATGATGCTCTAATTAGGTCTTTTATTAGCCCTGACACACACAGTCAACTTAGCCTATTTTGACTTGTATCAAATAAAAACACCAAAAAATTCAAAATATGTTAGTGGAAATCTAAAAATACATGTATGCCAAATTTGGAGAATTTTGACTATGTAAATAAAAAATTATGCAAGTTTTTCTCTTTCGATTCTAGATTGTCCTATCATAGGGCAACAAGCAATAAAAATTCATAACTTGCATAAATTTGGTTTCAAGACATGATTCTAAAACCAAAAATTATATTTTAACCTCATCCATTTTTTTCCTTTTATGACCAATGGCTGACCCAATTGTATGGATTTAGCCCAATTATAAAGTGTGATCAAATCTCTAGGTTTTCTCTTAAGGACAACAAGCAAGTTGTTTGTAAATAATTTTATAACTCGAAAAAATTTACACTTCAAAACCTAAAATTGTCACTTCTACATATTTTTATGAACATCCCTCAACTTTTCTCTTTTGAAACTTAAGGCTTGATAATGCTGATGGTTTGTTCCTAGTTATAATCTTTTCATGTATACAACTGTATAGAATCATGTTTTAGACTGAGATCAAATTATATCATGTAAATTAACACTTGATTCTATGCAAAGATGATTCATAAATCATAACCAAATATCATACATACAAGTAAAATTCATTCCAAAAAAGAATATAAGAATATATTTATTTCATTTACTCAAACCCACTACAAAAGAGGTCTTACAAGATTGGATCCTCTTAGTGATCCATTAAGCCCATACTTCTCTACATATATATCTATTTGCCACACACACTCATTATTACCTTAGACATGCCTTTTATATCCTTTCCATGTATGTATGTATGAATATATATTAATGTTTATTCCACCCTTGATAGAGATGGATCTTATCTTTCCTCAACTAATGCACACACATATGCTTCTTGATAAGATAAAAGAACTAAGTCTTCTCAATAGTCTTCCCAACATAGAATATGTTTTTTTTGTCTTCTCAATGTAGGACTCTCCTCATGTTTTTTTATATTTACATGAGGATAAAAGAGATTTCTTATCCTTTGCAACTTGGTCCTTAATCCTTACAAACCTTCATAAGTAGTTACAATTTTCAAATCTTTCAATTTAAAGGGAAACTCAAACTATACTAGCTTAACCTATTTAAGAGAAAATTAAAATGAACGATAACCAGATTGTACCAAGCCAAGAACACAGATGCTAGTCAAACATCATGATCAATAAGATGAAACCAATTCCCTAGAATAAATTTACATAAACCTTCACAAACAAATGAGCAACAATATCATATATTATTATGGAACTCAATGAAATACAATGAGAATGGGTCTTACTTATATAGGCAAGGAATAAAAACCTAAGAACTAATCAAGGTCGTAAATCAAGCCATAAATCATGGAAAGAACTAGTCATCAAAGAACTAGTCAAGTCCATAGATTTATGAGAGAACTAAACATCAAGGATCTAGTCAATACCATAGATCAAGGAAAGAAATATACCTAACAACTAGATAATATCCCCCTAATATCTAAATAAATAAAAAAAGAAAATATCCACACACATAAGTGGGTGAGGATAAATACAATAAAGGTAAATAAAGTACCTAGGTGAACATGAGCTAAGGTAAATACCTACTCTAACACCCCCTTCAAGTGAAGCTAGGGGCCAAAATAGATGTGGCATGTCCACAGTATGAGTCCTGAAAACTAGGCCTGATGAGGTACTCATGTATAATATATCCATGAAGAAATATCGAACCAAAACAAGGAAATAATCCTGTTATAAGGAAATAGAAAGAAGAAGAAGAAGGAATATGTTCTCACGAACACCCCCCAAGAACTACTTCCGAAACCCTAAGCATTCCACATAACTCAAGGTAGCGAGGTGATGCAAAAGGCTTCATAAAGATGTCTGTAACCTGTTGCTGAGTCAGAATGTACTCCAAGCAAAGAAATCCATCCTAAATGTGCTGATAAATGAAGTGGATGTGTATCTCAATATGCTTGATCCGCTGGTGCTCAACTGGGTTGCGAGAAATGTGAATTGCACTTTGGTTGTCACACCAAAGTATAGTTGGTGAATCCTATGGGAATCCAAACTCTGTCAATAACTGGCGAAGCCAAAGAATCTATTGACTCGCTATAACTACTACCCTGTACTCTACCTCTGAAGATGAAAGTGCAATAGCCTGTTACTTTTTACATGCCCAAGAAACTGGAGAAGAACCAAGACAAAAAAATAGCCAGAAGTGGAACGCATGTCATCAATAGAACCTACCCAATCCTGTATATTGAAGTAGAACCCCTAGTGTAGTGTAGGACAAAGTGGGAAGTGCCCTGTAAATAGCACAAAATCCTTTTAGCAGCCTTACAATGACTACTATGAGGAGAATGTGCAAAATGACATACAAACCCTACTGCAAATAAAATATCAGGGTGAGTATGGGTCAAGTACATGAGACTTCCAACCAACTCCCTATACAACGTAGGATCGAAAAGTGGTGTGGTACATGTGGAAGTAAGAGTAACCCTAGACTGAAAAGGAGATGGACTTGGCTTGCAATCAGCCATATCAAAGTGCCTAAGAAGATCATGGGTGTACTTTTGTTAACTCAAATGAATCCCTAAATCTATCTAAGAAATCTGCAAACCAAGGAAATAATGCAATAGCCCAAGACTTGTCATGTCAAACTGTGTAGAAAGAGCCCTCTGAATACTCTAAATGTGGGAAGAAGAGTTGTGAGTAAGTAACAGATCATCAAAATACAAGACAAGTATCACAATATCCTCACCAACATGTTGGAGATACACTGTATGATCGGAGTGGCAACGAAAAAAACTAGTAGATAGAAGGAAATAATCCATCTTCTCATACCAAGCCTTGAGGTGTTTGTTTGAGACCATAGAGAGACCTTCAGAGCCTACAAATAAGAGAAGAATTTTGAACAAATCCAACAGGTTTCTCCATGTATATTTCCTCTTGTAAATCTCCATGTAAGAAGGCACTCTTCACGTCCATCTGGTATATGGGCCACCCCTGTGATGCAGCAATAGCAAGTACAAGGCGTACAAAATCCATCTTGGCAACAAGTGCAAAAGTCTCAGAGTAATCAATACCTTCAACTTGTGAAAAACCCTTTGCAACAAGACAAGTCTTATACTTGTCAATGGACCCATCAGCTACGTATTTGGTTCGGTATACCCACTTACACCTAACCATCTTTCTTCCTTTAGGAAGAGATACCAAATCCCAAGTATGATTCTTCATCAAAGAAGAATACTCAGCTGTCATCGCATCATCCCACTCCTGTATCCCATGAGCCTTTGAAAAATATTGTGGATCCTCAAAAACTACCTGACACAAAAGTCCAAAACCTGTAGAATGTGTGTGATGATGCCTAGTGGGTGGAAGATCCTATATGAAAGGTGTTGCCTCAGAAACTATAGTACGAGCCCACTTAGGCATAGTGACAACATTAGTGGGAATATGATCCTCAATTACATCTATAACCTCCTCATAAACCTCCTCAAAGAAAGGATCCTCAAGATGAGATAGAAGAAGAAGAAGAAGCAATGGAAGAAGATGAAGAATCATGAGGAGTGAAACGCTCATCAAACTGAACATGTGTTTGAAAAATAAAATCATGTGTATCAGGATCTAAAATATTGATAAGCTCTCATGTCCTCACAATACCCTACAAAGATCAAGGGTTTACTCTTCTTATCCAAATATTTCCTTTTCTTATTTGACACAAAGGCCCAAGCATGGCTCCTAAAGACTCAAGAAAATGATACATCTGGCTTAGTGTTGGACCAAGCTTCCTCTAGAGTCAAATTATCAAGTGCTCTATGTGGTGTGTGATTCTGAATGTAGTTAGCACAATTAACTGCTTCTGCCCAGTAGATAGGAGGTAAATCTCTAGAATGCATCATACAGTTAGCCATTTCCTTCAAAGTTCTATTCTTCCTTTCTGCTAAGCCATTCTATTGTGGAGTATGAGGAATAGAATGTTGGTGAATAATGCCTTGAGTTGCCAAAAAGTCATAAAACTCATTGCTGAAGTACTCCCCCCCATTATCAGTACGAAGGTTCTTTATGCAACTAGAAGATTGTTTCTCGACCAAATCCTTGAAGACTTTGAAGTGTGAAAAAACATCACTTTTGTACTTGAGAAAATAAACCCAAGTACGCCTCGAGAAATTATCAATAAATGTAAGTGCATACTTAGCTCCATTGAAAGATGGGGTAGGAAAAATCATCAAGTCACTATGCACAAGCTCAAGTGGTGAAGAAACTCTCTTGGAAAAATTCTTAGGAAATGGATATTAGTTTTGTTTCCCTAATGCACAACCAGAGAAAACTACCTCAAGATAAGAAACTATAGGAAGACCATCTACCATACCATGAGTGCTCAACTCCTTCAAATATTTGTAATTGAGATGTCCAAATTTCATGCCAAAGCTTATTCTCTAAATCTACATGAGAAACCAATTATGTCCCTATAGAAGAAGTGTCATCAAAACCCTCAAAGTGATATAGTCTAGAACTATGATCAACAATACCTTGAGCAACAAGTGAATAAGGCTCCAAAAAATTTCTTACTTCTACCCCATGTGGTGTAAAATTCACTATTTTCCCTTGACCAAAATGAAAAATTTGATATACAAAAAGCAAATTTGTAGTGATGTTAGGAACATATAGTGCATCTTGGATATTTCCACCATAAAGTTGTATATCACCTTTTCCCTCAATAGAAAGAATGGAAGAATCTCCAACCTCAATTTTGGAAGTAGAACTCAAACTTAGAGAAACAAAAGACTCCTTGGAAGAATTCATGTGATGAGAAGCACCAAAATCTATAACCCAATTGTCTACAAGTGGTGACTGAGATCTCCCAACAACATTAAGTGCTTTTCCATGCTGATTAGAAGGAGGTGGAGTGGAGATAGAATTTTTTTTTTCTTGACTGCATCCTCTAAGGCTTGCATTCACTTATAACACCTATGTTCTTCATGATTACTACCCCCACAAAAAGAGCATGAACGGATAGAATTATTCTTGGATTTAGAAGACTCCTTGGGTTTTGAGTTGTTTTCTTTGGGTTTAGGAGCATTTTGAGATGGAGAAGGTGTGGATTTGGTTTTACTGTTTGGTTTTCCCTTGCCCTTAGGATTAGATGCAACTAATGCCTTTTGAGAGGTGGAAGACTCAAGGTGAGACAATTTGGATTCTTCCATAGTAAGTATTTCACAAAATGTTTCTAAGTTAGGCATTTTGAATGTGTCACCTAAGGCATCCATGCTAGAGAAAAAGGTAGAAGAAAAAATTTGGAATGGTCCTCTCAACTTGGATAGAATCAAGTAAACACACTCTTCATCTTTTTTATCTCTTCCACTCCCCTTTAACTGTGTCAACAAATAATTGAACTTGGTAAGATAGTCTATAATTGTTGGAAAATCTTTAGGATTAAGAGAGGTGATCTCAATTTCAAGTTGCATGGATCTCATATGATCCACCTTACCAAATAAATCCTCCAATTTCTCCCATATTTTGAAAGGAGAGTCACATTTTTCTAAATGAAACAAAATACTATCACTTACATAAGTTCATATCAAACCCATACACTCATCAAATTTGCACTGGTACTGAAATTTCTCATATTCTGTAGTGAACACTGGTTGTTCTGAAGAAGTTAAAGCCCATAATCCTTTCCTACTTATGATTATTGTTTCCATTATTGGTTTCCATGTGTGGTAATTATGTGTTGTTAATGGCTCAACATGATCTAATGCAGAAGTAGATGTCATCCTTAAAAAAATCACCAAAGGAAAAAGAACCAAAAATGTAACAAGACCCCAAGCAATGCAACAAGAGCCACCCAAATTTTGACACTTTATAATTGAGTGCATGTAACAATATGAAACTTTTTAATTATAGTGTGTTTCTCAAAATAAAGAGTTTTAATGGAAAAAACACGAAAAAACAAGCACTTTTGCAAAAAGCGGCACTCAAATCTGAGTTGCCGATCAAAAGTTACAAGCTTTACAAGTTTATGCTCTGCTATTTATTTTAGTTTCTACAAAAACAAAAATAAAATGATCTTGCCTTGACAAATAAAAATGAAAGGGGGCTAGAGTTAAGCACCTACTAGTAGGAATCACAAGCTTTAAGCCCTTATGATCATACCATATGACCAGGGGCTAAGGATTTCAATGAAACAATGAGGAATATCAATCTAAGAACTAATCAAGGTCGTAGATCAAACCATAAATCAAGGAAAGAACTAGTCAAGTCCATAGATTTAGGAAAGAACTAGTCATCAAGGATCTAGTCAATACCATAGATCAAGGAAAGAACTAGATGATATCTCTCTAATATCTAAATAAAATAAAATAAATATCCACACACATAAGTGGGTGAGGATAAATACAATAAAGGTAAGTAAAGTACCTAGGTGAACATGAGCTAAGGTAAATAACTACTCTAACAGGATAAAGCACATGTCTGTATAATAAAAGTTTGATTTATATGTGATAGAATTCTAGTTGTGGGATTTTCCTAAAACCCAACTAGGGTCAAAAATCTCCATTTGGGGAAATTACAATGGTATCAGAGTGTGAAATCCTCCCAATCTGTGTGAGAGGAAAAAATCAGTTTTGAATGCAGTTAAAGAAAATGATGAAGTGGTACGAAGTCCCTTTCTTTGATGGGATGGAGGAGATCTCTGCTAGATGTTGGTTGTAGTAATTTAAAACATTTTTGTATTGTAATACTTTAAGTGAAGTGAATTCCCTAGATATCATTTCTATGTAAATGGATGGACTAACACATAAATGGTGGCATCATCTATTGAAGAACCAAGGGGTTGAATTAATTGATTCAATTGTAGGTTTCTCACAAAAAATTCTAGAGAGATTTGATGTGTAGGTTGAACAAGGAAACAAAATCATGGAGTCTACCAAATCAGATCTGCACTTGGCGAGAAATCAACCCATTTTGTATTCCAACATGCAAGAAGAAGAAGCTCCAAAAGGTATGATTTCCATTGAGCAAAATAATGGTGTTAGTGAAACTTTGTTTGCTAGAGAAATTGATAATAGACATGAGAAGAAGTTCATATATGCAAGGAATGAGGATGTCATGGAAATTCTTAGAAGGTGTGAGGAATATAATAGCAGAGCTAGAGCTGCTAGGATGATATCTGGTCAAGCGAGAAACCACCTACAAGAGTTTAAAGAAAAAAATTCTTCACATAGTGGGCAACAAGGTATGAGGAATGCCATTCCTCAAAATGGGGCATCCGAGAGGATGGAAATCTCTTTCCAAGAAGAGAATATTTCACAAGAAGTGATTGAAGAAGAAAGGGGCATAATATTGTAGAAGTTAACTCATAATATTCAGCCCATTGTGGACACAAATGCTTAGGTTTTGGTGTAGCAAATTCAATACATTTTGAAGACAAATATTGGTGAGGATGTTGGTAATACTCCAAGGTATGAAGAGCCTAATAATGTGTCTTATTTATTTCTGCATATTCCAATTTATTTTCATCATGAGATGCATGATAAGACAGAATGTGGAACCTTCTATATGGAGTTTTTTGAACCATTTCTCCAAGTATGTGTATATGAACATATTGTGGTTGATATATGGTGGCAAGTTTTAGCCCTCTTGACAGGTATAGAGGCCAGACTTGTGGATCACTTTAACATGTTTTGTCTATGACAAAATAAATTGATAATTACTTGAGGGCAAACAATTTTGGGAAGGTAGGACTGTAATATCCCCTTCCCAATCGAATAATCTTAGCCTATTTTGTGTACCCGATGGTTAAGGGAAAAATATAAGGGTGACTTAAGTCAATTGTAAGTTATTATAAAGTGCCATTAATAGAAGAAACAAAATATATAGAGCACTTATAATAATATGACTTAATAATTATTAAATCTAGGATGAAAAAGGCCCAAATGTAATTTGTTACCCAACCTAGGTGAAATGATGACTTTACTTAGGGGGGAATAATGGAACCTAGAAAGGATAAAATCCGTTTCATTGTGTATTCCCTCTAGGGAAAAATGCGATCAACTTTACGAGGGAAAAATATGTATTAAATGTCTTTTGTATACTCCCAAGGGAAATGGGACTTGGCCTAGAAAGAAATGGAGGGTAGAAAATGCATAGAAATAATCATTATTGTTGATTGGATGGAAAGAAGGTCACTTTGGGTATTTTCTTCCTTTATAAGGAGAATTCGACATGAGGGGAAGGTATTCTATGCTATGATCATTTTGATAATTTCTTATTTGTGTCTTAAGCTTATAGATTTTGCAGAAAAAATTCTAAGGAAAAAAAACCCTTAGTATTTTGCCTCTTGTGGATGAAAACCCCAAGAGTTTGGGAGGAATTTATACATAGAATTTTCCATTGAGCTTACACAGATTTGTGACTTTTTTCCAGCAGTATTTATTGTTAAATTGTAGCAGAGCTTTATAAGGAAGGTTGCAACATATTTATTGCATTTTCAAGAGTAGAGAGACCCATTTTTGGGCTATTTTGGAGTTGTTTTGGAGATATCCAGGTATGAATTGATTTGCTAGCTATTATAATGAATTTTGGGAATCCAAATAAATTAATCTCAGAATTTGTGGAAGGCTTTAAGAGGTTTTTTTTTGTCACATTTGTATGCAGATTTCTGAGTACTATTTCAGCCCTTATTCCTCTTAAATTTTGCATTCTATTACATGTATGGACTGTTAATAATCAGGGGAATTAATATAGAGTGGTGAAATATATTCTTAACTGCTATTTTGTGGGGGTTTTATAATAAACCCTAGTGCTCATTGGTGCTAATTAATTACAATAGTCAATTATATGAACTTTGTATAAGGGCTACAGTTAGATTTGGTCTATTAAGTCTTGTCATATATTTTGGGAGTAAGAAATACTAAATATTGGGCTATTTAGTGTGAAATCCAAGTCACATTTTGCAGGATAAAGCACGTGTATGCCTAATAAAAGTTTGATTTATATGTGATAGACTTATATCTAGTTGTGGGTTTTTCCTAAAACTCAACTAGGGTAAAAAATGTCCATTTGGGGACATTAAAGATATTGTTCCCCAGTGAGATGGATATGGTAATAAATTTAGGATTTTTGGATCATGTGTGGGATGTTTCACTCCTTCGTAGCTATGGTTTACTAGAGGATAGTGTACTTATGGGAAATGAGGATTCATTGTTAGAAATACTAGAAGATCGAACACGGTGATGTTAGTCTTATTTGGGAGAAGATCGATGTTTGAATCATAAAAATTCCTTTGGTAAGTGTTAATATACTTAAAGTTCTTCAGGATTGAGCTTAAGGAAATGAATTTAGGTCATGGGGACCCATCTTCAGAGGGACATATGTCATACTGTCTTTATTTAATTTGAAGTTTACCATGCTATAAACCCTTGGTGTCAGGTATATGCATTGACAATTGTGTTCGATTAAGTTGTTATGATCTCTAGACTTGGTATGGAAGTGTTTTCTTGGAAAGAAAGCATGATATATTTAAAATAATTTGACTATTTCATCTTTGAATCTTAATCAATAATTATGTTTTGAAAATGATAGGGTTGATAACCACTCATCAAGTGATTGCATATTGGGGGTTAGTCCATCAATGCTCACACCTCTCTAGAACTGTAACAAAAATCCCTGAACACTTAAAGAGTAAATTTTGGCTCCTTAAATTAGCCCTCATCAAATATCCTATAATGACTTAAGGAAAAATACTTTGGGATGTATAGGTAATGCATGTAGTTATTAAGAATTCCTATATAAGTTTGGCATGCTTGTTTTATTTAATGGTCACTTGTATAATCTACTTAGATTTAGAATTGTTTAGGAGGGTTATGGAGATTTGGGAGGCATTTGGGAATGATATGTATGATCCATGAGTTAATCTTGTGATTCCTGTAAAGTATTGTGAAAACATGACTTATCTTGTAAAAAAACTTCATACTGAATCATACCGTCATGAACAAAGGTGTGAAAATATCTTGTGTAAAACAATCCTTAAGGAAATGCTTATATCCAATCATTCTTACCATGTCTTTCCAGATGAAAATAATGTCTTATAATTGAGAACCACTTATAAATCCCTACGGTGACAAGATTCTTGTAATGATAAAACAAATGAACATAACCACATATCATACTATTTGCATCTTATATTTTGTACGTATCATTTCACTCCTCTATGTATAACCCATATACAAATCACTATCACGTCCAACCTTTCAACAAGTTGAAAACGTGAAAACTAGTAGACAAACAAACCTAGAACTCGACATTTTATCTAAAACTAATTAAGTAAAATTGGGAATATAGGAAGGTAGTTAATCTAATAGGAGGACATAAATGCAATAAATAACTATGCTAACACAATGTGTAAAGTAACTAAATAACTAAAGTAATGTAATAAAACCCTTATATGTAAGAAGTAGGTAAGGAAAGAACTCAGTTGATAACTGGTAACTATCACAGAGTATCACATAGGTGACTGGAGAAAATACGACTAGAAACGACTATGCAAAGGCCCCAAAATGACTGGATCTAGAGGATCTAAGTGGATTGGGGCACCCACAGGTGCTCTGGTCTACAATGAGGGTTACTTGGTCTACGAAAAAGCTCTAGAACTGGTTCTTACATCATCAGAGGGTGGTGTAAAACCCTCGATGTGTGTCACATCAGGTTCATTGTCCCGTGTTGTATGTCGCTACTAATTCAAGCTGATGCAAAGACCTATAAAAGACCAAAGGGAAGTATCAAAACCATTAAAATAAAAAATACAGAAGGAATGGGTCAGAATGACCTCATCTGACACAACAATGGGCACACTAATCGGAGTGTTGCACTACATTTCAGACCCAAATGTAGTTTTGGTGAGTATCTGCATGTCGTGCCCTAGGTACTCTTGTGCCTAGTTGCACTTTGTGAAATAGAAATAAATAAATAAATGTAGAAAATCTAATAGTACGTCTGCATGGAATAGAATAGAATCCTCCCCCTATGAAGTGTGATGCAAACTCCCTAGTTTGTACCTTGATGATGGAGCTATGTGGATGCAAATGCAATAGATGGATGTAACTGTTAGATAAGTGATAATAGTAGATAATGATAGGTCCTTCATCATGTTCTCATAACTTTATATTTACAATGTTATCTTGATTCTAATTTCATAATTAACCTCCAACATGGCCGACTGCCAAAAAGACAAGGATGAAAAATTGCTAGAAAGATCCCTAAAAGTGGCAGGAAAGTAGAAAAAGGCACTGGGGAACCCGTAGTGGGACCAAGGCACCCACGGGCGCCCCAATGTACTACCATGGGCACCCCAACCATGAGTCTAAAATGATGTGGAAAATGGCAAAATAGACTTGACATGTGGATAAAAACATGTAGCAATGATGAAATAAAAGTAAAATAAGATGGCCAAAGACAATGGCCCTTAGCTAGTACTTTCTTCACTCAAGAAGCTTATAAATAGTAGTATGAGACTGGGGATAAATAATGTCTAAAGTGCATTCTTTTGTGACTATATTTTTACCCCACTTTCTGTTGGTGAACTAAAATCTCGGTCACATAAAGTAATTACATATGTGTACCTGATGTCTAAGAAGAGTGTAGTAGAAACATGATGAAGGACTGGACAAACAGTGTGGAATGAAAAAAATATGGAGGAGCGCGGAAACGAAAGATGAAAAATGTGCAAATAAAAAGTGAAGAGTGTGAACCTAGAGTGAAGACATGTGTGTATCTAGTTGCGGTCTGCAGTGTACCGGCATGGTTAGTAAAGTATGTGCATTGTCGCAACAGTGTTGTTGTTGACATTGTTGTTGTTGTTGTCCCATAATTTGACTACTTTGTTTCTTAGACTATTAGCCTTACAAGGAGAAAATGATCAAGTAGTCAAATATGTATATATGTAAGTGTAAAAATGCTATTTAAAATACAAATATATATGAAAGTGTGTAAAATACGCAAATGTAAAATGCATGTGAAATGAAAAGTGTAAATGGAACTTGTGTACCCGATCCATGTCGAGAAAGAAGAGTGTAGAAGGATATCATATACTACAAATTTTTTGGGTGATATCAAGCTACCCTAGCTGAAGAAGTGTAGGGAGAAAATGATTTGTTTCCTCCCAAGCTCTAACCACTTCTGTCTGAAATGTGTCTGAAGAGATATATGTATTGTCCTTGCTTTTTGGGGCGATCCGACACCACTGGCCTGAAGCAGTGTAGAGAGGCACACCCACTGTAACCCCCCAAGCCTATAACTACTTCCCAAAATGTTAAGGAAACCACATCCTATAAAATCTGTTGTGTATTGGGATTCAGAAATTGGTCTTAACCCACTCACTATAGAAAATTAAACTTTGACGGTGTATAATCTCTTTGTTAGTATGTAAAAACCTCCAAATGATGCCCTCCCTCTTTGGGGGTGCATATGACATCGTTGGATAGGAGAAATGTGGCCCTAAAATAGGACCAACCACATGCATATGTATGGATTGCTGGAAAGTGCTTGATAGAAACCAAGTCATCACACAAACAAGAAGGCTAGCTAAAAACAAGTGTACAAAAGACAATGCATGCATATAGAAGACATGTGATAAGCTATGTAGACAATGTAGTAAATGTAAACCCGCAAGAAAAATAAGTATGTCACATAAAGCGGAGTTACTAAACATTGAACATCACTCACGATGTCAAAAGACACCCAAGGCCGTCATAGCCGAAAACAACAAGCAAGTGTGCACACAAACATAGGGCAAAGCCTGCATACAATGGCAAACAATAACAAACAAGAAAACAAGTAGTCATGGAAACATGTAATCATGCAAAAACAATTTCTTTCACTATGGAACACATGTTAGCATGTTAGAGAAGTAACAAATATGTCAAAGCATGAATAACAATGTAATGTAAGAGTGTTAAGTACAAAAATGAAACAATAAAACCTGCAAAGAGATGAATGTGGATGCCCTTAGCGACCAATATAGGAAGGGTAAAAGAAAAGAATCCATGCCACGTGTAAGATTCATGTATCTGCGATCACACTAAGATAAAGGTGTGAATGTGCACATTGTGGATGATATAGGTAATTATATATAAGAAATCTATTTAACATGTGTAGTAAAGTGATCATGTAAAACTCTAGAAAACAAGAGTAAATGCCCCTAAGACCATGCAATATGTCATGGATGGATGAAACAGAATGCAAGATGGAATTATAGGAGCTACGTGCCCCTTGAGTGAATGGGACGTGTATGTAGTGAGGTTCATTTTGTTTTCCCCCTCAGAATTAGCCAATAATGAAACTGTAGACATGAGAGTTCATCATCGGGAAATGGTCAAATAGCTTTTTTTTTGTCTAACATGCGTATGTGGTGAATATGTATGTGTAGTAATAAAATGTGACATATAGAAAGGATGTGCATGAACCATATAGACGAAAGATATATCACGACTTAATGAATGGATGAGTGATGATTTAGCCTAAAAATATATCACTATATGATGAATGAACACGTGATGATTTATCCCTAAGCGTATATCACTATAAGATGAATGGACAAGTGATGATTTATCCCTAAACGTATATCATTATAAGATGAATGGACAAGTGATGATTTATCCCTAAGTGTATTTCACTATATAACGATTAGTAAGGAGTGGTGATGTAACCTAAGGTGTATACCACTACAAGATGATATAATGGGGGTGGTGATCTAGCCTAAATCGTATAGCTACTAGATAGAACATAGTGACGTGATGACTATCCTAAAGTGTATGTCACTAGCCTAGGAATGTCATATGATGAAATTTCGCATGGTGAGTGTAAGGTCCATTTGATTTGTAAACCCTCAACAATCGAGTATGGACCAAGGAACTAAAGTGTGTCATAGGGTGGTGAGCATAGTGCGTAGAAGACAATGCAATGGTGAAAATAAATGACCATGTGATGAGTAGAATATGTAAATATGTGGTGTATGAAATATCATGGTAGGTATGTATCATGTATAGGAGGTAATGTATAATGTGGAGTGTATGTAATATAGTGTGTAGGGATGAATGTAATGATAGACTCATATGTGATGAATACTAGTATAATATGTAGAAAATGTATGAAATGAAGATGTGCATATGTATGACATGAGGTATGTGACTATCTATGGGATATGCGAAGATATCCGAATATTATATGTAATATGTAGGATGAATAGTGTATGATTGTGAACACATGAATGATATGAAGATAATATAAGTAAGGTAAAGACTAGTATAATATGTAATGGATAAATATAAAAATGCCAAAATAGTGTAGACAAAATTTAGAATGTATGGTGTTTGACGCGCAATGTGGGACAAAATGCAATGTGTAATGTCTATAATGTAATGTGTGGGGTTTAGTGTGATAGTATTTCCTCAACAGTCAAGTGTGAAATGAATCACATGAGTGTGTCATCAGGTTATGACACGAGAATGTATGATGAATATTACTAATGAATATATGAAAATTTAGTAGATGATAGGTGTAGCTATGATAAAATGAAGTGGAGGGATGTGAATTTCTATGTCCCCAAGTGTGTAAGAGATGAAGGTCTAGTCAAAAGATAGTAAGTGGATTAATGTAAGGATTAGTTACCTTAACAAAAGTTATGGACCCTCGAAGTGATAGAGTGAGTAGGTGATCATCTGATGGTTCATCACCATGTGATGGTGAGTTGTATCTAGATCCCATTCATTAATATATGTAGATTCGATATAAGGTGTTGGCATTAAAAGGTTAATGTATAGGAGATAATAGAAAAATATTGCATGGTGGCAGTGGAATTTGTAACATGTCCTGAAAACTAGTAGGAGAATTAGTTGTTGTGCCTATAGTGACTGGTTGGAGCTTATACTTGAGATGAGGAAAATTTGCACTGAGTCTCAAATGATTCTACTTAAGATGACTTGGTGATGTAGTAGATGACATAGTCAGAGGAGTTTGTGAAATAATTTTGATAGGTGGTTGACTTAGTTGACTTTGGGATACCGTAGGTGATTTTGTAGGTGGTGCTTGTATTTTTCAATAAGGCACATGAGAAACAATGGTGTGATGCTCAATAAGTGGAGGAGAGGTAGTTGAGAAATATTAGAGAATCTTGTGATGTAACTATAGTAGTTGTTTGACTAGGGGAAGAGACGGTATGCACATGTGAGTGACCATCAGGTAAGAAAAATGTAATCAATAGGAGGATCATCTAGAATTTTCTCAGACCTAAGATTAGGAAGTAAGCACACTAGTAGCCGTATAACATGTGGTGAAGCAGTTGTATATAGGATATCCATTGAATGAGATGAAACCCTGAATGCTCAAGATGTTTTATCCTATGCGTTGTAAAGAATAGAAATTGTTTTCATTATGTCCATTGATTCGATGATAATTGTAATATGGATGACCCTGATATCTTGTAAGCTAATAAGGAGGATAATAATGAGTAGTTAGAAAAGTGATCAAGTGATGATGAACTTAGGAGTTGAGTAAGAGTGTCATGTAGCATAGTATTATGCTCAAACATAAGAGGATTAGGAAATGACATGTCTTGAGGTTCAACTAAATGACATGTTGTGGACATAGATTGCATATAATACGTAGAAGGAGCACATACATGTGATTGAGAAGCATCCTATAAGTTGTTGAATTTAATATATAAGGGATGTAATGGTAGATTAATCCTGTAAATTAGTCTTAAATAAAGCATGTAGAGCTTGAATTAAATCTAATAGGGGTTGAGTAGATGTAGGATCACTAGGATTAGAATCGTTAGATAAATGATTGAATATAGAACTGATTTGGTGTGGTGGCGTATCATCATCCAGATACATGCAGTCTAGATATTTTTGCAAAGTAGCCTAGACCAATGAGGATATATCCTAAGTAAAGTAGATAGAGAAACTTGAGCAACTTGGGGATCCATGGGAAAAAATATAAGAAAAACCCTAGAATTAAGGTGGATTCGAAGGTTTGGTTCACCAAAATGATTAACTAAAATATGCTACAGGAATATTCTAGACTAATATGATACTACTAGTAGAACAGTAAATAAATGAATAAGTGCTAAGTACAATGTATACCCAAGTAACTAAATAACACAACTAATGTAATGAAACCCTAATATGGTAAAATAAAAGAAATAAAATGCTTAGCTAGTTTGTAACTGATTCGGACAGGGTATGTCAGGCTAAAAACCTGGTAAAATGGAAGTACATACCGTCATTGTACCAGGTGCTCAAAAAGATTGTTCTGGAGTGATTATTGGATAAGGGAAGAGGAGGAATAGCACCCACATCTAGTTATGGACTAGGGCACCTGTAGTTGCTAAAAAGTCTTGATCTAGTCTCTGTCACAGTCCTCGCAGGTTTTCAAGATCTTAATGTGTGTCGCATGGGTTAGAAGAGTATTCACAAATATTCCAATGAAGAAGAAATCTTGCACTCTGAAGTATCAAACACCTAAGATAAATGGATTCACCATGAATGGGTTGGACCCTCAGCTACAATAATAGTGGGCTATACTATTCTAAGCATTGCATTACATTTTGGACCCAAATGTAGTTCTAGTGAGTGTGTGCATGTCATGCCCTAGGTGCTCTTGTGTGAATCACACTATGTGAAATAGTGAGCAATAACTAAATGTAGAAAATGTAATAACATGTATTCATGGAATAGAATAGAATCCCTCCCCCTATGAAGTGTGATGCAGACTTCCTAGCTTGTGCCTTGATTGATGGAGCTATATGGATGTAAATGCAATAGATGGATGCATATCTAGATGAGTGATAATAGTAGATGGTGTTAGGTCCCTCATTATGGTCTCATAACTTTATATTTATAGGTTTTCTCTTGCTATAATTTTGTAATTAACCTTGACATGGTTGACTACCAAAAAGATAAGGATGAAAAATGACTAGAAAGAGCCCAAAACTGTGGCGGGAAGGTAGAAAAAGGACTGGGTGCCCCTGGTGGGACAAGGGCACCCACAAGCGCCCTAGTACTACCCTGGGCACCTCAGCTAAGGATAAAATGATGGGAAAATGCAAGAATAGGCAGATTGGGCATGTGGACAAAAATGTGAGGAAATAATGAAATAAAAGTAAAATAAGATGGCCAAAAGATGGGGGTTAATTAGTACTTTCTTCACTCAAGAACCTTCCAAATAGTAGTATGTGACTGGGATAAAAAGTGCATGATTTTGTGACTACAAAAACATCACATTAATAGCCTTTATGTTAGACAAAAATTCTTAAACCCCCTAATACTAGAGATTCTATCAAACTATGTGCTTAAACAATGAAAACTTATTGACTTATGGTATTTGGTTACTTTTGTGGATGACGGTGGATTTTTTGATCATGATGTTGGGAGTGGTGTTCATGCTTGGTACTTTGAGAGATATTAGTACTTGATATTGCTTGGATCACAGATCTTGTTGGGAGTGATTGATGTTGATATTCCATATTGCGGTGCTTACGTTGACTCATGAGTCACTCATGTGAGCCCTTTTCTTATGTACCACTATGTTTGAGGATTTATGTTCCTCATTGATTGTATGTGATAACTTGGTCTTATCGTGGAATTGTGTGGATATAGTCATGATTTGTGTCATGCGAAAACCTAAAACATATGTATTGTTGTATTGCCTTGATGTTATGTAAGTCATGTTGTTGCGTTTATTTTCTATGCCATGGGCATGTGTATTGGTGGCTACGATGTTATACTATTCTTTCATTACCATGGTGGGGTTGGCAGTCTTGTTGTGATGCAGTCACAAGAATGTATTAAAAGGGTGTTTTTCTTGGGTTTGATTGTGTTGTTCTTTGGACCTTGTGTGACGGTGTGATTGCCAAAGTGTTTTTGGAAACCTATTGAAAATTTGATATCTAAAATTATTAACAAGCAATAACATTATGAACATTGAATAAGTGAATAGTTGTAATCAGATAAAACTAATAAATTTTGAATACGCTTATGAGAAAACACCTACGAACGTGTTTCAAAATGATTATCAAATTAATAAGTGAAATCATTAAATGGATTTTATCTGTTGAACAATGGAATTATGTTGATTTTTAAAACTTACAAAAGGTAGTAAGGAAAATATTATTTGAGGAATAAAATAAAGAGAAATGCCAATCTTCATAGAAAATTAGGAAATTGAGAAAAGTTTAAAATGTGTTTAACTTATGGTGGTTACGTTTTGAGTGTCTAAGCTCGTTTTCATTAAACATAACTGTTGTTGTTGACTATCCTATTTTTCTTATTCTCTCTTGCTACCCATGGTGTTATGTCTCATCAAGTAAGATGATCTTATAAGAGGGAGGGATATGTAATGCCCTGATCTATCCCCCTACATTGGCACATTAAAGATAAAGGAATCTTGTATTGCAAACTCTTCTTCTATTTTGTTGTATCAAGAAGTCAGTTCCCAAAGAACTTTGTTTACTCTTGTCCAACAAACTGGAAAATATGTTCCAATATGTTAGGATCCTGGGATAGCATTTGTAGGTATGAGTCTCTTCAAAGCGTAGAGTAAGTTAGAAACTTTGAGCCAAACATTCATATAATTTAGCTAGTGGTTTTTGGACTGCAGTTGACTGCAATCATTTGCATCAAAATTCCAATTTGTTGCCTAAAGACTTTAGGTCCCAATTTCTGGGCATGAAAATATGTATAAGAAAGATTCTATGTAAAATGTAGGACACATGGATTAAGGCACATGAACTCTTTGTGAAGATGTGTTTAAATTGTTAATTGTCTCACAGAAATAACATGGGTATTGCGAGGTATTAGTAGTGCATAAGTCTGGATCTATTGAAAATGATTTGGAAGCTTTCTAGAAAAATTGTTGCGTGCATGATATAAATCCAAACATCATAACATTTTCCAAGTCATCCTCCCAAGTTGAGTGTTTCAAATAGGATATTGGGGTAGCAAGTATCTGGAAATCCATTTCAAGTACATGTGAGGGAAAATGAATTTTTTTTGACTCCACATCCCTTTGTTGTCTTGAATGTTGCCACTGGTTGATGTGTGGGGGAAGAATGTGGAAGAATAGAAAAGGAATGGCATATAGGTATGAGTGCCAACCAAGAGACATGTCCTCATGGATTATTAGGGGTGTTTCACCAAGTGAAAACAATAGCTGGCTACCATGATGTAGGTTCACCTTTGCCACCTCATTCCCTTAGGTGTTGACGTTTGAAATGGGTTCATATTGGATCAAGATGGCTGGATGTAGTTGTAAATGTGCATTCTTATCTACCTCTACAATGCAAAGCCATGGATGTAGGTACCAATGCACATGAATGCAGTTTGTTAAAAAGCTTTCCATGTATTGGTGGATGTCTATAAAAGGACGGCTATTTTGGAATGTAGAGTGTTTTATTGAGATCCACAAACATAAATTGACTAATGATCAGGCATGAGAACAGGCCAAGGATAATTTCTAAAGTATGGTATTGCGTCTTAGTAGACTTGGGAAATAATATTGTTGAGACATGAGGTGTGGACACATTAAAAAAGTGGTTTCTTGTCAAATTTTTTATGTTACTGGGTAAAGCTATAGGTGCACCCAAATTTGCATGATGCTATAAATGCTTTCAGACAACGGTTAAAAAATGGTATGAAAAGATGATTCAGTTCACATACAAGATGCCATTCAAGCTCCAATTTCCATTTGCAGTGTATATTTTTTGCCTAGAAATCTTTACTTAGCCTTCCTGTGCTTTCTTCTAGCTTCCCGCTCTTTTTGTGCATGTTTGGCCTTTAGTGCCAGGACTGCCGCCCTGCTTGGGCAACGGTTCTGAAACTGCCACCCAAGACAGGGCGGCAGTCCTGAAACTGCCGCCATGTGCAGGGTGGCGGTCCCGCCCGCTTTTTCCAGATTCTTCACGCTTGTTTTAACATGTGATGGTTCACTTAATTTTGCTTTTTGCATGCATTCGTGAGCCGAATTGTCTAAAATTAGCTTTGATTACTTGGTTCTCCTCCCTCCTTCTATTTTTAAATAGATTTAATTGGTTAGAACTGCTCCTTCTTGCCTTGTGCATGAAGGCACCTCCCATCTTCCATTCCTATATATTCCATGCTTGTACTCAAGAAAAAGGGCCCTGAGAATTTGGTGTATCTTGTATTGTATTACTACTACGACTTGCTAGAAATTACATAGCCAAGCTTTTATATCTTATGCTATCTCTCTTCTACCTGCATTGCATCCAGACTGCCATCAAGTTGCCATTGCTCAAGTGGCATCCTCCTACTCCTATTCTTGCATTCCCGATCCCTTGGACTCATATGAACACTCGGAGAAAGAAAGGACAAATTGAGGGGAAAAATTACTACACAACTGGTTTTACCTCTGTTTTGTAAATTCCAGGTTGGATTTGTTGTTTTATTTCCTTCATTCTTAAAATTTATCACTGTTACATCATATCAAATAGAGTAGAAATCATTTTCCTTTCATTTTCAAGTAATTAGTTAATTTCGAAGAGGGTTTGAATCTTTCATAACAACCCTCGGTGACAGATCCTCTTCTTCCCATCCTTGTGGATCTGAAGAAGAGAATATTTCTAGGAGGTTGTCTCCACATCATAGATCATTTGGAAAAGTTCTCGTTTTAAGGTAGTTTAGTTTTAATACACTCAACACATGTGAATAACCACACTAGGTTATCTCGCTTGTTTAGTTTTAGTGTAGAAATATTTTAATTATTTAGAATAGAAGCAAATTATTGTTTGTGATCATAATATTTCAGTTTTGTGATTTGTTTAGATTAGTTTCCTCTTAGCAGTAGCATAGATTGTTAATTTCATTCAGTTTACAAGGACACTTCAAACTAGTTTAGCACTTAGATCCAAGTTAGGCAAACAAACCATAGGGAATTTATGCTACGCGTTCATAGCCTCTAAATCTCCCCTTTGCCAACTCAGCTACCAAGAGGTCACAATACCAAATCCTAGTCACTAATCCTCCTATAGTTAGCCACACACATTCAAATATTGGCTGCTCTGGCATGACCTCAGGGGGTCGAGTGCGGTTGAAGGTTGCATGTCAATTTTCATCCATATAGGTACCGTGTAGTGTGTTAAATACATAATGGAGTTGCATAAGAAGAAATTGTCATTTTAAAATCCATAGTCTCAAAATTTATAGCATCCTCTCCACTTGTGTTAAGAAAAAAATTAGAGCATTGGATTAAGGATTCACAATCCATCAGTGTGTATTGAAAAAGAATTTTATGTCTTAAGACGTAGTTTAAAATTTAGAGGCAGATATGTTTGCAAATGTGGAATTAGGCTTAAGGCATGGGAATTATTTGCCAAAATGTTTATAAATAAAATATCATAGAATGCAATGGTTACAGGATAAACACAAAATGGATTTTTTGAAATGGCCTTAGTACCATTCCAAAAAACATGTTTGGAAAGTGTTAAGAAAAGATTTCAAATCCATTGCCAACATCCCTATAAGCCGACCAACATTTTTTTCCCAAAAAAATGGTCCCATCAAACGTGATGATTACTGGATATGTAGGAAATGGATTCATGGAAAATGAATCAAAAACTTTCAACCAAATGCTTTACACCAGTCAAGATCCATGGTGAAAATCTCCTAGTTGATGTCTCGATCAAGCGTTTGAAAAAGGTATGGATTTCCCTTCCTCCTGCATCAAAACTTCACATTTTATCGTTATTGTGTTGGGTATTAATGTGTACAATAATAGAAAATGTAACTCGAATGAACAATATAACTCTTACCCTACCTAAAAATAATAAAAATTTGACCTCAGAGATAACACACATAGAGCACCATGCTAAATAGGCTTACTGACTGAAAACTATAACATGATCCATGTTGATCTAGGACAATATGAGGGACCTTATATGAATTGTAAAAATCATTTTGAAACCTTGGTGAGACAAATTTTGAATCCCATTATGCTTTTTAGTCACTTGGGATGAAATTTCCATTTTAGGAAAATGCAATCAGTCTTGGCTTACAATTTCCATGTCGATTTAGCAAAATTGAAAAATACACCTACCTACCTCTAGAGCTCCATTAGGAGAATTGAAACCAAATATCAGTTCCACGATTTTTTTTTTCGGAAGTCTATTTTTCAATTACGTTTTGGGGCCCACTTGTCATTATACAACAATAGTGTTTGTCACGTTTATAATAATTGGTCCCGGAATTGCCATTGTAGTTTTAACCATGTTCGTCGTAATCGATTTTTGTTGAATTCGATGAGTTATTTTTTTTATAAGGGATTAAATAGGAATCATTGAAATTTATGTTTGAACTTAAAACAAGTGTTTCCCGGACCCAGATTGTAAGCACTTTAGTTGTTTTGGGCAATTTTTGCAATCTCACAACTCGAGCTAGAAATTCCTCTTGAGGCTCCCATTGGAATTGTTAATACTCGTGAACCCTTTTCATATCGTTTCATTGTTATGTTGAGTATGATTTAATCAAAATTGATTTTGTAATTTATAATGTTTTCTCTCCCCCCCCTCTTATCTCTCTAGAAATAACTATGAAATGTTGGTTGATCTTGAAAATGTAAATAATTTGAAAATGTAGATGGGTTGAAATAAAATGAAAATGGATGTGAAATGTAAAATATTTATGATATTGCGAATATAAAAAGAATGTCTTCTAGTTTTCTCTCTCTTCCCTACTCTATCTCTTGAATAAAAAAAGTGTAAATGAATGTGAAAGTTTAAATGTGTGAGGATATGCTCTCTCCTTCTCTCTCTTACTGTCTCTATCTCTCTCTACGTTCTTTGGAATTACTTGAAATGATGAATGTGCTGTTTTGTGCTTGAGTGTAAGGGTTTTCCATACCAGTCTTAGGATTGACGCAGTGTTGATTACAAGTACTCTAAACAAGAAGGATAAAGAGTGTGATATGTTGGAATCAGAGTGAGATGAAATTGAAATATTGTACATTGACATAAATTACAAATGTTAAATGGAAGTGAATTAAAGATAATCTCATTATTAACATTAGTGTGTCGAAAACCGTTCTTCCTCTTTGATTCTTATGTTTCAAGAATTTTACATGGAAAACTATGTGGTTTGTATCTGCTTTGTTATAAAGCTAATACTTTAAATACTAGTAGGAGTGACACCTAATGAATGTAGGTCCAACTATGTCATCTAGATAAATGAGGAAGATAGTTGGAAATGT